>JAXGGA010000075.1:0-373545 GCA_038373865.1 Uloborus plumipes | reverse complement strand
TTAGCAAATCCTAATTTTTTTTAGTCTTAAGTGTTGCTTTTACTCAAGATGGAGTGTGACTAACGTAACGTGACTAACGTAACCATTGAATAACAAGCAGTAGACACACTACAAACTAATTATAATGGCTAATCTCAGTGATAATTACAATACTTTTTCAATTTTTTTTAACTTTTTATGTCGTATGATTTTTATTTATTCATTTATTTTTTGATACTTTTTCCACTTCGGTTTTTTTTTTCTTCGGCTAAGGTTGACATTTCTATGGAATGACCTTATTGTTCTGTAAGAAATGATATTCGCAATAACTAAAAAAATAATAAAGCCCTTAGATGAAACATTTAATTTTTGCAAATTATTTTATTTTTCTAATGAAATGGAAAAATAAGCAAAAAAATTATAAATAAAATAGTAATAGTTTTTTCGACGAAAAAAAAGTATGAAGAGCATGTTTTCGAATCGTTTTGAAACATTTCGGAGAAGGTTGAAATCCTAAAAACCCACCCTGGCCCTGAATTAACTACATGTGAAGTTAAAATGCAAGACAACGTGTCCAAAGTACAAATAAAAAGTTTAAAAAGAGTTAGAAAACTCTAGCAAATAGGTATTTCGGGGCTATTATAAATGAAGCCCCATCATCAGTGCAAAAAGATGATGGTTCACTGACCACAGTCAAGTGAACCAGGAATGCGAGAAATGCCTGGTTCACTTGACTGTGGTCAGTGAACCATCATCTTTTTGCACTGATGATGGGGCTTCATTTATATTAGCCCCGAAATAGCTATTTGCTAGAGTTTTCTAACTCTTTTTAAACCTTTTATTTGTACTTTTGGACACGTTGTCTTGCATTTTTAATTTCATTAATTGTACAAAGTTTTCAACTGCTTTTCTTACAAATACCTACATGTGGTTTAATGCTGTTGCCTCCACGAAATAAGTTATTGAATATCGATGTTTTTAATGTTTTGCTTCCATGATGGACATGAACATAACGTAAGATAACATTTAACTACTAACGAGTTTAAGATCAAGATTTTTATCTACTCACATATTTTACTTATCTCAAAATATTAAAAAAAAAATCTAATTTGTTTTCTCCGTTTTGAAAGTTAAGTCCCTTTCATTATTAATGCACGAAGGAACAAAATATTCTGAAAGACTTTGACAGTTACGATACTAAACTTAAATTAAAAAGTTTTTTCTTGCGTATGTTAATAATTAGTTTAGTAAATGTTAGTATTTATACAAGAAAGAAAACCTCCGTGTTTTAATTAAAATCTCTAACTTCAGCATCGTTACATTTTGTCACAAACATTTTTTTCTCTTAAAATGACTGCATGAAAGTTTTCCACCGGACCAATTAAACGAGGCTCTGTTTTTATTTGGAAAATAAAAAAGACTTTTTTTTTACTAGAAAGATTGAAGTATTTAAACATGATTTTATTTTAAATACTTTTCGTAATTCGTAATTTAGTACTTAATCGGTTATATAAAATGAAAAATAAAGTTTTACCTAAATAAAGTGAAATCTAAATGCAATAACTATTCCAGTTCTCTTTTCTTGAAATAAAGGTTTTTAGGAATAACCATTTCTTAGTTTTAATAAACTTCCAACACTTAGTACTTTTAATTTAAAGTTTTTTCATTGTCACTTAAGCCTGTTGCACTAAGGAAAACATTTCAAAAACAACATAAAAAAACTTTCTCTTAATTTAGTATAAGCTTCACACATCAGCAATTTTGAAGAAACAATTATTTAACGTAGATGCTTCAAAATTAAATGATTTAAAGTTAAACTCATCACTTTAATGCCATTTTATTTCCATACCATTTCACACTCCAGGGTCCCCCGTACCTACCACAGCTTCGTGGTTTAACCGGGATAGGGCCCTGAAGAGCGCTCTGTTCTTAATTTGGAACCAGAACCTAGGGTCGAGCAAACCCTTAGGCCCAGCACCCCCAGAGGTATCGTTTCACTTGGAGGACTTTGTGACCACATTTTTAACGCCTCCCAGCCACCATCAATCAAGACGGTGGATCTTTGTTCGGCTGGGATCGAACCCGGGTCCCTCCGGACACGAGTCCGATGCCTTACCGATCGGGCCACCACGGCCCTCACTTTAGTGCCAACAAATAATAGCTTGTTTGTTTCAAACGGGGCTGCGTTTGGCCACCATCCAGTTGCAGACAGAGTGCATTTCCCGAGACTGGCGCTCATTCTTTCATATGGCACTACTATCGGCGGAATGCCATTGCCACGAGAATTTTGACACAAAGTTTCCCCACTAGATAGAGCCACCTATACTCGGAGCAAACCAAACCTAGCAGTGTACGATGTGCTAAGACTGGTAAGGTTCTGCCACAGAGAAATAGTTCATCTGTAAATCATTAATAGCTATTTTTAAAATTCTCTTTTCCGAGCAAAAAAATTTAAAAAAAATATAGTATTGAAAATTCCAAGTCGTAAATATTCAATTAAAACATAATATTTTGTGTTTTTAAGAAAAAAATAATAACAAGTTTTATTTACGTCATGTTATCTTCTGACCAATAAAATTCTCAGTTCGTTTGGCTAGAAATGGGCCATTTTAATTTACTGCAACCCTTGTATAATCTCCGCCGCAAAATAAAGCTATTGGATAAATAAAGAAGACATTAAAAGTTAATTTTTTGGCGACTATTTTACAATTTGGCATTCGATTCTATTTTTTTTTTTTTTTTTAACTTGATGATCGATTTTTTTCACATTATTTAACAACTTCTTTTATTTGTTAGTTTATTCTGCATTTTAATGTCTTATTGTAAATAGTGAATTCTTTTTTATTTTGACTGATTATGGTTTTTTTTTTTTTTTTTTTTTTTTTTTAACAGTATAATACTGGCAGCCGAGGTTCTAATTTAAAACTGTAAAATGCATAGTAATATTAAACTGTAAAACTAGCAATTTCACAGTTTCTTCTTTATAGTTAGCAATTTTAGTTTATTGCCGTAAAATGTAGCTGTATTATACTGTAAAAACAACAGTATAATACTGGCAGCAAAAGTTCCACTTTAAAACTCCAAAATGCACTGTAGTAAACTATAAATTAGCAACTTTACTGTTTATCTTATATCTTAAAATAAGCATGAATTTAGAATGAAATTAGTGTCAAAAAATGTGAGCAAACGTTGTCCTATACAGAAGAGATTGTAATGCAATCTCTCCTATATAGGACAAACGCGACGTGCTTTGAAATTCCGCTTAAAAAAACATCATAATTATGAGAAAAAGCAACAATTAAATAAGTCCAGTATTGCGCAACATTGTTGGGATAGGAATCATTCTTTCGATTTTAATTCTTTTCAAATTGTCCAAAAATGCCCCAACCCATCAGATCTTGATTTTTGGGAATCCTTCCACATTTTGAAAAACAGTTCTGACTTAGTTTACGATCTAAATGCTATTCCTTATTTTTCTGCTGTTTGGCGTCCATTTGTATAAATTATATTTGTTAGCTTTTTGGCTTTTCGTATCGCTTATCTTTACATAAATTAATTACTTTACCTTCTTCAATTGTTTGCTCATATTTTTTGACTAATTTCATTTCATTTTATTTCATTCTGTTTTCTTTCTGCTGTTTTTCGTACGTTACGTAGCTGTTTCGTACGTAGCTGAAAAAGACTGCTGACATCGGTATAAAATGCGCAGTCAAGAAAATTAAATTTACAACTAAATAACAGGGAAAAAAAACGTTACAACATTGAAACCGGTTTTTTTTTTTTTTTTTTTTTTTTGCAATATTCACTTTGATGTCACAAACATTTTCTTCTAAAGAGCTCTTTAATAAATGTGAATGTTAGTTTCAATGCTTTGTTTTAGGTAACTACTAAAAAAATATTCAAGTATACATTTTCAATTTGCAAACATTTTTTATTTTCCACATTACATCACCCCCCCCCTTGTTTTACAGAAAAGAAGCATGTTTTATACAGTCATAAATACAGCATTTGTTAAATCGGGTACCCAACCTTAAACACTCCCCTTACAAAGAGTTATACGCTCACATAATTTAGAAACAATAGTTCAACATAACAACGAGTTTTTTCGACGATGTTAAGCTCAGATCCGTTAAGAACAGCTATGAACTTGTCCGAGTTTCCTTCTTTCTAGGGTGGTAATAGTGACCAAGTGAATGAACTCAACTCCTCGCCAAAAACAAATCTCCATTTCACCTTTTTTTTTTTTTGAGAAGAACCTATCACGGTCATGGCTTTTTCTTACTGGAACCAAACTTTGAAGCATATTCATCTCTAACACAATTGATTGCATTCGATGTAATCGAATTCTATTCACCGTTTATTCCATTAGTCTATTTACCGTTTTTATATCAGTGGAAAAATTACCTTCTGAGTGAGATGAAGGAAATTTCTGGTAGCTCGATTTGTCGATAGAATTTGATCAAATCGAGCAAGATCGGTTGCGTCGGAGATGAATATGCCTTTATGGTGCTGCTCATGTCTGCCGTGCTAAGCACAAAAGTCTTATCCAGGGGTGCCCACAGGGGGGGATTATGGCGGAAGTTGCGCCATCAAAATTTTAGGGGGGGATTTTTTAAAACTAATTGAATTATTTATTTAAATTATTTTTAATTATTTTTTTTAATTTAAATTATTTCTTTATTTTTATTTATTTATTCATTTTTTTATTTATTTTGTGTGCGTGTGTGCGAGCTTAAAATGCCTGGGGAAGGGAAAAAAAGCGAATCTATTCTGCGCATAATTCGAACTTAAAAAAAATAATAATATATTAAAAAAATAATAGTTATAATTAAAAAAAAAATTTTTAATAATATTTAAAAACTAAATAAATAATATTTAAAAACTAAATAAATAATGTTTAAAAAATAAATAAATAATATTTAAAAAATAATAAAATAAAAAAGGGGTAAAAATAAAAGCACGAGGGTTGTGATTTTCTTTTTTTTTTTTTTTGGTTGGGGGGGAATTTGCGCCATTGAGCTTGGGGGGGATGGGCACCCCTGGTCGTATCTGCACTTTTTGAAAAAATTAAGTTATCGCCACCAGGTGGCTCTTTGTGACGTATTTTACCAAAATACGAAATTATATGGTCATTTGAAAACGGGAAATATTTTTTTAAAAAATTCTGAAAAAATTTCATCTGAATCAAATACATGGCGACGCAAAACTTTAAAGAATGATATCTCAGTTTGAGCTCGGCTGCAGATACCACTTTTGAGCTTAGCACGGCAGATGTTTTAAGAGCACACATTGATGCTTTCCAATGCATGTTTTATGTTTTTCACAACCTGAGTCCAGCCTCTTCATTTGAAAGTTTGCACCCTGTGCGCACCTTTCAGCCACCGGGCAGCCTCCCTAGACTGGGGCACGATGGGGTCAGGGGGCTCTGAAGTCTCAATCTGACTGTCGCTGAGTGTTGGCTGGATGAAAGGTTGCTCAGGGGTGGGGAGGAAGACTTTCTGATGCTCTCCCTTAATTTCCTTTTCAGCCACATCCTTAAATTCCATCCGCGCAATTCCCTTCACTTCTTTCGGTGCTGCTCCTTTAACTTCCTTAACTTCCTTCGGTGCTGCTTCTTTAACTTCTTTAACTTCCTTCCGTGCTGCTCCTTTAACTTCCTTCTGTCCTTCTCTCTTGACTTCCTTCTTGTTACCTTCAGCTGGTTGTTTGCCATCCTTCCCTGTTGTTTGTTCTTTCTGTTTTCCGGGAGGCTGTGGTGGTGGAGGTGGCGGTGGTGTGTTTCTAGAACTTGGTTCCGACTGGAAGTATCCAGATCTCGGAGAGGACATTTCATCACTATCTATTAGGAGAGATAGAAAGACACATTTGTAGCCACTGTTCAAAATTAGTAGTTTCCTTACCCGTCGATAGATAATAAGTAATGATTCTCAAAATATTATACCCCCTCGCTCAAAATATTATATCCCTTCGCTCTCCAAACGAGATGATTCTACTAGGCAGTGCAGCTACTCTCTACGCCTGCCTCCCTTTGGTTACGGACTTTGTGATACATTGGTCTGAGTCACTCGTCAAACAGTTGACAGAGAATTGCGTTAGATTCATCGATACCTCAAGGGAGGCCTATAGCAAAATCTTATACCTTTTTACCTCAGAAAGTAGACAGGAATGACTACTTTGTAGCAGTGGCGTATCCAGGGGGATGCCAAGGGACCAATGCACCCCCCAAGATTTTGTAAGACTATAAAAAATGGTGGCACCGAATTTTGAAAAAACATGTAACCTTCATGTAAATATGCTTCAGGTTTTTTCAATGAAAAATACTTTATGGACACTGAAATATTGTCATATTTTCTGTTTTCGACAATAAGAAGCAAAACTAATTGTTATTCTGTAATTGTGGAAATGTAAGAGGAAAATGAGCGATATACCCGCGCCTTATTGTTCTTGCATGATATTCATTTTGTGAAAAAAAAAAAAATCTTTGAGCAACGTTCAATAGAAAAAATTAAATCGAAATACTGCGTTTTTAAAGTTTCACCATATTTCTTGATTTTTTTCCTTTCTCATCACAGTGTTGATGTTCGATGTGCACCCCCCAAAATCAATTCCTGAATACGCCACTGCTTTGTAGTAGATTGTGCAAGTAATTTTATACAGTATTTCATATATCAATGCTAAAGATGCGTAATCATTTACATAACCCAACCAAACTATAAAGCAAATGAAGGAAAATAAAAATAACAGAACGGTTAAAAAAATCAAATTTTCGTCGAAAAGTATTATGAAACGCAACATTATCGAAAATAGAAGAATAAGCATTCTTACCATCATAGTTAGAGCTGCCAGACACTGCAAAAAAAGAAAAGATAATGATGTCATTAAGGAGAATGAAAAAACAAAAAGGCTGCTGTTTACTTCATTTCATTTATTTAATTATTCAGTTACTTTTTGACACAAAAGAATAGTTTAGAAAATTTAGAAGTAGTATTAAGCTTTTATAATTTCACGAAAGGGAGAGGCAGAAGTTACTGAAACTTTTCGCAAGACGTATACAAGTGGAGCAAAAAATAGACCCATCTCTGATAATCGTCTCTGAAAAGAGCTGAAGACCCATAGCACCTTTAGAAAACGCAAGTGAAAATATAGAGAACGTCATTATAAGTCAGTCTAAGTGGTTTTATCTACTTCGAAAATATGAAGGTCTGTAAGACTACCAATCATGATATCAAAAGCGAGGTGTCCACGACCTGTGAACTGGTAATTTTAGATCACGTTGAAAGTGTTATGGCGTGTTCTCTGCTCTCTCCAACTGTGTATGAGCTCAGAAAACTCACCCAGACCGAATATACCCTAATTTGGAAAGAGTATCAGACTCATGAATTACCTCTCCAATTTTAGGGTTTTCGGTAACACATAAAATGGCTTTGCGGTGAGCAGATGTTAAAGTTACACATCGTACATATCACCAGGCAAACAGATCACCTCTGCGCTGCCTTCTAATCGTGAAAAGACGCTATACATATCGTCCAACAGTCTGTTATAAGTGTTTTGCTATTTCTCTCGCTGTCTGTACCATTTTGCCTACAGGGCAATATATTGGCCGTCTACTGCCATGGTTGTTGGTGGAATAACCATTGTCGAACCGGCGGACACCTATTTTTACAGATAGAAATATTCTCCAACATCGCGAAACGTTGCTATATGAGCAATGCCTAACTTCTTAGTTACACTTGTCATACTTCTACCATCCTCAATCTTTCCAATGATTCAACCTCAGGTAAAACAGTCCAAGTGTTTTTTAAGAGATTCATATTGTGTGGGACATTTCTCACTCAGGGAGAAATTTACCGTCGTTTAAACTGATGTACGAAGTGCCATATATCACTCAGAAATACTGAGCTCATAACGCCAATGTTATTTACCACCTCCCACACTCCCCTACTATGTCCAACTGCACGTGTTAACATACCTCACCCTCAGTTGATTTCCTTTCTGGAAGATCTTTTCCAATAGTCTTTCCACCGATCTGACTTTTCTTTCCACTGGTATGATGATTGTTTAACTTCGTCTTTAATCTACGCACCCGCGTATGTACTCATATTTAATACGCGTTCAAGGAGGTCATGTGATGTCATCAGCAATCGTTTTTTTCTTTCTCGTGATTCAAAAATATTGTAACGAGTCCGTAGCACCTTCAACTTTCTTCAAATGAGCATTCCAATCTTGAGGAAGTAACTATAAATTTATTTACAAGTATGTACACTATTTACAATAAGAGCAGAAAACAATTGCTAAACATCAGCAATTAGGCAGCCAACAGTACACTGTACTCTCAACAGTAACTCAGCACCACGTATCAAACGTGAACAGTAATTAAGCAATTACAAAAGCAAAACAACCATCCGCCCAAGCGGATGAAAAGCGAGTCACCAGAATCAAATCTGAAAATAACTGACTGACTTGTGTTCAAGGCCAGCTATTTATACACGGAAAGAATTCCCGACAACTTTCTAGTAATATCTGGAATATTCCAAATCATTCATAACTTTAAACAATTCATTCAAGAAAACGCTAGAAATAAAAAGAAAAACACCACTCCGAGCGAAAATTTCTTCACGCTTATTAAAGTTAGGGCAAGTGTAAAAACTACAAAGTGTTACGGGGCCGGTATACAAGTGATAAAAGTGATATCTTCAGATACTTTTGCAACATGACGTCAGATAAAACCAAAACTAATGAAAATGATGCAAGGCAGGAAAAACAACAACTATTTACAAGATTTGTAACATTGCCCCCTTCCCAAGGACTGCACGTCCCGGGCAGTACAATCCCCAGAAAGGAAGCAAGGGAAGACTTACAGATGCACACATTACATGATGACCAATCATAAACATGATAAACAATAACAATGAGAACATGAAAGAAATAATAACATTGATAAAGTAATATTCCAAACAATTAAAGGCGAAAGTTATTTACAAAATTTACAAACAAATTACCATGGTAGCTTTAGATTTACTTTACGAACTATGGCCATAGTATGGGGCTAGCCGATCATAATGGACAACCCTAGGTTTTGAATGTGATGACTTCAGGATCCTCACTACGACGTCGTTCAGCCGGTGGAGAACTGTGTAAGGTCCATCCCAATGCGACTGCAATTTGGGTGACAGACCTTTACGTCGGATGGGATTCCATAGCCATACTTTGTCACCTTCTTGAAAGTCATGACCAGTGGACCTTGTGTCGTATCGGGTCTTCATCTTCTCCGTTGCGATGTTGATTCGCTCCCATGCGAAGTGATGAACGTCTTCCAACCGGGCCTGGAGATCCTGGACGTACTCCTCAGGCGATGAAGGCGCATCTGGAGGGAGACCGAAGACGAGATCACAAGGTAGCCGAAGCTCTCGGCCGAAGAGCATCTGTGATGGGGAATATCCGGTGGTCTCGTGGACAGCACTGCGGTAGGCCAGCAGAAACAGAGGAAGTTTCTTGTCCCAATCCTGTTGATTTTTGGAGACCATAAGCGAGAGATTATTAAGGATTGTCCTGTTGAATCTCTCCACCATGCCGTCCGATTGTGGGTGTAGTGGTGTCGTTCGAGTTTTCTCAATTTTGAGGATATCACATAGGCCCTTAAACACAGCAGAGATGAAGTTTCTTCCCTGATCGGAATGGATCTGCAAAGGGGTCCCATATCTCGAGATCCAATGCTGGACTAGAGTCTCTGCTACAGTGGTAGCTTCTTGATCCGGAATGGAATATGCTTCGGGCCATTTGGTGAAATAGTCAATGGCAACGAGGATGTATTTGTTCCCATCAGTAGTTTTCGGTAGAGGACCAAGAATGTCGATCCCGATTCGTTCGAAAGGAGCTCCTACGTTGTAAAGGTGTAGCTTCCCGCGGCTTCTTCTCTTCGGTCCTTTACGGGCAGCACAGGCGTCACAAGAATGACACCACTTCTCTACGTCATCCTTCGTCTTGCTCCAGAAGAAGCGCTCTCGAACCTTGTGGAGGGTTTTCAAGATACCAAAGTGTCCTCCAGTTGGACTACTGTGCAGTTCCTTTAGAACGTCTGGAATTCTTGATCTGGGAAGGAGTAACTGCCATTTGAATGCTTTACCATCGTCAGATTCCCATTTCCGATACAGGACGCCATTCCGCAGCTGGAGAGATTTCCATAGAGCCCAGTATCTTTTCGTTGCAGGACTGTAGATAGAAACGTCTTGCCAACTAGGTCGCCGACTGTCCTTTTCCATTAACTCTATGATAGGTTTAAGGTCTGGGTCTTCAAGCTGATCTTTTCTTACTTGGTCGTCACTCCATGGATCGGGATCTGAAGATGTTGTTGTAGCAGTAACTTGGCAGGCAGTAGGGATTGTCGTCCCGTACTGTTTCTCTATTCGGGAGCAATAATGGCAGTTCTCGGAACAAGGTCTTCTTGACAATGCGTCAGCATTACCGTGTGACAAACCTTTTCGGTGCTTAATCTCGATGTCATATTCCTGGAGCCGCTGTATCCACCTGGCTACCTGGCCCTCTGGATTCTTGAAATTCAAAAGCCAAGTTAAAGAGGCATGATCGGTCCGGAGCAGGAATTTACGGCCGTAGAGGTAATGATGGAAATGTTCTACAGCTTTAACTATGGCGAGCAATTCCTTTCTCGTGACACAATAATTTCGCTCCGACTTGGATAAGCATTTGCTCCAGTAGGCGATGACATGTTCGTTACCGTCTACTTCTTGAGATAAAACAGCTCCAACGCTCTCGTGGCTCGCATCAGTGTCAAGTATGAAGGATTTTCCAGGCTGAGGATAAGAGAGAATAGGCGTTGATGTTAAAGCCTCCTTCAGCTGTAGAAATGCATCCTCGCATTCTTTGGACCATTCAAATTTTTGTTTGCTCTCCGTCAGCTTATGCAAAGGTCGTGCAATATTGGAAAAACCCTTCACAAACTTCCTGTAGTACGTGCAGAGCCCCAGGAAACTTCGCAGCTGATGGACATTTTCGGGGCGGCTCCAATTCTTGACTGCAGATACCTTATCTGGATCTGTTCGTACACCTTCGGAAGAGATAATGTGACCAAGGTAGTTCACCTCACGGCGGAACAGATTACACTTGGACGGGCTTAACTTCAGGTTGGCTTCCTTAAGCTTTTGCAGCACCTTCCTAAGATTAGCCAAATGTTCCTCAAAACTGCGTCCTATGATGATAATGTCGTCCAAGTAGACAAGACAGGATTCATAAGACAGTCCTCGTAACACTGATTCCATAAGACGCTCGAACGTGGCTGGTGCATTGCAGAGGCCGAAGGGCATCACTTTGAACTGCCACAAGCCTTGTCCGGTTGTAAACGCCGTCTTCTCTCGGTCGTCGGGGTGTATCTCCACCTGCCAGTAGCCGCTCTTTAAATCCAGGGTCGAAAACCACTTGTGTCCGGAAAGGGTGTCCAGAGTGTCATCGATCCGTGGAAGAGGGTAACTGTCCTTCTTAGTGATGTCATTCAGGCGTCGGTAGTCAACACAAAATCTGGTGGAGCCGTCTTTCTTTCGGACCAAGACGATAGGGGATGCCCAAGGACTGGATGAGGGTTCGATGACGTCATTCTCCTGCATCTCTTTCACGAGGATCTCAACCTCTTCCTTCTTGGCGAACGGTAGTCGTCTTGGATGCTGCTTGATAGGGGGATGATCTCCAGTGTCGATCCTATGCTGCGCTAAACTCGTGCGACCAACATCTTCGGGTGTAGATGAAAACACCTGCTTGAAGTCGTCCACCAATTTTTCCGCAGCGTATCTTTGATCCTTCGATAATGGTGCACTCCCAATTAATTTCGAAGTCAAGGACTCGGAAGACACAGTCTCGGAGGAATCAATTCTTCTGATGATGCAGTTTACGGGAGTACAAGTTGCCAACACTTCTCCTTTCTTAATATTCCTCGGTCTTTCACTCACATTGGCGACTCTCACAGGAACTGCATTCTTTGAAAGGTCCACAAGTGTAGATGCCACTAGTACTCCTTTTGGGCTATTATTCTGGTTAGGATATTCAATTAAGCCGAATTTAAAGCTGTTGTTTTCTTTGATGGAGCCAGGTATTAGTACTTCTGATCTAGAGGGAATCAATGAATCAGTTTGGGCTATTATTTGATGAGCAGATTTTAAGTTATTTTCGGTATTGAAAATCACTATGTCTTCCCTCATCGAGTGCAGCTCATTATTTCTACAGTCAAGAGAAAAATCAAATTTTCTCAAAAAGTCCAATCCGAGAATGAAGGGATCTGTAATGTCAGCGACGAATGCCGTGTGATGGTAAGTGGCACTCCCGAACATTATTTCTAAGTTCACTTTTCCTTCAATCTCGATTTTGTCACCTGTCACAGTTTGGAGAGTAACGCAGGGCGGCGTCCATAAGATCTTGAGTCCAAATTGACGAGCCACATCAGTCTTAATAATGGTAACGTTGGCTCCTGTGTCCACAATCATTTCGCAGGGAAACCCATTCACATAAGCGTAAATGAAGAGTCCGTTGCAGCCGCCACTTCTTGGGGAAATCTGGAAAACTTTGGGAGACGTCTTCTTTTCTTGGCGAGCTTCGCAATTCCTTCGTATGTGGCCCTCACCGCCACATTTCCAGCACTTCAGTGGTTGTCCACTTTGGTCTTTGCGAGTCTTCTTCAGGGTCCCCGACATCTCTTTGATTTGTCGCTCAATTTCCGAGAGACGAGTTGAGATCGAATCCTGGGCGCTCACTTCCACGCCCCTGATTGAATGGCGATCCTTGCGGGATGTTTGCTGTGCAGCCTCGAACTTCATTGCGTAGACCAGACCGGATTTAAGATCTTTGACGTCCGCCATCCGGAGAGCCGTCTGAATTTCTGGATTTCGCACTCCGTCTATGAAGTAGTTCAGGGCCAGGTTATCGCGAACACCCGAAGGACAGTCCGAGAAGGCGAGATGGGAAAGCCTCTCAACGTCTGCTGCAAAAACTTGCAAAGTCTCTCCAGCCCTCTGGAGTCGGGATTTGAGCTGAAGTTGGCTGAATTCTTTTTGGCAGGATTCGCCAAAGCGAAGCTCCAAGGCCGATGATAAGGCTTCGAAGTCATGGTGCTTGTCCTCTGGGAAGGTCTGTAGTATATCAGCTGCATCCCCTCTCAGCGAGGCTGCAAGTTGACAGGCTTTCGTGGAAGAGTCCCAGGAGTTTGCTTCTGCAACGATGAGGAACTGCTTCTTGTAAATATTCCACGAGGTCTTTCCGTCAAACGTAGCCAGTTTGATGGATGGACGAGAAGTTCCAGCTGCAGCTACACAGTCACTTGAGTTGTTGCAGGATGCTGATAACTTCGATTCAAGTTCTTTAATTTTCTTTTCCATATGGTTTTCTACTGTGGTGATTCGGTTCTCAACGCTATCAACTTTTTCTTCTAGAACCTCCACTTTATTTTCTATATTGGTAAATTTACTTTCCACCAAACTTTTCATTGACGTTAGATCGCTTTTAATTTCTTCTTGATTAGCAGCGAGATCATTTTTTAATTGTTCTTGATTAGTAGCCAGAGTCGCCATATCATTCTTGATTTCTTCTTGACTTGAAGTAATGCTAGCGGTTAAATCATTTTTTAATTGTTCTTGATTCGCAGTCATGTCACTTTTAACAGCGTTGATCGCATCAAGGAGTTTTGTTAGTTGTTCCTCCATTGCTCGAGTAATCACCATAAAATTCTGAAGTCAAAAAGTCCTCAGGAAGAAAAGTCCAAGTTCACAGAAAGTTCCAAGAAAGTCCTTGAAGATGCCCCACGTTGGGCGCCAAAATTGTAACGAGTCCGTAGCACCTTCAACTTTCTTTAAATGAGCATTAAAATCTTGAGGAAGTAACTATAAATTTATTTACAAGTATGTACACTATTTACAATAAGAGCAGGAAACAATTGCTAAACATCCAGCAATTAGGCAGCACACAGTACACTGTACTCTCAACAGTAACTCAGCACCACGTATCTAACGTGAACAGTAATTAAGCAATTACAAAAGCAAAAACAACATTCGCCCAAAGCGAATAAAAACGAGCCTCTCAATAATCCAATCTGAGAAAAACTGCCTGACTTGTGTTCAAGGCCAGCTATTTATACACGGAAAGAATTCCCGACAACTTTCTAGTAATATCTGGAATATTCCAAATCATTCATAACTTTAAACAATTCATTCAAGAAAACGCTAGAAATAAAAAGAAAAACACCACTCCGAGCGAAAATTTCTTCACGCTTATTAAAGTTAGGGCAAGTGTAAAAACTACAAAGTGTTACGGGGCCGGTATACAAGTGATAAAAGTGATTTCTTCAGATACTTTTGCAACATGACGTCAGATAAAACCAAAACTAATGAAAATGATGCAAGGCAGGAAAAACAACAACTATTTACAAGATTTGTAACAATATGCTTCTGAAAGGCGAAATTTAATTATCTTAATAGCTAGCATTTATATAATGTATTCATACAAATTTTAAGTTAATGGTCTTTTCACATCAAAGCCTTCGATATTTTTAAACGATTAGCATTTTAGCCACAGTTAGTCAACGACGGTTTTTGCTAAAGAACTTCATCGTAAAATATTCTTAGCAGTATGTGTTCTTAAACTTGGCTACGAAAAATTAATAAAAATACCCTTTCGGAAAAAAATTAACTATTACTGCATAAAATACTATTCATACCTTTAAAACATGAAGGCGAAGCTAAAACGGTACAATATAATCTTTTTATGCTTTAAAAAAAGATTTTATTTTCAATACGCAGATTCTTGTTGGGGTTATTTTATTGAAAAAAAAAAAAATCTGTTAAGGTGTTAAATTCCTTTATTATTACTTGTTGTCATCGTTATTATCATTTCAAATTTCTATAAGGATTAGACAAATTCATTGATTATCTTCTGTTTTAAATGTTTAGTGCCTTTACTAATCTTACTAATCATATGCATGAGTTCAGCGTAGATACAGTTCTGCCCCCCCCCCCAACCTAAATTGTAGAATACTGTTTTTGTTACTAATCCTGTGTTGAATGTTATAAGTTAATAAAAAGAACAACAAAAAAAAAGAACAGATAAAATAAAAAGTAGAAACGTGAAAAAAAAAAAAAAAAAAAAAAACTCGGCTGAAATTTGTATCAAAGGAAAAGCAATTCCAAATTTAAGCTCTAGAAACAAGCATGTGTTAATGCCTAATTAGACTTTCCTTCAAAAAAATTAGGGGGGGGGGACGGCTGTTGGATAGAAAAGGGTATATAACTAATTATATCGGTAGGTCAGGACTCCTTTTTATATGCGTTTAAGAAAAGAGAGAAAGAGTGGACACGGCACAAAAAAAAAAAAAAAAAAAAAAAAAAAAATCAATTTGGTCTTCACTCAGTTAAGTTTGCTTAGCATTGTTAAATATTCAATTTATCTTGATTGAAAATGTAGTTTTAATTAATTTAATCATGTTAATTATACTAGTGTAATCTCATATGCTAGAATTTTTTTAGGTGATTGTTATATTCGCGAAATTAATATAACTGTTTACAACACCACATTAAAGTATTCATTACATCTATTTACAACATTTTCAAAGTCTAATTAAAAATTGATAAGTTAACTTTGCAATAAGAAATTATACTTTATTCGATTTTCTAAAAATATCGATTGTTCCAAATTATTCGTAATTTTAAAGTTTCAACCCAAACTTTGCCTTATCAAATAAGTTTGAAAACAATAAGCTGCTATTACAACACGGCACAAAAAGCATTTTTTTCGTAAAATCTTAAACAAAAAAAGTAATAATTTTTTTATGTCTGCCATTTTTCTTGCAAACAGAAAAAAACATGAAAGTTAAGGAAGAAAAAAGCAACATAAATTAATAATTTGTCGATGAACATAATTTCATAAAACGTCCCAAACATATTCAATTTAAGAATTTTTTTGTGTATATATTATTATTAACTCATTTGGCAGTGGTTTTTTAGCAAGCACATCTCCGTATTGATCTTCTACTGACGGTATAATTTCTTTATGTCCTATAATTAGATTTATAACTATGAATATTCAAAATACATTCTTTTCCAAGATTTGTTTTTCGCTATTTTATTTCAGACGATTTTTTCATTTCATTTTACTCCTAATTTTTTTTTTCCTTTACTTTTTTCCTTCAAACTTGCTGCCAGCGTCCTTGATGTTTGATGAAGCGCGGCCGCTGCCTGTCTGCATCGTGAAATATTTTCAACGCATTTACAAAATTAAACTGAATTAATTCATTTGCATACTTAATTAGGAACAATTTGATAAGTTTACTGAACCATGGAGACAAATTTGCTTAGTTGTTGTACCCGTAAAAGATTTCGAATCTCTTTTTAGAAACCCTAGCATTGCTTCAATTATTTTTGCTTTTCAAACGGCTGCCAATTTTTTTCTTGTAATCTTTTCATTTCTCTTAATTTTTTCCCCTTTACATTTCTGCATTTTAACTGAATACTTTGAGGTCGTAACTTAATTTCTCCCCATGAGTGTCTTTTTTTAATTTAATTTTTTATTTGCATTCTCAATGAACGAAAAATTTAAGTGGATTTTTTATTTGATGAATCTTTTATTATTTTTTTAGTGGCAACGGATTGCAAAAATAATAAAAAGTTCCTTATTATCATCGTGTTCGATGGAAAGAAAATCAGGAATATAAAAAGGGAAAATAAGTAACGGGGAAAAAAGATTAAATGAATGAAAAAATTGAGAGTGGGGAACTGACAATTATGCTGATTTTAGGGCTTAAAATGAAGTCTGATTATTAATCTTGCCGATAACGAAATGTAAACGGGGAACGCTGAAAAAATTCTTAAGAATGTTAAATCATAAATCAGATAATGTTTGATTAGAGTCGATCTCATTACTATTTCTATAGAAATTCATGGATTGGTGAAATAAATGAAAAGTTTAAATGTAAATTCGCAAAGGGATTGTTAAATTTGTTCGTCTGATTGAGCTCCTTTTATTGTCTTTGGAGCTATCTAATCAGGTGCTGGTTTATTTGATCACTTTCAAAGTTTTACATTTTTTATTTATTTGTCCTGTTTGTATGTAAATTAATTAATTTGGGGAATGTATGCACGGAATATTAGTTTTAGTCTTTCATTTGTTTTGGGAGAAAGATTACACCAATTTAAAATTACAAATTAAGCTGTAAGCAAATCAATCATCAAATCTCATTAAATAAGTTCGAATAGTTAAATATTCAAATTCATATTTAAGGTAAAAACACAAAGTATTAAAAACATAAAAATAGAAGAACAAAGAAATTTACTTCATTGTTATACTTATTTCTGAAATTTCAGAATTTGACGTTTAACTGGTTCCGTAAATAAACGGCTCAATTATGTTTAAGGAATAATCGTTATAAAGCATAAATGATTTTTTTAAAAAAAAGAAAAAAACACTTTGCAAAAAAGCTTTTAAAATACTTTGTTTAAATTTTGATACAAAAAAAGGAATAAGGTTTAGAACTGAACTAATAAAATCTATAAATTACAATGCAAAATACAACAGTGCATAAAAACATTACATAAGAAATTAAATTACGAAAAAAAAAAAAAACTTTTGATTTAACGCTCATACATTGCGTTGACACGTATACCTAAACACATTATGTATCCAAGCAATCTGCAAATTTTCATCTTATATTATTAACGTATGTGGAACAAATCTTTTTTTAAATAACCATAATAATATATAAATAATTCAGAGGAATCACTAATAGAAAAGTTTTAAAACATAGATACGTCGTTTGAATGCAAGTACAACTAAAAACTCCTAAGAAATAAGCATTCCATCTAAGCTAGAAAAATCTATCAAATGCGCAATATAACGGTGAGTAAAAAATACACATTAAACGAAAAAAAAAAAAACAATCCTCCTTGGATTTACAAATTTTTAAATTGCATTGACACGTGTACCTATAAGATATAAAAATACTGTGTAACTAAACTTACTGTCAAATGATTACCCCTCATTACTCATGTCATAGGTTAATAAAACTCACAAGTCTCGCTTGCCTTTATTTCCAAGTAAAATATTTACCTTAACTCCATCCAACATCTATTTTATCTGCATCGTAATGATCACGACTTAGATCAAGAAGAAAGCTACAATCTGTAAATCTTTATAATTCGTTACAACATGAAAAACAATCGCATTTAAAAAAATCATTACAATCAAAAAAGAAGAAAAAAAAAGCTGACTTTCAAAACGTCTTAGAAGCATACACACACATACTATAAATTTCGGTACAAGGAAACACCCCAAATTACCAATTTAAATGCGAAATACAACAGTTCATAAAATATTCACACATTTAAACAATAACCTGAATTTTTAGAAAAACCCTAGATTTACACATTTATAAATTGAGTACATCTAGAAAAAAAAAAAAAAAAAAACAGTATGTAACTAAACTTATTCTGAGAGACCTATTATTAAATCCCCCTATTCTTCACTCATTTTTGAAGGAAAACCTGAGCAGTCAGATGCTGTCTAAACAGTTACTAAATATTTAATTTTTAATTTTCAAAATATGTAGACTTTGAAACAACAGTAAAACTTTCACATTTAAACACCTTTGTCAAATGATAGCCCCTCATAAGACGCATATGTTAATGAGCCCACAAATCATGTTTTTAGTTTTGAGTAAAATTTTGACTAATCACTTTTGGAAATTTATTTCATCTTCAGAACCAAATTGATCACAAATTAGATTAAGATGAAAGCGACAATCTGTGAATATTCATGACGTCTTAAAAAGGTTAAAACAAATGTGTTTAAAAAATAATCATTAATGTATAAAGAATGAACAACAACAGCAACAACAGCAACAAAAACCAATGTTTCCATTTTTTAAACCAGTTGGCGGTGTATTGTATGTTCCTGCCTTAGCCCTTGCTTAGAGGCGGTTACTCACTGCTTTATACCAGAGTTCTGCCATAAAAGTTATGAGTTGTACCATACCAAAAGCGGTCGCTCGATGGTAATTTAATTTTACATTAGCTACCAGTTTTTTTCAGCTCTCTTTGCTCTATAAGAGGATTTTTGCCTTCAACTAGTTTACTTTCGTATTCCACGCTGATGAGTGCATAATAAGCACGAAACTGCAGTCCATGGATCAAAATAAACGAGTTGGCGGTGTATTGGATGCATACATTGCTTAAATTTAGGTACTAAAAACACCTCAGTATCAATTAAAATACGGAATACATTAGTGCATAAAAAACGCATAGTTAAACAAGAAATTTGATTTGAAAAACAAGAAAAAGAAAAAAAAACGCTAAGGATTTAAAAACTCATAAACCGCATTGACTCGTACACCTAGAAGAGATAAAGCACAAAGTAACCAAACTGCTTCCGAAAGACGCATTTTTAAGTTTTGCTTTTCTTCACGCATTTTAGTACGAAGAGTTCCTGAGTACCGTGTAACAAAGTAGTTACTAAACCTTAATTTTATACTTTTCAAAATATTTAGATTTTGAAATAACTGTAAGAGTGTGTCATATTTAACCATCATTGTCATAAGACTTATAGGTTAATGGAGCTTACAAATCACATTTCCACTTATAATTTTGATTTAACACCTTTTATAATTAGATTTATTGTCTGCAGTACAGGGACTGCCAAAGCGGTCCCAGCCCGAAAACACTCACACGGGGCAAAAACCCGAAAAAACATGCGGTTTTGGTCAAAAACGCAGGTGGACTGTGCTCTTTCGAAAAAACCCGGATTTTTTCACATCCTGCTTCAGTATCATTTTGATCACCACTAAAATCAAGAAGTTGAAAATCTGCAACTTTTAACGATACCATAAAAAATGTAAAGAAATTGTTTTTAAAAAATAGTTATTACAATACATAAAATGATAAAGTAGAAAAAAACGTGGCTGCATTTTTTTAAGCATTAATACTTGGTTTGAATTTAGGTTAAATTAAAAACAAAAAATATCAAATAAAATGCGAAATACATCAGTGTACAAAAAACGCATACATTTAAACAAGAAAAGTTACAGAAAAAAAACCGGTTTGAATTTACAAACTCATAAATTGTATTGACACGCACACCTAGAAGAGATTAAGACACAATGTAACCAAACTGCTTCCGAAAGACGCATTTTTAAATTTCCCATTTCTTCACGCATTTTTGTGCGGAAAATCTGAGCATCGCGTACAGCTTTTTTCGCCGCTCCCAAATTCAGATGTGCTGGAATTTTGTCAGGCCAAATAACATTTTTTAATTTAATTTTATTTATTTTTTCCCCCAGCTCTCATTAAGGCTATTCGCGCCGTTCGCATCGAACAAAAATGTTTCCCCGCATCGCATTTTTTGGAAGGTTTGCTTTTGCCGCGCCTCCACTTCTTTTTCTGCGTCATTTTTCTTAATTATCTCAATTTTAAATTTAAAGTCCGTCCGAGAGATTCTTTAAGGCTATTAGTAGACTTAAAAGAAATGCGCGCCAGCAAAATCCTGATAGGGAATTAGAAAAAAAGGGGGAAAATAAAAAGGAAGGAAAAAATCCCTAAAATAAAGCTCAACAAAAAAGGTAAGGATAACAAAAATCTGACGCTTAAAACATTTATATTTATTGATTAAAATTGCTTAAACGAAGCAGCGCTTTATTAGTTTTTTAATTACGTCTTGAATATTAATGTCAGGAGCATGAAAATATTTTAATTATGCATACCATTAAAAAGTTCGAAGAGCTCTTCTTTTTTTTACCCGCCATTTTATATATACATCTATATAAATATTTTTTACTTACTGCTTCATTGCGGTGTTAAAGAGAGGCATGCTTTGCATCAAAACTAAAAATAATAAAAAATAACTGTATCTCAATAAGTAAAAAGCAAAGATGCGACGTTAAGCTGAAAGTTTTGTTTTAATTTTCCATTTTTTTATAATTAATTTTATTTTTAACGTTTAACATTCCTTATCGTCCGATAATTGTTAAAGTCGATATTGAATTTTTTTTTTAATTTTTTCCCCACTTCCGCTGTACAGCCTATCGATTAATTTTTTCGTGCTCTCTTTGAAGATATATTTACTGCAAGTCAATTTTATGTGGCTCCAAAAATTGCCGGGTTAATTTAGTTTCTTAGCTTGAAATACTTCGAAGCAGTAAATATTTATGAATAACGTCTGCTATGCTGCCAATTCTTTGCGGAGATAGGGTGGTGTAATAGCGGTTGTAGTTAACTAAAACGGTAGGTAATTAGTACAACAGTAATTGAAGAAAAAACTCACTTAACTCTAAGAATGAGCGCATATTTAAGACGTCTGTTCTAAAGAAATTGGTACCGAGGTTGGTAGAAGTATGTGAATAACATTTTATTATTTGTTGGCGAGAGGTTGGGGTTTAATCTTAATGCACTTTTGACCCATAACTGGCTCGTAATTGTTTAAAAAAAAATGCTTTTTTTTTTCTTGAATTTCAAATGCTATGATTTTAGCTTTTATTGTTTTTACTACTGCCAGGGCAGCTAGATTAGCTTCCTGCGGCATGTTGATGCATAACGTTCCAGCCTCCTCACCTAACTTGTACCTCATTTTGATGGTATATTATTTGAAATAATTTAATGTTCATAAGATTTCAAGACATACTACGCACGTGACCAGCTAATGAGTTTCATGTGTGATTCAGTTCAGCCTTCGTTCAAAATTATCATTATTAGTATTATTATTATTACTGTTTCATATCAACCACGTTTTGTAACACTTTAATTCATTTAATCATTTAGGACAAATCACTTTAAATTTGCCAACTTATTAATTGATATCTTCGCTAATTAAAATCGTATAATTATATAAATTAAAACTAATGAAGCCTGAAAAATTATGAATCTACTGATACCTGGTTCGACTTGCAGTTCATTGGCGTTCAGGAGAAAGAAGCATGACATAGAAAAAAAGAAAGATAGAAAGATACTCGGTTTTTAATATAAGTAGATATTCGCTAAAAATAAAAATTACGATGGCTAAAAAATAAATAAATAAATAAAATATGTAACGTAATAAAAACAATAAAAATTAAAAGACAAAGTTATTGTTGTTGTTGTAGCAGCAGTTGTGTCATAGTTAATTATATAGAAATTACTATGAAGATATTGGTTTGCCATTTCTTCGAGAAGTTAGACTTTTTCTATTAACATATAAGACAGCACAAGAAAGATTTACAACAAAGAGAGGAAATAACATCTAAAGCATCAGCGGGAATCGAACACGTATCCTTTAGTTTTCGAAGAGAAGCTTTTATCTGAGAACCAAGGAGGCTTCCAAAAAGTTACTTGATATATTTTTTGCCTACTGGTATGATGACTTTTTTTTAATTAATAGTTTAAACTATTCAAAAACATTTTAACCACTTACTCGTCGCACTTTTTTCCAAAAACTGATCAAAATCCATCAGGTTTTTTTTATATTTGTTTTTTTTTTTTTTTTTTTTTTTTTTTTTTTTTTTTTTTTTATGTTCATAATATTTTAAACATATTAAAACAAAAAACACTGCATTGTCCTTTGAATTTAGTAGTTTTTTAAAGGTAGGAATATTTTAATCAACTTACCCAATTTTACCTTAAAGTTTGCTTTCCTCGCGTATCCAAGACAAGCTGAAAAGCTTCAATGCAGGCATTGAGAAAGAAAAAGTAAATTTTGAGCGGAGAAAATTTTTATTTTCTTCAAGTAATGCGCATCGTTGGTGACAAACAATATTTCATAATTGGAGATCTAGAATAGGGGTATATTAGTTGAAATGTTAACAATATTTTTGCGTGTGGTAAATTTTGAAACATGGTATGCAGTCCTACATTGCAGTCTTTGCAGTAGTATCTTGTCTCCTTTCGAACTCTTTTCCCATTTGCATTCGCTTTACTGCAATACACTTTACATTCCCTCTCAGGATTTGCTTTCTTGTCTGTAGGGGGAATTATTTCCAGAAAATGGCGTTCAATCAATCGAGTTAGTGACGCTTCATTCGATGGACGACCTCCTCTTGAAACAGGAACGGAAGCTTGATATTTCTCCAATATTTCATCCGCCAAATCCTTTCGAAACTCCAAATAAATAAAAGCTAATACGGGCACGACAAAAAGTAAAAGTTTTGAAGCTTTAAAAATATCAGAAACGCAGCCCGTATGAGACACGGGCACGACGACTGAGCGGTTAAGCCGGAAAACCACATATTTAATGGAGCTATAAAGGTAAGTTCCGGATGGAGAGCAAGGAATGAGTTTAAAATACAGTTAATAAGCAGTGTAACTTGATAAATATGAAGTTGTGTAACCGTCAGAGGAAAAATATTTCCACGAAGCTATAAAAGTGTCCTTGTGTCCTTATAAAAACCTAAGATACAAACCTAGATACGAAACCTTCGTTTCTTAATCTACTATTTTTTATTATCTCTCAATCAAAATATCTTCGGATTAAGGACTGCAGCAAAAAGGAGAGTTGAGGGTTAATTTCCAAACTATCACCTCAAGCAAGCAGCCTCGAGGGGCATAATTCGTATGATTTTGTTAACTAGAAAATCCAGATATGCTCATGCTGGTATTCTAAAATTTATTAGGGAATAAGTTGCTTAATTGAAAGAATTGAAATGAAATGCTTTTCAAAATATTAAAAAAAAAGTGTTGTGCTGCAATGGGCGATAAATGAAACAGATTTTAATCACTTGAATAACCAAAGAAAAAGAGAGAGAGAGAATGAAGGGAGACAGGGGGGGGGGGAGTAAGAGAGAGAAAAAAGGTAAATAGAAGGGCATTCAATAATCTACACAGTGCCCCAGTCCCAATAGTAGGCCAAGCCTGTAAATATTGTTATGCCCAGAGCTTTGATTTTGAGAATCATATTCTGTAAATATTTTAATAGAAAAATATTTTGGGTGGACAAATTGATTCCCGCACGAATTATTTTTTTTCTTTTAACTTTCAGCTAAAATATATTTAATTTTTACAGATGGTTGTCTACGTGACAATATTTTGAGAAAGGAAAAACTAATAAGTGTTAAGCGTTATTAAAAGTCACCACAAAAGTATTACTGGCGAAAGAGCAAAAACTAAAATTATATAGGGGTGCCTCCCCCCCTTCCACGGAGCAAGGGTGCGTCCCTCCCCGAACAGAAAACTAAGCTGAAAAACACACGCCTTTAAAAATTAAAATGGCGTAGAGTGCGCCATGACCCTCTTGCTTTGTTGGGCACCTTTGAATTACCTGTATGATCCGATACCGAGTAGAAAATATCAGGCAATTTTTTGTTATTGTGTGTGTGTGTGTTTTTTTTTGTAAGAATTTTCAACAACAAAAAATACCTTTGCAAACTCTAGCTCACATCATCGGCAAAAGTAATCATTGCATCAAAAAGCAAAGACAACATAAAATTTCATTAAAAAACTTTTGTTTTCTTCTTCGCACTTGTTACGAAATGCCTCGTTAAGAGAAACGCACACCAATAATACCAACATCGAAAACAAAAATGAGATCGTACAAAATGAGAAGAACGGGTGTAACCGTTCAGCAGCCGCATCAGACCTGTCACCATATCAACTAAATGTGGCTTACTAATTTTTCTCATAGCATATTGCATTATTAACGGCATGTTTTTCCTTAATGGGAAATTGCTCAAATGAAGTTTCATCACAGCTCCCCAGATGCGAAGCGCCTCGAAAACAAAATCCGCCTACCCTGAGCTGCATAACAGTAATGACTAAGACATTAAATGAAGCTGGAGTGACTCGTTTTACTCGCGATTCAACAGATCCTCCAGTATTAAAAGTCATCTGCCTAATGAAAAGCGATACAATCACCTTAATAGTTCCGAGTCGGTCTCTTCGAAACGGAAAGTCCTCATAGCAGGGCAACTGGACTTCGTTAACTTCATTTGACGGAATTAAGAAGTTCGTCCAAAATAAATCGAGTCCTGTTTCACATATGTCAAAGTTTTTCTTTATTGTTTCTCTCTTTTGCATTTCGCTTCTTGCCAGGGCTGGTTAGAGGGGCAAACGACACAAGCAGTCGCAAGCGGCGCCGAACGATTCATTTCAATTCTAGAAGCCAAGAGCGGCGTAATAAAAAAGAAGGGGAAAAAGAGTGAAATAATTTAAAGTGCTGAAAAAAATTGAAACTTTTTCACCTTCAGCTTTTGAGGCACTCCCTTGAATATTGCGAAGTCAACCCCGAAAGTTGGCTTTATTATTACTCTTAATATTATAGAGTCTATGAGGATGGTTGAAAAAAAAAAAAAAAGAATAAAAAATAGTAAGCTCCATCAAAAAAAGAAAAAAAAATTTATCATAATTTTTTTTCTAAATAAATTTGCTTTATTCTCAATCTGTTGCTAATAATTAAAAATAAATATACTTCGGAAAGGTAATAAGTAATAAAATGCTCTCTTAAATAAATAATTTTTGATTGGAAAAAAAATCGTCTGCCAAAAAAATAATAAAAGAAAGAATAACAATGATAAATAAAATAAAACACAAATACATGAATAAACGAAATATCGTCTGCAGTTCTTTCTTTTAAAAGTAGGAGTAAGTCATTTTTACCAACCTGCTGCATGTCATGTTTAATGAATACAGTTTGTGTCAATCATGTTTAATGGAACCTCAATAACTCAAGACCCCAAGCGACCACGAAAATATGTCTAATTAAGCGGGTGTCAACTTGCCAGTGGTCTGAAATTTCAACTATTGTAGTATTTTCTATATTGCTTTACTTACTAGTGCTTACCTACCACGTCATAGATATTGATTTCACTTTATGATTTTTCTTTTATTTCCTTTTTCCTCTTTTTTTTTTGTTTGTTTAAAAAGAACATAACAAAATGAATTAGACAATTTTGAAAACCTAATTTGGAAAAGTTCATTCTTGAAAAGAGATAAGAGCTGCTTGTCAATCAGGTCTATTAAAGTGAAAAGTCGAGTTCTGACGAGGAAGGTTTAAAGCTACTATATTTTTACACGTGATAACATAAAGTAGTTCACTTTGTCTACTATCAATTTTTTAAGATGGGATGGGGGGGGGGGAGGGGACAAGTTATAAATACAAGCCAAATGCCTCGCATTTTAATGCACTTAACTTTAGAACAATAAAGTAAAAGTAAATGAACGAATGTAAAAAGCCTGTCTTATTTCTGACCCCCCCCCCCCCAGAAAACATCAGTATATTCTCGAATATCATAAAAAATAAGGATTATTTTCATTTTTAAAAAAGAAGAGCAAAAATTAGCATCATAATTTTTTCCTCTTTTTTCATATCTTTCAGTGTTTTCTCATATGTTTTTATTTGCTTCCCACACAGTTAAGTCATGGAAGATAATTCATTAGCTGAATTAGATTTTCCAAGTCATTTTTTATTCTTAATTTGATTAGATAACTACATTAGAGATTTGCTGGGAAATAACGCAGGACAAAATTTTGAACTTTTTTTTTTTCTTTTTTGGTGAATGGAAAGCAATTGTGCATCTTTTTTGTTTTTGCTTAGTTCTGCTTTTAATTTGAATGAAGAGAATACTTTATTTTAACAATGCAGTCAAAGCCAAACTGTTTTGGAAAGAACTAGAGGTGAAAATAAAACACACGATTTTTAATATAATATAGCAGTGAAGCAAATTTCAAAATGTTTACTGCTTAGCATAGTTCTTAAAATTTACTTTTGAAGATATATTACAACAATAATTTTCTCTTTTAAAATACTAATGTTATCTCCTCCTCCCCCCCCCACCCATCGGTAAAAAAAAAGCCGAATTCTTTTATCTCTTTCGGAGAACAAATGTGAGAGGAGGGGGGGGGGGCTGGATCCCCACCGAAGAAGTTTTCTTTCTTTATTGACCTTGAGGGGGGGGAGTACGACATAAATATATAAAAGGCTGGTAAATTTGAATTTCATTATTGAAAACTCTTAGAAGAGGCTATTTTAAATACAAAAGTGGGACAGAATGGCCACTGTTACTACACTGCAAAAAATAAACTTGTTTTTATAGTATATACTGAGCAGCAGAGGTTCCAGTTTAAAACTGCAAAATGCACAGTGATAAACTAAAATTAGCAATTTTACAATTCATTATTGTATTACTGATAATTTTACAGTTTATTACTGTATTTTTCTTGTATATATACTAAAATTGAGTGTTTACCCATGTGGGTTGTTTTGTAAATTTTCACATACGTCATCCCGTAATTTGTTACATTTAACGTTGTTGAATATGTACAAAGGGATGGCGTATTTTTGAAGAAAAAAGTTATTACTGTGCATTTTACAGCAGAGGTTCCAGCTTAAAACAGCTGCCAGTATTATACTGTAAAAAAAAACAAGTTTATTTTTTACGGTTTGTATTTTACTATACTCAAAGTTAATGAATGAATGAAGATTAGTTTAGATGGATATTAACTAGGTAAAAACTCGAATAGTAAAAATAATGTAATAATTAAAACAAGTTAAAATATAGGTAGCAATCGAAGAAGCATCCCGAGACATATTTCCCACTCAAAAATTATTTATTAAAGGGCTTTTTAATTAGTTTCAAAACTTAATTACTAATGAATTATGAATGATAGATTTATTATAACTTACATATCCCTTTACGGTGAAAATAATAAGATTTTTTAAAGTTTCATGAAAATACGAGATGGTCAGGTGGAGTACCGTATACCTTGTAGATTTGACAAAAATGGCCCATTAACCTAAGTTCAGATGATCAAAAACTAAAAAATTGTGAAGAACGAGCAAGGTTTCTTCGGAGGGTCAATTTAAAAAGCAAATATTGGGTAATCCTTATCCATTGGGAATAATTATGTTGCAGTTTTCCCTAATGTATCACACAGTTAAGGATAACACATCAATAGGGAATTTTAGCAATAACCTTTTCTCGACACATCAAAATTAAAACACGCGTAGTTCTCCAATCCTTCTGTGTGCGTGTGTTTGTGCGTAAGTGTGCGTGTATTTTTTTGCAATTAATTACCAAATCTGTTAACTATTAAAACACTTTTAGTCAGCCCACCCGATCCCCCCCCCCCCCAAAAAAAAAAAGGAAAAGAAAAATTTTGGTGCTAACGACAGTTGTATCCTCATTTTATTAGGTCGGTAATGCGGCCTTTTTAGAAGTAAATACAGTTGAACGTCGATAAAAAGAAATCAAAGACACCTTCAAAATCAATTTTTTAGAATCGTAGTTCGCCACAGAGGTGCCCACAGTTGAGGTTAAAATTATTTGTTTATTTATTTAAATTATTTATTAATTTATTTTTTTAATATAAAATGATTTATTAATTTTTTTTTTAATTTAAATTATTTCTTTTAGTTACTTATTAATATTATTATTTCGTGTTTTGTGTGTGTGTGTGTGTGTGTTTGGAATGTCTGGAAGGAAAAAAAAAACAGTATTGCAGTTTATTCCTTCAGTATCTATTATTAAGTTATAATTAAATGATAAAATTCAGAGGCGCAGAATTTTTAAATAAAATAATAATAATTTTTACTAAAAAAATAATATTCAATAAATAAAGAAAAAAGAGGGCTGAAAATAAAAATAAAAAGGGTTGCGAAAACTTTTGGGACGGAATTTGCGCCATTGAGCTTTCGGGGGGGGGGGGGGGGCACCCCTGGTTAGTCATATCCGAAAGGAAATAAACGGCAAACAATGCGACGGGGCACGCAAATGTAGATCGCCTTAAGCAGTAATTCGCTTAAAGCGTGTTCGAATTGACAAGGTTCGACTATATTCCTATACTATGCAACAGAAGGAGAGTCATCACCAAAAAAAAAAAGTAAGTATAGCTTTTGCCTGTATTTCACAGTGAGACAGATACCACCCACACTGTCCCTTGAGGTCTTACCGTCTAATGAGTTTCTGATGACTCCCGAAAAAGCAGACAACAGCAATATCTGCGAATCTCTACCTTACAGCACTTAATATTAGGGGTACCAAGGTTACTCCTAACTACTTTCTTTCTCGTAACGTGCAGCGACAGTACAGGTCTAGAAAAACCAGACTAGGTCTGCACCAGAGAGGCGTATAAGTTATAATTTTCTAATAGGATCGGACAGATCCGGTAGTTTCGATTTTTTTTTTTTTGCAGCATTGTATTATTGAATTCTGTACGAAGGAAAAAGAAAAATCTGCCAGCATAATGAACAGAAAAGTGATTAGGCTGTAGCTGCTCAAAACTTCCGAAGATTCACAGCAGACGTTGAATGCAAAGATTGCTATATACAGTAGAGTCTCGAAGACTCGAATATTCCTTTAGCTAGAAGTTTTTATTGGGTCCCTACACTTTTTAGAACGTTGTATGAAAGTCTAACGCGAAGGTTTTAGCTGTTCTCTCGGGACTTCGAGTTATCGAGACTCGAGTGCAATTGGTAGAGTAACATTCGGTCAACTTTCTAAAACTCATTTTCTGAATGTATACAGAAGTAATTTCGGTGCAAAATAGCCTTTCAAAAATTTTTCCTTCATGTTGGAATTCTGTGACATGTGAGTGCTTGTTTTGCTTAAAGTCATGGAACAATGGCAGAAAATTGTAACCAGACAAATAAAAACAAATACGGTATCAAAAATCATTAAAATCGACAAACTATGCGAAATAAAGTACGTAAAAAATATTATGATCAATATTCAAACGGGTTTTACTTTAATCTTAAGCATGCAAGACCGGAATTAATTTCTGTAGAATGTTTTAAGGAAATGACTGAAATAGTGCGGTGCAATTTAATACAGCCTTTAACCAACTAGAATAAAAGATTATCTCCCTCTTTTAGCAGTTTTTTAGTATAAAGGAATCCGATAATTCTTGCTCTAAACTTTACTACACATTTTACTCTACGAAGGCTCATCTTCATCAGGTTCACCAAGTTTTCAGGTGTTCCGAACTCCTACATCGCTTGAAAAAATGTTTCCAGGTCAATGCTATGATAAAGTGTTCTAAAAACAAAGAAAAGATGACATGTATCCTGTACCTAAACCGTATTTTATTCTCGTTTAGAGTATACGCTAAAGGCTGTGAATTTGATCTATACTAGACTTCCCTTTTTTGGATTGCACTGATAGTCTCCAATTACTTTACTCGTGTAGGCGTTAGCCGTTCTGTGAGGATTGTTAAGAACATCTTATAAGAAAAATTCAGCAAAGTAATTTCACTGGGGTTGTTGCATTCCAACTTTTTTCATTTTTGTATATTGGGCATATGCATCCATCTTCCTATTCAATGGGCATTTTAATCCCAAAGTTGCAAAAGTGGCGATAATAGGTTGTACTTCTTTGGTTCCCTTTCTTCAAGCTTAGATTCCCGAGCTTCTTCAAGCTTAGGTTAGAAAGTCTAAGCTTTCATCTTTGCCCTTTCCAGTCTTTCCGAACTCCTATTAAATTTATAAATTTCCCTCTCCACTTCAACTTTATACCTTCATTTAGTTTGTTTCAGTTTGTTCTGGTGCTCTGTCTGCTCTATCCCCATCATCTCTTCCATCAAACGCTATTTTGATACGTCTTCTTCATCTTCCGAATATTTCGAATTAATCGTTTCGCCCCAAGAACAAACTGTTGTGGTATTATTCTTGGGGTTGAAAAGTTTATGTTCTTACTTTTTTTAGAATCAATGTTTCAGCCTAATAAATAAATTTCTTCAGTATGATTTTTTTTTCTTTTCCTCTCAGGTCTCAGTATTTTTTATCTGTATTTTCTGTAAAGTGTTCACTATTCTTAGTCTAAGGGATCAATTTTTCTTTCCATTAGTTATTTCACACTCGTCATCACACTAGCCGTCTGATTTCTTTTTTCGCCGGACTGGAGGAAGCACTTCAATAGACTATTTTTGTGGGTTAGAGGTTTTCTCAACTGAGTTTTCTGCTGTTCTCCGCTTCAGTAGCCAAACGTTTGTCTTTGATATTCTTCTTACATTTCGTCACAATCCCTGGGGGTGTTAGGGCATTTCTATCAACTCCTTTTTTTCTAATGTTTATTTTTATAGAAATAATGGGAATTCTTCTTTCTTATTTATGGGATGACCAAATAATGGGCAGTTTAGATTTACTCCCTCATTGTTTCCATCCAGTTAACTACTATGTCTCATGTCTAACAACGTATGATTAATTTGATACCACCGTATAGGGTACACGGAAACCCTAAAGATTAAAGAGATGTATATTAAGTATCATGCACTTTAATGTACAATTTTTCAACAAATCATGTACTGCCTAGTTTGAGCATTTGCTTGAAATATTATCCGTCCCCTCTCAAAACGGTAGGCCAAAAGCACTTTTTGTGCAGATAAAAAATAGAACGTGTCCTAGTTCTATCGTTACTCTATGATTATACAGAAAGAAAGTTCTGGCTGCGCTCCTGCCGTATTTATTACAGTCGCAACACACTTTTGAAAAAAAAAAAAAAAAAAACCCTCTAACTTTTTTTCCTCATTCACGAAAATATTTTAAATATGAAAACAACACCTAATTTCGTTACTGAAGAAGCATTTTGGCATCAGAAGGAGAAATGCGAAGTAAAATCATCCTAGATCTGGAAATGGACTGGCACTGTTGCCGAGACTAATGCAAAGATCATTAAGAGAGGAGTAATCGAGTGGCCACTCTCCCAAACCCCAATCCGTCCTATCTGTTTCTGCCGATTGGATTTTATTAGACAGATAAACCTCCAGCGTTGATGCATAACTACCAGTGGCCAGTTGCACGCCTGGGGCGAATTAGAATTTAAATCAAGCGACACACTCCGGGAGACACTTTCGGCTGGAACATTCCCCCGACCCTCCCCGATCGAAAGCGTCTCCCTGTCCCCGTGATCAATTTTTACTCGCGCACAATTTGTTACTCATTGTAAAACTCATAAATCTATCAAGAGTGGCGCCACGGTGGTGGCGTTCGGCAGCGCCCCCTGTCGCCCGGAGCTCGCTTCCATCTTCGTGTTGCGCGTTCGCCCAGAAGTCCCGGCAGCGGCAATGCAGATGGTCGGACGGGCGGCGATGCGGGATCGCCATTGTGGGCCACGAGGAGAAGGGAGAAAACGAAACCCCAGAGAAACTTTCTATAACTTCAGAAATAGAGTAGACCGACTGGCGAATGAATACGGGCTTTTCACACATAATGCCACGCATTGGGGGAGGAGGGAGGGTTTCCGAACTTGGAAGGAAGGAGGAGGAAAGGAAGAGGGAGGGGGCAACAGGAAGAGTGACACACATTTTTTGTACTGTTTTTTTTTTTTTTTTGAAAAATTGCGCGACATGTGACAAAAAACTGAAGTGTGACACTCCGTGACAAAAAGGGAGGGGGTAAGAAGAAATGTGACACCACGCATTTTTTTAATAAGTTTTATTTTTGAAAAATTTGCGTTATGTGTGACAAATAGAGGAGGGGGTAACAAGAAGAGTGACACACATTTTTTGTCCGGATATATATATATATATATATGAAAAATTGCGTGACATGTGACAAATAGCAGAGGGGGAAAGCTGAAGTGTGACAATTCGTGACAAAAAAGGGAGGGGGTAAGAAGAACGGTGATATCACGCTCTTTTTAAAAAATAAGTTTTATTTTTGAAAAATTTGCGTGAAGTGTGACAAAAGGGGGAGGGGGGTTAAGCTGAAGTGTGACAATAGGGGAGGGGGTAATAAGAACTGTGCCAGCACGCATAGTTTATAAGATATATTTATGTAAAACTGTGTGACGTGTGAAAAAGGGGGAGGAGGTAAGCTGAAACGCAACAGTTTGTGGCAAAAGGGAGGGGGTAAGTTAAAGGAGGTGACACTTTCGGAAAAAGAAAAAGGGTAGGGCAAAAATGGTGAAAGAAAGTGTGACATCTTTTATGGACAGGCCCTTAAGCCCAATTTCATTTCGTTCTTCGTTTTCAGAAATGTGAACCATCCTCAAAAACTACAGCATTTGCTACATGATTTGCTACATGACGATATTTTAATCATGTATGTAGTTATTCTTTAAACTTTGGGAGAACTTTGACGGTTCTGCGTCAAGTTTTATGTTGTATGTGTGTGTCTGTGTGTGTGTGGGGGGGGGGGGGTTTGAAAACTACTCCAAGGCGGACCCCCCCCCCCCCCAAGAAGTGGCAAGAACAACATTTTCTGTTTTGTACACTTTTTGGCAAAGTATAGAAGGAAGTTACAACTGCCAATTTACCTCAGAAAAAACTTCAAACATTGTTATTAAAAAAAAAAAAAACGAGCTGTTAATTTTTTGGGGATTATTCATTCCCTGGTAGGTTTACCCTAGCTCATAAAAATAAAGGAAAAATTGCAAATACATGTTTCTAACTAATTTTTCGAGAAAAAAATGTTTTCCGTTTCTCGCACTTAAAACAGAAAATTGGGCAATGCTCGAGTAAATTTTTCATTGCTAAATTATTTAACTTCTACCTTTCCATCATTCGCAGGTATAGAATGTCTAGCTCAAAAAGTAGAAACTTTTTTAAACACATATCAAAAGAAAAATGAAGAACTATAAATCGAATAAAGGCACTACAGTATAATGCAGGTTTTTTAGTCTTATGATATGCTGGTACATCGATTTTACACTGCATTCGTTTAAAATGCGTAAAATATTGGCTTAGCTGCAACTCAATAACTGCAGGTTTCCGCTTCCCGTTTTTTGCTAATTCAGATTTTGATGTTTCCACATCGTATTTGATAAGTTTAGATTAAAAGTTTAAAATTAGCTAAAATTGATGAAACATTTTTTAACCTCGTTGAAATCTGGATTTTATAACAAAATAAATAAAGAAAGAAAAAAAAAACCCTCTACAATTATGATTTCTTGAATGATAGTTCGTATTTGTGTAAATGAAACTCAAACCAAGAATAGAACTGAAACTATTACAGTAATCACACCAAACATGATGTCTAATTATGATGTTAAGAAACATCTAAAATCTTAAACAGAGGTATAAAATACGATTTTATTTTAAAGTGCGCTAAAATATGAGATTAAAAAAAGGAACTATTTGACCTGATAATACCGACATTATTCAGAACTTTTGCTTGACACTCTTGGTACTTCGGAGAAAAAAAAACGGAACCGCTCCCTGTACATTTTGCTTTTGCGCACTGATACTACAAAAACAGTAAAGCTACATTTACGGGACTTTGGCGCATTTAAACGGACTGCGCAAAACTTGCACATTCGTTGCTTTTTTATGTAATTGTGGTAGCGGCTGCAGAAACGTAAACAGAATCATAGACGAAAAAGAACGAACTATTCAAACCGATTAGAAAAACCGGAACCGCTTTCCTGTAAATTTTACTTTCGCGCACAGACACTGCATGAACAGTAAAGTTACATTTACGGAACTTTAGCGTATTTCAACGGACTGCGCAAAACTTATACAAAAGTTGGTTTTTCATGTAATTCGCAGGCGCGGATTCAGGGGAGGGTCAAAGGGTCAGCTGACCCCCCTGTGATGAGAAACAATTTTTCTTCAGTTACGCTGCCATTAGTAATACGTAGTAGATGGTACATCGTAAAAACACTTCAGTAAAAAAAAAATCTTTACTTATTATTATTACTGTTGAACTTCAACTTTTCGGTCTGAAAAATAAGAAAAGATAATGTAAATCACTTTTTGCTGAATCTTGTCTTTTCAGCGCTATCCACAATTCAAAGGGGCGGCTAGGTTAGTTCGTTGGTGAACTGCTTGGCGTTTTTGCTCATTCCCTGATAAACATTCTTCTATAAAACTTGACATTTTTTCAGAGTATTCCTCAACCTCTAACCATGTGTGGTTGTTTTTATTCATTCGAATTATTTTATAGTTGTAATTTCATATCATTCTGAGCTTAAGGTTCCGTGACCATCTGTCAGTATAAGAAATGTGCCTTCAAAATGTCAATATCGATATATTCTATTTTCTAAAGAAAAAATAGTCAGCAGATGTATAAATAAATCTAGATTACTGTCAAAACAAAAAGAAATATGGTGTGAGTGCAGCAAACACTGATTGCAATAATTAAATTTACTGATTTTATCAGAACATTTGAAAACACCAGCGGACGGGATGGCGAAAAAATTAACATTTAGGCTCGAAGATTTGAAGAAAATTCCTTGCTGCCTATAATACAGCAATAAAATTGCATGGTAAATAAAATATTGCGTTGCAAATTCATCGAAACGATGAGAACCTGACGGGAGACGAAAACTCAGATTTACTAGTGTAGTAACAAATGAAGAAAACTACTTTTTATTGAAGTTTTACTTTGAGCGGACTCGATGCTGGAATGGATATGGCGGGCACTGATTTGATAGCTGGAATTTTGATAACTGGAATGAATTTTGAAAAATCATAAACAGTGCTTCTCGAAATGCAACTTTTGTTAGTAAAATAACCAACATTTAAATTACGAGGAACTGATAGCGGAAAAATTACTGCAAAGCCGGTAAGAGAAAGGGATACTCTCCGTAAAGTTCACATCTTTTTTCGTTACTAAAAGGTTTCTTTGACAATGCAAACTGCAAAACATGTTCCTGCAAATGTTTTGCATGTTTGTACTGCTTTTAACATTGTTGTGTAAGCTTTTAATGCAACAATGTTGTGCCTTTTTCGCTTTCATTGAAACAAAACTTTTATCGACACATATCGACTGTAAAAGATGTGTAATTTCATTCATTTGGAATATAAAACATTTAAACATTAACAAAATACTATACAACTAATAAATTGTTAGCTAGTATATTTTTTACAATAATAATTTTTATTAGAATACATATTTGATATAACGTCATCACAAAAAAAAAAAAAAATAATAATTCATGTGCAATATGTCCTATATTTTGAAAAAGGTATAGACTACGCATTTTTTCCCATTTATTGGTCATTAATACTCTACCCCCCTTACAAAAATTACTGGATTGCCTATGTATAATTGTGGTAATGATTGAAGGGGAAAGTGGACAAAGGTGATATGGGACAATTTTTGTTTTACTTACTTTTTACCACGGATGAAGGGGAAAAGGTAATTTTTTTTTTGAAAGCTTTTTCTAGAAATTAAAAAAATTGTCACATATCACCTTCATTCACTTGCCCCTTCAATTGTGTTTGTGAGTTAACACAATTAAACACACATTAATTTGAATTTGTGTAAATCGGCGAAATTCAAATGTCACATATCACCTTTATCTACTTGCCCCTTCAATTAATAAAAGGATAATAACAAAGCTGTTGCAGAAATGTAAACAGTCTCATAAACGAAAAAGAACAAACTACTCAAGCCGATAATGCTGATGGTATTCAGAAATTTCGCTTACACTCTTGATGTAAAACCGAAATCGCTTTCCTGTAAACTTTACTTTCGTGCACTAACACTATATTAACAGTTAAGCTACATTTACGGAATTGGTGATAGAGTTCAACGGTGCCTGCGCAAAACTGATATAAGATGTAAAAGTGGGTTTTACAAGTAATTGTGGCGATGATGAACAAAATGACAATAATGAAGTCGCTGTAGAAACTTATTCAGACTCTTTGCTCATTTAATTTAGTTTAAAAAATCGCAATGAAGATAAATAACAAGACAAGACTTCAGAGTGTGTGGAGAATACAAAGCCATTGTATTTACATCTAGTTTCGTGTAAGTAGATTCAGTAAAACCGCAGTGGATTTTTTTATAAAACTATCAGTCATTAATCATAAATTTGAAAGCAGTAATATTCAGATCTTGGTGTGTTAAAAAGTCTCTCAGCTTCATAGTAATTTCACCAAGACTTCATATCATTAAGAAATTTATTTCTCTTTCACATAAGAAAGAGAAGAGATTTTTTTTGGAAAACCTTAATAGAAAGTCAGTGTGAACAAATTCAGCTTTCTCGTAAACAAAATAACACACTTATATGTTTTATTTCAATACTTACAAACAAAACTGTATGGCGAAATATTATGGAAAATGTACCATGCAACGTATCAGTGCATAATTCTAAACTAACTTCTATACAAAGCTTTGTTTAAAATATTAACAGGCTTGAAGGACTCTTAAAACATACGAAATGAGAACATATTCGATGGTTAAACCAAATATGGAGCATTAGTCAGCTTTCCAAGAGGCACAACTGTAATTGACGACAGAGATGAGCAGGCAAACCCAGTTTTAAAACTTTTCAAAATAAGAATAATAACTACCGCCGATAATCTCGCGAAGGAAAGGGTTAAAGGCGACAGTGCGGGATGGAAACGACCGATTGGGGCTGGCGCGCAGGCGATTTTCTGAAGTGATGCGTGAAATTAAAATGTCGCGTCGTTTTCCTGTAGAATTTCGTTAGGCCAGAGCGACCAGGGAGGGCGGGAGAGAGAAAGTGGAATTAAAAGTTTCGGCGCGGAATTTCCCGGGAAATAGAATAACAGTGATAGGTTAATAACTGTTGGTGGTCCAATCGCCTGAGGAGTTTTCGTGCGCGACTGTCGTGGCCACTGGATTGGACAAAAATGTGTTCCAATCCATTCGTTTATCGACTTAACCCTCTGGGTGGTCACTCGGAATCGATGGAGCAGATGATGGATCGCTGCGATTATCTCAATCAAAGTTTGCCACTAATTAGAATTGGAAGATTTTGAGATGCAGATCATCGAAACCCATTTTTGAAATCGGTTACACCGGCATATTACATGCGGGGTAGCTGTGATTAAAGTTGCCCTCTTTGGACATGTAAAGGACATGGACATTTAAAGTTGCCCTCATTCCAATAGACACAAGATAATGAAATTCGGTATACATTTAATATAAGGCGACGAGTATCAAAATCAAATTAATCTATGAATTTCAAAAGTGTTTTTTCTTCATAATTTGTTACTTTTAAACGAAAAATACACTCCCCCTCCTCACTTCCTCAGAAAGAATTTATTTAAAATATGTATTAAATTTGAACAAAATAAAAATCCTTCTCTGCCACAATATCAGTAACAGCCTCTTTCCCCCCCCCCCTTATTCCTTGTTTTTTTGGGCTCTTAAATGTAACCAAGTTGCAGGTAATTTAAAGTTTGAATACTCGCATTCAAATTCGTGGTGTCAAGTCCCATTACATTTAGCTATTTAATTGAGTTTAGCCTAGTAGTTTGCATTTCATTAGATTAAATCTGCTTAAAACTTCTGTTCTAATTAACTGATTAACTGAAAAATTTGCAACATGTTTGCTTCATGTTGTGCAGAAGAAAACGCTATTTAGAATGATACAAATTATTAAAAGTCGCGGGAGTGTTTCGAAGTAATTAGGAAATTTATGTGAAATTTTAACTTAAAGATTAACTCAAAAAAAAAAAAAATAAATAAAATAATAACAACTTTTACATGGTTTTGTAATAATAAGAGTGGGCGAAGATCAGTATCTGAAAAGCATCTCTGAAGAAGTTTGTTGAGCAATAACGAGAGCCAATAAACATTGACTTCTCAAAGGTGTTATGAGGAAGTTAGAACATTAGAATATAAGAAGACACCGAAAAAATTTTTCAAAAGGAGAAATTACAAAATTTAATAAGAAATGAAGGTAAAATAAAGAAAAAAATACTATTTAATAAAGAGCACGGGGGACAAAAAGATCAGCTATCTAAGTAGGGAGGAAAGAAGTAAATTGTATTTATTCTACGTGTAACAAGAAAACAACATCTCAAAGTAAGCGAAAACCTAAAAAAGTCACAAGCACCTAACCTAGTTTTTAAATCAAAGTTTATACGAATTTTTATGAGCAAGCTAAATTACAACAAAAGAGGTTAGAAGTCACAATCTTCTTCTTTCTTTCATTTTAAACATCCAGTCCTACCTACTTAGACAAACTGAAGAATCGTTACAAAGCGCTTTCTTCACACAGTTGGTATTTGACTGAGACAGTTTTCGATAACATTCATATCAAAAACCAAGGATAGGGAACGTTCATCGTAAAGATTGGAGACGTCAGCTTTCAAATCCCTTCCTCCTCGCTCTCAAAAAAGCATTATTCTGGGTTGGCAGCCAGACGCATTTGAGCGCTTCATGGGAGCTACACGCTTTACTCCCTTTCTCCTTCGAGGGTGCTCTGTGGATGCAGAGAGGCAAAGTGGAGGAAAGATATAAAATCTCTTTAAAGGTTCAATTTCATAGGAAAGGGGAATGATTTGGCGATATTTATAAAACGTGTATTGGCCACTTTGAATACTGAAAGATATGAATTGCCTCTGTGCAAAAAAATACTAAGATAATTACCAGCCTAAGTCCTAGGAAAGCATGGTACAGTGCCCACCGTTTATTAAAATCACATTTGTTCCGAGGATAGTTGATTTCATTAAGAGGCTGCCTTTATAAACCGGCATATATAAAATTACAAAATAAAAAGGTTTTAAAATTTTCACAAAATAAAAAATAAATCAATTACTATTATCAGTATTTTACATTCAGTTAATTAAAACACAGTTTGAATTAAGCTTTAATGTAAAAAGTACACTTTTTATATTACACAAGGGTTTTAAAATATTGACTCATTGTTGTTTGAGAAACAGAATTTGAAAGTAAAGAACATTCTTAAATCTTGACGTTTAAGCATGCTTTTCTAGCGAACGATTTTTACTCAAACTGAATGATATTAACTGTAAACCTTTGTAATATTGAAGAGACAGAAAATTCTAGTTTTATTCAGACAAGCGTCTCTCCCCCCCCCCTCCTTTTTTTAACATATACTCTCCAAAAACTGATTTTGTAAAACGGCGCAAATGATTTTATTAAGGGATGGTTTTAACATGTTTTGATATAGTAATTATTCTGTTCTTCCAGATTTGATTTTATAAGGCGGCTGATTTTATAATCTAGTAATTTTATTAGTGGCGGGAACTATACACCCTCAGTTTAAACTCAGAATAATCCCCCCCCCCCATTACCTTCTCAATAAAGGGTAGGTTTATAAGTTTAATTAAATAATTTCGAGTCTTTTCTTAATCCACAAAATAATTTTGATGCTGCATTAATGGATAAAAGAGGCTTTAGAATAATAGAGAATGTTGCTGCACAGACGAATTTTAACTAGTTTTTCAATTGCAGTAAATCCATGAAAGATAAAATGATACAGAATGTCAGCTTCGATTAAAAGATAAAAACAAATAATAAGAGTAGAGTCGTTTTGAGAGAAAAAATATTTATGAGAAATATGCACCAATTTAAAGCTTCAATGAGGCACAGTTTTCCAACTGAAGAAAAATAGCAGATTATTTGCGCTCTTCGAAAAACAGAAAAGCAATTTCGTTCCAAGCATGGCAGGAAGCGTGTGTTCCGTAACCATTCTAGTAAAGCAAGAAAATTAAATAATAATGTTTATGGCAAGTACTATAAAACCAGTTCATTAAAAGCGACTCTTACATCAACTTCGATCAACTGAAATCCATACGCATCTCATGATCCCATTTCTCAAAAATAAAATAAAATGAAATAAAACAAAATAAGTAAAATAAATAATCAAAATAATAATGATGAAAAATAACAAAATAAATGAAAAAATAAAAGAAAAAGATTTAGTCAAAAAGAAAATAAACAATTTAGAATTACTGTTGGAAACTAAGCATAAATAGGTTCTTTCATGCAAAAGTAAACTATTTTCATTTGAGAAGCGAAAATTTCCCTATTGCCCTTCCTTTCATAGCTTGAGCTCGTTATCGATCAGATTTAGGAATTGTTACCACTAAGGTAGGCAATAAACACGTATAAAAAGAAAAAATAAATACGAGAGGAAAAAATAAATTTGGGTTTTGCTGGATACGGAAACGGACTAACACAAAATACTCCAGATTGGAAAATAAAAACTCGGATTAAGTGCGACTTGACCAGAACAGGTGAAAAAAAAATTAAAACAATCCAGAACAGGGCCTTACACACATGAAGCTAAGAATCTAGAATATGTTTCGTCTCATTTAAATTTTGGGTTTTGAAGGATACGGAAACGGGACTAACACAAGATACTCCAGATTGGAAGATAAAAACTCGATTCAGTGGGACTTGACTCAAACAGGTGAAAAAAATTAAAATAATCCAGAACAAAGCATGAAGCTAAGAATCTAGAATATGTTTCGTCTCATTTAAATTTTGGGTTTTGTTGGATATGGGAACGGAACTAACACAAAATACTCCAGATTGGAAAATAAAACCTCGGACTAAGTTCGACTTGACCCGAACAGGTGAAAAAAATTTAAATAATCCAGAACAGGGCATTAAACACATGAAGCTAAGAATCCAGAATATGTTTCGTCTCATCTAACTACCGAGAGCCCGGCTTGCCACAAGGACACGACGTCATCCATCATCGAACTATGTCATTATTTGGCATCCAAGTTGCCCTCTCGACACACCTCAGTTATCCTGGAGTCATCGAGGTTACCCTTAACTGCCACACCTGAGGTACCCTCAAGATACGAAGAAGTTACTAAAGCAGAGTCCTCGCAACACATCAATGCGGAAGATCCCCATTAGAGAAACAAGTTTAAAAGCTGGAATCAGTGTATGGAAATTGTAATTATATTTACTACCTCTCGTGTAAAATTTATCTTGTACACTATTTTTCTAGCCTGTTTTTCTGTTACTACGTGAGAAGTTGCTTATTTCTACATCAAATTCTATGATTTACGCCTCGTTTTAAAGCGTATTGTACTCAACTAGTGACGAAAAATAGATCCACAGTTTAAAAATATATGTATGTGTGAAAGTGTTGAGAAAACCCGTTTGTTTTCTGTTTTTTAAAACACACAAGCATCAGAAATGAATAGCATCCGAAAACTAAGATGCAGTGGCGCGGTTGGATAGAGCTTTGTGCTTGAAAAGCGAAGATTGCAGGTTCGATCCTGCTATGGGATAGTTGCTTTCGATCAACTTTTTCCAATGATTAATTTTGATCCAAATTTTAAAGAAGATATAATCTAAACTCATCGTAGGATTTTCAAAAAGTTCAAAAGTTATTATGCAGAAAAGCAAAACGCAAAAACTTTCCGCAAAAATATAAATTTGAATATGTATTTTTTTTTTTCGCTCTAATAAAGAGAAAAAGTTATGGGTTCTTCGTGAAATTAAGACTAAAGTATTTATTTCAAACTGACGGATTGATTCGCAGGTCTTTAATTTTTTTAAGGACCTTCAAAAAATAAAGAAACAAAAGATGATTAACAGTTTGTTTATGGTTTAAAAGCAATAACTAAACGTACACAATTTTATTTTTGAAGCAATTGATTACTAAACCGTAAGTTATATTTTCCTTTTTAATGCTTATTCCTATATTTTTAATTTATTTAGCAATGATTACATTGATAATGAAATTGACTCTGAGTAGATATTTTTGTTGCAAATAAGTTTTAGTCCCTTTTTTTTTCATTTTATTTTAATCCAGCCGTACAATGGCACAGTCAAATGATTTGATAGGTGAAGCTCAAATTTTTAGAAAAAAAAAAAAAAAACAAAACAGCTCTTCTTTTTGTATTTTTTCTCTTTTATTTTCCGCAAGTTCTTTATTTTAAATGGCTCTATTTAAAAATAGCACATCGAAAGTAACCAAATGATAGTGTAGTTCTCCTATGAGAGTCATTTCAAACAGGGTACGACTATACAAACTACTTGAACCGAATTTCGACGACTAACATAGTGAAAAAACAACAGCTTTAAATCTGTAATTTACAAAGCAAATGATATCATTAATGTTCGAAGTAGATTTTGAAGTGATAAGAAATTATTTCTAAAACAAGAAACAAAGACGTAGAATCTAAATTATGGGTGGGGGTAAAAAATCAAACTTGACTACGGCCGAGGTAAAAAGCCTTGACGGAAACAATTAGCTCTTCAGAAAAACCCTACTATCCAGGTATATATCATCTCCGCATTAATTTTTGAAGAGGCCAGCGTTTGGAAAAATGTGAAATGAAAAACCTATTTTTGCAGTGGGGAGCAATTAACAATGCCTTAATGGATACGGCAAAGATACCGTTTTTCAGAACGATCATTATAGACAGGGGGAAACAGATAGCCAGATCGTTTTTCGCTGATAACAAAGCTTTTTTTTTTTTTTTCTCATGTACTCTGTTAATCGACAAGTACAAATTGCGAACTAAGTTTCATTCTAGTTGATTTAGAACAGTTCTACTTAACTGCGTGTACTTGAACAAAGTTTCATTCTATTTAGTATATTTGGCCGCATATAAATTAGTAATTAATTTTTAACGTTTGTAATTTTTAAAGTTATAGTTTCCGAATATAGCAGCAAAATATATCCTATTGTGATCACTCATCTCATTCCTATGCATACATGAAATAAGATTTTTAACTAATTTTTAGGTGCGCATTCCGGGAAAAAGGTAAGACACGAAATTTAGGGTGCAGGTTATCGTTTTTGGTCACGTTTTGCACTTCGCCGCCCGATTACTGACAAATGCATGAGAAAAATGATATTTAATGTTTAATGTGATTTTTAGAGCTTTTTACTCAACAAACCCAGAACTAATTATTATTGAGTTCAGGGCCGTATTTAAGGGGTGGGTTTTTAGGGTTCAAACCCCCTCCGAAAATTCTCCTATTCAAAAAAATGCTTTTTAATGCTGAAAAATAATATTATTATTTTTATTTTTTTGCTGAAAAATAATTTTATTACTATTTTATTTTTACTTTTCTTATTTACTTTTCAATTTCATTTGAAAAATAGAATTTATCATTATTGAATGACAGTTCAAATTAATTGACTTACCTGCAGTATTTATCTTTATTGTAGTTTTTGCAAACATTTCATACACAAAAATACACATTTTTAACTAGGGCGAAGAGGCTTTGTACATATCAGAATTTTTTCCTTCATTGGAAAGATTTTTCATTGTTTTATTTTTAATAATACTTGTTGATACCCCTTAACCATCTACTGTAACAAAAAACAATAGAATATAGGATATGAAATCAAATTTTATTTGTCATATAGATTTCACGAGAAATTAGTCGGTAAAACCCTTCCCGAAACAATAATCTGGTTACCGCCCTGATTCAGTTATTTTCGTTGTAAACAGCGAAGCTCACTATTACAAGCCTTCTAATTGTTAAGAATGAGTAACAATGAAATTTTCTCCAAGAATTCATTTCAAGTTTGAAATAACTACGCATTGTTGTGAAGTATATACAGGGTGTCCACTCCAATCGTGGACCAATAGCTAATTTCTAAACCGTTAGAGATAAGCATATAGTTTATTTAGGAAAAAATCTCCAAATTACGAAAGGAATTTTGGGTCTATTCAATGTTTTTCAAAAAATCAAATTTTGAAAGAGATACGAAATTTAAATTTTTATACAGCCCCCCAGTCCTATCAATCATATCTAGTAAAACATTCTTGACACTGTAACGTTTAAAACTAAAAAAAAATCACTCTTCTACGACAAAAATTGACCGAGTTATGACGTTTTGAAAAATCAAGATTTTGCATTGTTTCATGACGTCATCGAGAGATCGCTTTAGGGACCGTATGCAAAATCCTTCAAAATCTTGATTTTTCAAAACGTCATAACTCGGTCAATTTTTGTCGTAGGAGAGTGATTTTTTTTTAGTTTTAAACGTTTCAGTGTCAAGAATGTTTTACTAAATATGATTGATAGGACTGGGGGGCTGTATAAAAATTTAAATTTCGTAACTCTTTCAAAATTTGATTTTTTGAAAAACATTGAATGGACCCAAAATTCCTTTCGTAATTTGGAGATTTTTTCCTAAATAAACTATATGCTTATCTCTAACGGTTTAGAAATTAGCTATTGGTCCACGATTGGAGTGGACACCCTGTATATGATTATGTGTGTCTATACTTATTTAGATATATATAAAAAAAGAAGACGTGCTTGTGAGTGTGTTTATATAGATTAAAATGATTTTTGTACCGTATCCAAATTTGTTTCAGCAGTTACTTTTGTCCGGTGAACCCTATGGCTGTAAGTATATAGTTTTATATTTTTATGATACAAACAATACGGTTTAATATCTTGCAAAGAGCAACAATAAGTTTTAAATGCATTTTTGGTAAATTCCTACTTTAGGGTCCGGGTTTGGCGATTTTTTTCAGACTGTGGGCAGAATTAATAAATGGTTGCCAGAAAACCATAAATCTAAATTAGAAACCATAAATCGAATGGTTGCCAGATTAAATAATTTATCGCCGGACCTTAAACTAGAATTCATCCGCATTTTTATGTGGCATTGTAAATTCTTTGAAAACTGAAAATTCTAACTGTGTCACTTCTCTAAGAGTTTAACGTTGTTTGAACCTCTTGATACGTTATATGCTACGTCTCAAAAATCTTTCTCATTAATTTTGGAGTACATTTTTTAATCAAAAATAGACTCTTGAAAACTTATTTCTTTAAAACCGGGAGCCGTGTATAAGATTTTTTTATTTTTGAACTTCAAGGAAAAAAAAGTAAAATGGGAAAGGGAAAAAACTGTTTAAAAAAATTGAGTCTAATTTCACGAAATTGTGTATAGTATACGAGATATACTACCTGTTGAAGTACCAACTGCTTTGGATAAAAAATATTTAAAAACTCCTTGCAAAATACTACAAGAGAAAGTTAAATAATAAATTCATAAACAAACTTACCTACCGACTTTTTTTAAACTTTTGCACTTTTCCAAATAGCTGTCCCTTCTTTAGTGGGGGCGGGGGCGAAGGGAAAGATTTTTAATTCGCAGAGAAAGTAGAATCCTGTTAAAGTTCTCAGCAAATTCAAACTTAGTTTGTACGCATACGATAATGATTACAAGAATAATAACTTAAAATATGCGCTGGATAAGAGAGCCGCAAAGTTGAAGAGCGCAACTTCAAATTCCATGATTAAACATCTATAGAAAAACTGCATCAATGTAAAAGAACTCTCAGCACCGAAATCTCTGCACAATATCCAAAATAAAAAGGCGTTCAGTTTTTAAACCTCCGTAGTCAGAATAAAATAAAGTTCAATTTTAAAACTGCTGTACCCAAAATGAAAGAAAAGTCAGCTCCGAAACTTTTATCCCCAAAATAAAAAAAACTTTCAGCGCCAAAAGTCTCTGTGTACCTCCCCCCCCCCACACTAAAAGAGCGTCCAACTCTCAAAAACGCTGTATCCAAAATAAAAGAGCATTCAGCTCGGAAACTTCTGAATCAAAAATAAAAGTTAAAAATATTGCAACTGATTTAGTTTTTAAATTAATGCTGTTACAGACGTAACATTTCGGACATAAAAAATGGCTCTATGTTACGTCCGTAGCAAAAATAAATTTCCAATTAAATAGGTAAAAAGCACAGGATGAGCAATACATGTCTATAGCATAATATGGTACGAGTACTAAAGTTTCTGGTATTCTGATTTTGAAATTTTTAATTATGTCGGCATGTAATTGAAATTTATTTCTTAAGATTAATAAAATACACATATGGTATAACTGATTATAATTTATGCCACAAATGGCATTTTTTTGCTACGTCACATGGAAAAGGAGCTGTGGATGGAGTTGGGGGTATGGTCAAGCACCAGGTTTGGCAGAGAGTAAGATCTAGAACAGCATTTGTCAACGACGCTCTTTCCTTTTTTCAGTGTGCAAACTCCATTGCAGAAAAAGTTAAAATTATTTATATGCCCCAGGAAAATGTTTTAAAGCTGACGCCAAAATTGGAAGAACGGTGGACTAACATCGCGAATTTGCCAAAAGTCCGCGAAATGCATTGTTTTAGAACAGAATACGAAAATGCCGTTCGAATTTCGAGAACGTCGGATGAAAAAGGACACATTTTTTTCATTCAAAAAAAATTATCAAAATTGACCAACTGTCACCAAGAAGGTTAAATTTTAGTTTGGTACTAGTATTCTGCTATATGATCCAACATTTTCAAATTTTTAAGTTCTCCTAAGATCAATCACTGATTCCAGGGAGGAATTTACTTTTCCCGATTTTTTTATGTAGCAGCCCCATTATACATTAATTTTAAGAATACAAATAAATTTGTGTGAAGGCCCTTCTTAACTTTTCTTGTGTCAATCTTTCTTGGAAATAATTGTCTTAAGATGCATTAATTTAGTGTTACATATTGACATATCGGCATATGCTCTCAACTCCCCCAGACTTACCCAAATTTTCTAAAACTGTTACAGTATAACTTAAAATATTCAAATAATGTGTTAATTAATGCTACTGTATTGTTTTAGCACAAAAATCTTTGTTTATTTCTGCTTTACAATACTGTTTTCTGCTTTCAAATCAGAGATGTTACGTCTGTAACACCACTTTGTTTCGTCCGTAACAAGTTTATGAATTTTTTTCACAAATTCGGCAGTCAAAATCCACACAATCTTTATGGTTTTAAAAAGCTTGAAGTCTCTAGAACACGTATTAAAAAAAAAAAAAAAGTTCAAAATTTCCGTATAATTCAGAGGAATATTGTAAGTTGTATGACATAGTCGAGTTTTTGCTGTTTTGTGAATTACGTCTGTAACAGGCAGTTTTTAATTTCTGTATATTTTTGTAATTAAGCAATCTGCACGCAAATTTAATGTAGCATAAACATCATCAAGTTACACTACAGGAAAAAAAATTGAAGACTTTCATCAGCCCAAACCAGAATTATTTGTGTTCAAAGTCTGCGATTGTTACGTCTGTAACGATGGAATTGCCCAAAAGTATTCTCAGTTCAGCAAGGGTGAGGAAACACGTGACGTTTTATAGCGTTCCTAAAATCATTTTGCATAGGTAGTATTCAAAATTTTTTACATTTTTTTTTAAATGTAAATGACAGTTTCGCATTCAGTAAAGCTTATAATGTGTACTATCAAATGAACAGATGCTAGACACACAAGTTCTTGCTTTTTACAAGAAGTACTAACACTAAATATCGATAAAACATTCATGGCCTTCCAGATGTATGTTTTTGGATCAATGTTCATGGGGCATTGCTTTGTGCATAAAACAAACAAAACTATCCAAGTGATCCTATTGATTTTAGTCCAGCACTCAGGAATCATCTATTTCAATCACAACAGAAACAAAGCAAAAGGTCATTTTTAAATGTTGCCTTAGTTTAAATACGAAGCCAACAACCTTCAAAAGTGACAATCCTAAAATGAATTTCCTAAAACAAAGCAACCCAATCGCACTCAATTCTCTAGAGGACGGAAGCAGAGATAAAAGTGCGCAGCAAAATAATGGCGGTGAATGCTGTTTTTAAGCACACATGGAAATGGGAAATAAAAAAGTACATGAACCATGCGGGTGACTATTATAAAATTTGAATCACAAGGTGTTTCCGGTCTTTTCCACTGCATTTTTAATAAACCATTATCCAGACTGTTGCCATCTAATCATTCCTATTTCCGGCACCGATTTCTCAAAACGACGTTATCGACCCTTTCGGCACTCACGGTTTTTGTCATCCTCATTTACATTTTAACCCCCTCTGCAGCAGATGATGAGTAAGGGGGAACAGAGACTCTAAAATGACAATTCCATAGCTTCCACCGCACCCCACAAAATCTCTTGCGTCATTAAATTCGGTCTTGCTGTTGCCACCGCGATCACGGAAGTTTTTCTCCCCCTGCCTCTTTTGTTTTGATTTTATTGCTGTCTGTTTGTTTCGTCACTTCCGGTGAGATGTTAAGGGAAGCAGTTTTCTTTACAGGGATAAAACCTTTTGCGACAAGACAGAAGACATCATTGAATGAAAATAAAACTGAAAATAAGAAAGGGTTTCATTGTGAAGAATAATTATGTGTTTGAATGGAAAGCATGTTCAAACCTGAAGAGAAATATTACAATTTTTATACTGATGAATTATGCAAATTGTACTATATTTAGAGTTGAAGTTAAAGGTTTGCAATCATTTTTTATTAAAGTAAAAAAAAAAAAAAAAAGAAAAGAAAAAAAGCGGCCAAATGTTGAAGTGGATATATGATAGGGAAAAGGCTTTAGTCAAATGTCTCATGTTTTAAATTCAATTAGTTGGATATCTATAAATATCACCAGAAATTTTTCAAGATTGTGCTGTGTTGTGTGATCATTAAGGTTAGTGTGGTTTTACTTATCTTAAAATGATCCACATTTTGATCAAATTTGAAATTGCAACTTTAAATGTCAAAAGCTGAAAAATTCATGTTTCTCTTGAATGTTGGGCAAAATTTAATCTACAGTGTATTCAGGGAGAATCGATAGCGAAAAAAAACCAAAAGAGTTGCTGTCTTGGGTCCACATTTGTAACTTTCATGAATTACTCTTTGGATTGGCAATTCGGTTCATGACTGATTTTATGAACTGCGTCATAAACTGAACGCTTATCTGATTAGCACTGTTTTCAATATTTCCAGCAGCAAGCAGATAACTGTATCACCAAGTGTCAGGCTGCTTTACTTGTACTGCAACTTTCACTATTACTACAAGTTTTTATTTGGAGTACATTTCTGTGCATTTTAAATTCCTCTATCAAATTTTAAAAAATAATAAAGAAAGAACAAAAATTTTCTTCTCTTTTAACACTTGCTATATTCCAAATGTTTGGAAAGTTTCGTTAAAAAGTAACAATTAATCAGAAAGATATATTTGAAAGTTGAAGTAATATTAGTTTCACGAGCTCCACAATAAATAATGCTAAAATACAGCGGTGATTAGAAATAGTTAACAAGCGGCAATGTTTTAATTTTTGTGATTTCGCAAAGACTTCCATTATTTCGTATATATTTGAGCCAATCTCGACTTTGATAACAAGATACCGCAAGAAATGTACTGAGCAAAACGTTAACTGCAACATATAACCATAGAAATAAAGTGTCATTTAAAACAGTCGATAATACAATGTCAAATGATTTGAGAGAAAGAAAACAAAAATATACACTTATGCATAGCTTTCCGAGCAGCAAAGTCATTTGTCGAAAATGTTATAGGTGCAGTTGACAGGAAAACTATTATTGATAGTTGTACTAGTTATTTGCTTTAAAATTTCAGTTAACGATTTCGATACAAAAATCAAAATTAATAAGAAACATTCTCTTCTAGTAGTAAATGTAGATCCTGAACTTAATGGCTGATTTGCTTCAAATAAACTTTACTGGAAAAAGCGTTTGACGACGAGAATGTTTCAAAACGAACTTCAAAATGAACAGCGAAATAATAACAATAATAATCATCATAAGCCCTACGGGAAATTTAAGGTGGATATAGAACCTGAACTAACAAGTGGATTTGCATGAAATAAACTTCACTAGAAAAGCTCCAGACAGAACATGTCAAAAACCCAAGTGGAAAATGAACACTTTAATTTTTTTTTTAAGATTGACGAATACGGAAGAATTGCAAACCTTTTTGTCTAAAGTACCAACAACACCAAAAAATAATTTTTAGATACAGAAACAAAACGTTCTGTTCAAAGCTAAATGAACCTACTATCAAGTAAGACAACATTGGTTTTCTGGAACCAGATCAATATTTTGCAGCATATTTCACCAATTTTTGATCTTTTTATTCAGGTCACTTAAAAAAAATTCAGTTACTTGTTCTTGGATCTACACTATAAAAAATAAATGTTGTTTTTACAGTATTTAATGCAAATTCAGGTACTATTTAAATCCGAAGATAAATGAAACCTGACCAATCGGAAAATCTTTTATAACGGAAAGATAAAAAGGTGTACACGAAATCGAGATAATAATGAAAATTATTTGTTTATTTTTAAAGTACAAACTCTTTGTACAGTTACACGGTAAAGTAGAACTGAATTGAAACTTCCTTCTTTTAACTGCTTCTGTGAATGAAACACACTTTACAGTGAGAATTGAAGCACAAAAGAGGGGATATTGAAATACATGGTATACTGTTTCATATACCGAACTAATATGTTTCTTAATTATAAAAGCGGGCGATATTTGTTCTTCAGCGTACGTATTTTCGCAATGATAAGTTAAAAATATAATCAGAGTAGTTTTTTTAAAGCAATCTCAAAAATTTTTGCTATAAACCAGTAAAAAGTCAAACTTGAAACAAAAATGGTAATTTCTCAAGTAACAACTGTTTGAATAATAACTCTGGAAAATTGAGTTATTTTAGAAACTTATAGTATGGGGAAATGTTTACATATTACTCGAATTCTCTTTTTGTTTGCTAGAAAAGTTTCTTATTACCTAAAGGAAAAAAAATCTTCCATTTAACATATACCGGAAGACACGCGTTTTGTATTCCATACTGACAATAGGAAGACACAAAAATTTAAACGCTTTTTCTGTCCTTTATTTACAGCGGTAACCAACAAAATAGGCTTTTATAATAAAACTAAAGTACAACAGATGAAAAAAAGCAAACAATTGAAAAACGAAAAAATTGCAGATACTGCATCTTTTCCTTTCATGGTAATTACAACAAAATATTACACATTTCTATCCCATCTGTATTTTTAACGTAACACACTTTTCATAGACAGTTAGGATTTTTATTTATATCTGAGGAGATGTTTCTGTCGGGTTGCCTATAAATATGTGGCCGGAAGATGCAGCAACAAAAAACGAATGTAATATTTCTGTTCTTTACTACTGTATTAATTTTTTGATGTTAGATCACTTTTGTAAATTGTTAAACAATTACAAATAAGAATTCTTGATACATGGAAATAACACACATAGAAATTGAGTTTTCTAGCATTGATTAATGGTAACATTTTTCATTTTTGAAAAGCTCATGTTCCTTATCTCAGATTGACTTTTTTTTGCAATAATTAACATTTTCAGAACAATTCGATCCAATTTATATTTTCCAAAAAAATCCATCTACAGTTGGGAAATTATAGAGTCGTTAAATTTTACAGTAAAAAAATAATGTTGTAAAAGCTGAAACAAGTGCACAAATTAAAAAATAATAAATACAAATAAAATAAAATGAAGCAGGTGTTGTGACCTCTGAAAGTATTAAAGGACGATATCAAAATCAGACTATTTTTTTTAAACGTTACTGGAGAGAAGGGAGGAGAAAGAGACAGTGACAGACACACCTTTCCCTTTTAATCGCATTAACCTATTTTATGAATTATTTTTTTTCAATTTCGGTTATACTTATCAATCATTTCTGTTCCTGTTGATAGTTATGCTAATATAACATTAGAAGCCATAAATGCCGTCTCTATACTGTTAACTAAAGCTACTTTTGAATGGAAAGTAGTTTAAAAGGGTGTACAAGACAGGAAAAACTATGATTCTGTTGATTGCTTTATAGGAAAACAATTGCATTAAGTTCAGAAAAATAACAAAAAAATATCTTTTTTTAGCAAAAAAAAAAAAAAAAAACAGCACGGCGATTTAAAAATCTTTCTGATCTATTTTTTCCTTTTACACATGTTTTCAATTTCTTTAACAGGGGCAGACGATATTTGTATTCCCTGATGATATTTCAATTTACTGCATGTTCCATGCTGATCATTATAATTCATCCCTCTTCCTCGAATTTCTTTAGCCAGAACTGATTGGGAAAATAAAATGAAGGTTTAGGGTTACAATTCCATTGAAACTGCCTGGGGGGGAAAATGATTATTCTCTGGCACTAATGGCAAAAGCAATTTAAGAATTTTATTTTTGCAGCACTCAGGCCAAAATAGCAACAGATAGAAATCATTAATGATATTTTTTTCACGCGCAGATGATCGTCGATTTTCAATTAAAAATTAAATTCCGCTTTCTTTTAAAAGCCCGTATCTTTTTTCAGGGTGGAGATTGGTTTTGAAAACCGTAAGAAGGGAACTTTCCTAAAAGGTATTTTTTGCGTTCTTTCGAATGAGACAAAGATCGAGTAGATTCGATAAGTATTTCGGGTAGAAAGAGCCATTTTGAAGTCCTTTATTCGAAATTCGAACGGATCGGTACTTTTTTCCCGCTCAAAAACCACCCTGTGATCCTTCCCGGGTGCCCAAGTATCTTCCTGCCAAATTTCGTCCAGATCTGACGTAAACAGTGGATTTGTATAAGGTGCACACACACACATAGAAACATATATACACACATATTCTTTGTTTCATTTATGTGGAGTTATTGTTTTATTAGGAATTTATGGAAAGGGTGGAGGGTACGGTGGTTGCCGTAACTGGGGTTGTACAACAGTTTAAATAATACAAAATTTTTAAAATTGAGTAGAAAAAAATATAAACAAAAATATGTCCATGGTTTAAGACTTTCGACAGATGAGTCAAATACACTAGGTGGCCAAAAGTATCCGGACACTTTCAAAAATTTACATTTTTAGATATAACTCGAGAAATAAGTGATCAATTGTTCTTTAACTTTAGTCATAAAAAATATATTCTTCACCGAACATTTCCAAGTTGAAATTAAATTACCCTTGCATTTGGGGGAAGATAAGAAGGGGGGTCGAAAGAAAAACCGCTTTTTGACCATAACTCTTTGAAAATAGCTCGGAATAAGCTATGCATTTCAGTAATTAATTAGCATACTATGTATAATTACTGTACAAATTCAAATGAACGTACCACTCTTACTTCCGAAGATATGAAACATTTTTTAAAAAACGGCAATTTTATTTGAAGGGTTTTTGCTCGTAACACGCAGAGTTTTTGATCAAACCTTATCAGAACTTCAGGAAAGATGACAAAATACAGGAGAAAGAACATACTAAAACGGTTTTTAAAAATATTAAAAATCCGATGAGATATGAACGTTAAAAGGAAATAATTTTGCACGGCGCATGCGCGAAAGACAGAAATTTATAACTACAAAAATATTGTAGCCTGGTGTATACTGCATCTTATAAAAAAAGTTCCAGTTGAATATCGTAAAAATTGAAAAAGATATCAGCGATCTAGTGATCTGTAATTCATTCATTTGCAATCAATTCATAAATGGAGAGGGGTTGTTCACAAATAGTGTGGGGACAATCGAGCATATTTTTCAATGTTAAATTGTATACTGTTTAAAAATTTATATTTGGCATAGAAGTCACATTTCGCCCATTCGGCCAAAAAGACCTTATAAGTAGGTGGCCAAAAGTATTCGGAGACCCCCTGAAACGTTGGTTTTGAACGATGACGAAATAACCTTTATTTTAAAAATAGCTCTTTGTGGACAGACCCTCACTATGTATGTATTGTCTGCGAATGAATGAAATACAGCTCACTAGATCGCTGATACCTTTTTCAATTTTCATGATATTCAACTGGAACTTTTTTTATAAGATGCAGTATATACCAGGCTACAATATTTTTGTAGTTATAAATTTCTGTCGTTTGCGCATGCGCCGTGAATTTTTTTTTTCCTTTTAACGTTCATATCTCATCGGATTTTTAATATTTTTAAAAACAGTTTTAGTATGTTCTTTCTCTTGTATTTTGTCATCTTTTCTGAAGTTTTGATAAGGTTTGATCAAAAACTCTGCGTGTTATGAGCAAAAACCCTTCAAATAAAATTGCCGTTTTTTAAAAAATGTTTCATATCTTCGGAAGTAAGAGTGGTGCGTTCATTTGAATTTGTATAGTAATTATACATAGTATGCTAATTAATTACTGAAATGCATAGCTTATTCCGAGCTATTTTCAAAGAGTTATGGTCAAAAAGCGGTTATTCTTTCGACCCCCCTTCTTATCGTCCCCCAAATGCAAGGGTAATTTAATTTCAACTTGGAAATGTTCGGTGAAGCCTATATTTTGTATGACTAAAGTTAAAGAACAATTGATCACTTATTTCTCCAGCTATATGTAAAAATGTGAATTTTTGAAAGTGTCCGGATACTTTTGGCCACCTAGTGTATGATACTTTCCGTGAGTAGGTACGAAAAAATATTGCTCTAGGGCAAAATCTAGGGCAAATATAATTTTTGCGTCAAGTCTTATTGGCTTCTAATCTGCCTTTGGCAGTCATTATTTAAAATTATGCACACATATAGATAGACACAAATCAAAAGCATTCTTTGTCATACAATTTATGAGTGAATTTATCACAATTAGAGACACAATCTGAAGCTAAACTGAAAGGCAATGTTTGTTTTTTCTTTTTCTTTCCTTTCAGTAACTAAAGTCGTTTTTGCGGTTTTCGTTATGAGGTGAAATTCATGTTCATAATGTACAGGCTGAGGCAAAATAATTCAGACATTTGCCGCCACAGTTTCTCTGGCAATAATAGAGTTGCGTTAATCATTGTTGTGGCTTAGAGCAATTTACGTAGTTTGCCATTTTAATTGATGCCATGCAATTGAACTTGCGTTACTGTGAGCCTGTAATACTGCCAATTTACAGGCAAGTAACGAAGCATTTTCATTTGTCAGGCTGCGTCGTTAAACAAAATGGTACTCGGCCGAAAATAATCCTCGACGCGTCAACTTGTAATTGTATGGGGGTACTGTTGCTAATTTTGGAATTATAGCAGCGCCCCCCCCCTTTTTTTTGTCCTTTTATTTTTTTGAAGAGGACAGAACACTTAACTGCAAATTTCAGCTCGTTTTGATGCTCTCAAAGAGTTGACATTCTTACCCTGATCTTGTTTCTTTCGATTTCTTTCTCTGAAGATACTCGAAGCGAAACGCAAGGAAAGAAAATTACAAGATCAAAAAGCTGTCATTCGTTTAAAAATCGTAGCAAATTCAGTAGAATTGAGTGGAAAAGTAATGAAGAACTTCAGAAAAAGTTCCATGAATGCATAGAACATGTAGATTGGCATTTGAAGGCTGTCAGTTTCCAAACGAAATAGTTCAGAGAATGATTACATTTAACATAAAAGGTAAACATTTATGTGTTTAAAAGGGCAAATGAAAATTTCAAGTGGTTCACACTCAAAACTTAGGAGTTATTCCTGCCACACCCAGTACTTCCTCAATCTATGCGTTCTTTGAAACCTTTCCATGCATGATTTGAGAATAAAGTATTCGTAAGCTGAAGCACACACAGAGTTCAAAGAGATAGTTTAGTATGATATATGTTTGTTGCCTAGTTTGCTTTTACTTAAAAAGCAAGAACATAATCACAAAAAAAGTTCTTACTGTATTTTCTTGCAAGACATTTCTTGTTGAGAAACAGTTATTAGTCGTTTCAAACTAATTTAGTAATATTTCTTACTGAATAACAATTACAATTCGGGTGTTATTCAGTAGCTAATAAAAGAGTGAAGTAAACTTCCTATGCATTTTTACATGAACTACAACTTAGTGAAATCACAAAACGGAAGAACTAAATTACATTCGTACATGTAATAAAAGAGTTATTCGTCGAAGAACCGAAACGGTAGTTAGCAAACCGCCTCAAGGTTGATCCTGCAAAGAACTACGTGAATTTGAAACAATAAATATTTACTTTACCGGGGATTCGAGCTCCGGCAACGATTCAAATCTAGCGCCGTCTCAAACTTAATGCTCAGTCGGCAAGAAAAAATCCAACCCTTCTCGGCTAAGGCAAGCGAAAGGGATAGGAGACAGATAGCCCTATAATAAATAACAAAAAAGCTATAAAAAGAGGGGGAGGAATGAACAAACATACAAATAAAATAAAAAACAAGGTGGGAGAGGAAAAGAAGAAAAAAAAAACGTACGCTGGAACTGAAGTATTAAAAAAAATCCATCAAACGACAACAAACACATTCCCACACCTGTAAAGAACAAGAAGTGTGCGTTCTGTCTCTCTCTCTCTCTTCCCGTTCGGAAGATGATGAGAGGAAGGGGAACGCAAAAAGGGGATGGCAGAGAGCGATCAAAAAGGGGCGGGGCCTCGTCCCGAAAAGAAGGTGAAATCTGGCGGCGCAGCGACGAAGGCGCGGAGACCACGTGGCTTTTGTGTACCCCAGAGCGAGTGAATAGTAGTCGCCGAAAAGTAGTTGAGCGGAGCGGATGTTCCCTCATTAGCCCCGAAGTCTTTTTCGAATTCGGAATCGGCGTGCTGTCAAATCGCTTGTTGTTGTTCTTCATCACCTGATGAGGACGGCATAGTGTGTATCGTGTGTGTGTCGTGTGCTTCACTGTTCTACATTCTGACTTCTTCCACCATACTTTTTAAAAACACTTAATTCTGATGTTGTCACGCCGTTGTTGTTCGATCATAATGTTCTTAGTAGATTAGAAGATAAAGAGACTTTGCAACAGTACCGCAGTCACATCGCCGGTGGTGAGTTCCTCTTGTCTAACAGCCTTTGCAATTGCATTTATTTTGATGAATTTATAAGCAATTATTGTAAACAAATTCATTAGTAATAGCAAATTAACAAAAGTACAGCAATCACAACACCGGTGGTAAGTTCTCATGTCTAGTAACTTTTTTGATTGCACTTATTGAATTTATTAGCAACTATTACAATTAAATTCATTAGTAACAGCACCTTAGTAATAGTATATCCGTTATATCACCAGTGGTGGCTTACACTAGTCTACTAACTTTCGTAATTGCAATTACTTTAATGAATTTACTAAGCATCATTGTAAATAAACTCATGAGTAATAGCACCTTGGCAATACTATAGTAGTCACATCACAGGTGGCGAGTTACACTCATTTAGTAACTTTTCTAACTGCAATCATTTTAATGAATTTATTAGCAACTGTTGCAACTAAATCAATTAGTAACAGAACCTTAGCAATAGTATAGCAGTCATATCACCGATGGTGAGTTACACTCGTTTAGTACCTTATCTAACTGCAATTATTCTAATGAATTTATTAGCAGCTATTGCAATTACATTCATTAGTAACAGCACTTAAGCAATACAGTACTACAGCAGCCTTATACAATAGTACAGCAGTCAGAACACCGGTGGGGATTTCCACTAGTCTAGTAACTTTTGCAACTGCAATTACTTCAATGAATTTATTTACAGTCATTACATTTTCTTCTAAACAAATGTGCAAACAGAAGATACCAAAGTTATTTTATCGCAATGAAAAATTGACAAGCCCAATGTCAGTCGATGGGGTAACCTTTTTTTACTTACATGATACTTTCTGTTAATTCAAACAATCTTAAAAACTATTTTAGAATATATGGCTCTCAAATAATAGCAAAAAACGAAATTCGATTCAAAGAATAAACTTGTTGAATATGTTGTCAAATATGTTCCAAACGTTGCATTCTTGGTTATTAAAGAAAACCGGTGTCATGAGCCAGAGTACAATATAATGCCTGTAAATTTAGAAAGTTTTCTCAATTTGGAAGGATACAGCTTAGAATATTCCTCAGCACAAATAAATATCAACGAGCGCAAAAAATTAAAACAGTTGCCGACCATTAGCTAACAACTAACATTGATATAAAACAATATGTCTTAAAGATAGCAGAGAAATTAATACCTTTAAATTGGAGCAACGATTTTCACATAAACAAACGATATTTTTTGAACCTGGATGATAAATGCAAAAAGTTATTTACTTAAAATAGGTATAGAGTCGTAGTGTCAAACGTAAGAGAAATGGCATGTTCTTAGAATTAGAATTATTTTCGAAAATTTTCAATCACAGTTTTGCGATTGCTGTAATTGATATTGGTTAATAGCTGTTAGTTATTTGTTCATGAAAATTAGTTTAAAAAGTACGTTTATAAGAGAGGATGTTTAGCAATTTTTGAGCTTCAGAGTGACGATGTATTCATTTTTTTAAACTCCAGCAATCAGACGGAAACAATTTGAAAAAGTTGTTGGATTTAATCTAGTTAACACGATTACAGCAACTTATAAGAGAGATCACTGAGCACATACGATAGAAATAGATTTTAATCGCACTTTGTTGAAATGAACGTAATAATATGTGTGGAAAAGCTGACTATCTCAACCAAATGATGTTGGAAAGTTGATCAAGCTTATATTGAACTGGAAAGCATAGATAGTTATGCATAAGATAATTCATATTTCTCAGTAAATATCGGCAGGCATTCAACCACACCTGTTTCATTAGGTAACAAAAATATTAAGCAAAAAACAAAATAAATCTTTCGTTGATGGTCCATATTATTTTTTCCCCTGTTTAAAACAACAGTATTGCTGTTAAGGGAAATGCAAATATTTACACATCCAAGAATTATTTGAACAAACATTGAAATTATGTTTTGCCCATCATCTCAATGCGATTAAATACCAATTGGGAGTCATACAATCATTCGCTCATGTTGATGTCATCAACTAATCAAATAAAAAAAATGCAACTAATTTTTAAAATAAAGAGTTTCAACAAGAGCCGTCATTCAGAAAATAGGGCTTACATTAAGGTTTCCACTAATATTAATTTGAGTAAAATCATGTCCGTTAACTTTTTCCTCCCTATGTCCTTTTGAATTGCTATTTTGTATAAATGGCTTTTGATAGCCGTTTTACAGGTTTTGCTTATAATTTCCCTTCGCAATAAAACTCAAAAAAGCTCACAATAAAAAAAACGAGTTCCTTATTATTCTGAAACAATTGTATGCAGCATATTACGCCTTTTTGTGGGCCAAAACTTCATTCGGACAATGTAAACTATCAAATTGGAAAATATATTCATCAAAAGTTTTCTTTTGTAAAGAATCATTTTTGAGAAAAAGATATTTTTATGCCGCTTTTAACAGCAAGGTGAGAATATAACATGAGTATAAGTACTTAAAATAACATTTCTTTTTCAAATCAACAACTAAAACAGCAACACCTCATATTGACTGCTAAAGTTTCACACAAAATGAATAAATAAATAACTAAATCACAAACATAAGGATCTAAGAAACATTAAAATACTTCAAAAATGATGTTTTTCGATTTGCATAATTATTTACTTTTCTTAGTTCAGGTGTTTAACAAAACTTAAAATATAAATCTCGATTTTTAAAAGTTTTAATGAAAATTAAACAATTGGCTTTTGAAAAAAATGCTTACTTTTACTGAAAGGGAATTTGTAAACACTGTGTTTAAAAATTTCTTTAGTGATGACTTTTCTAAACTACCAACATCAGCTTTTTGTATCAAGAAATCGAGGAAATGTATGCTGCAATGAAATTACAAAGTTTTAAACATTACATATGAAATTAAATTGTAGCTTATTGCACAGTAATTCCAACAGTTCACAGAAAATATAGTAATAATTTCTCACATCTTTTTTTATTCTTGTGCATGTCTGTTAATATTGAATTTGCCTAAAAACTCGCAACAATCTAATACAAAAAAAAAAAAACTATTTAAACGAAACGTAGAAAGCGACAACAATTTTAGACAACAACATCAGTTTTTAAAACATATTTTTTTAAACAATGAATTAAAATCAAAAGAAGTAAGTTAAGAGTTGAAAAACTATTCACGGTAATCAATCGTACAAATATTGTATTTTAGTGAATAAAAAAAAAAACACTTGAGCAAAGAGACGACTTGAAAAATTCAATTCAATGTTATTTGACGCATTTGGCAGTAACACATTCAAGAAAGTTTTGCCATGTACAATTACAGTAGCTTATTTTTAAATGGGCACAAATATTTAGTCATTTTAATATTTTCTCTCAAATTTACGCAATGCTTCACACAGCATACATTAGCTTACATATAATGCAATAATTAAATTCAAACAAAATATTATTTTTTCAATGGCATCAGAAGAAAAAACATTCGAGTTCCAACATCATTTCTCATTTTAAAGGAATGCGTTTACAAAAAAAAAAAAAAAAAAAAAAAAATGCAAAGCAGAAATTTTTTCAACAATATTAAAATACAACTTAGAATGTGAAGAGTGAGTGATATATGCAAACTGATCAAAACGACAACTTAGTTTTTTACACTTCATAACTTTTTCCCCCCTTTTCATTTTTTAATTTAAAATAAGATTGCATTATTTTAATTGAGCTTCCCTGTTCACTTTTTTTGGAAGCGTATGCCTAAAATAATTATGTCAGTAAATTCATTCTTTATTTAGAACAAAAAGGTGGAACACAATAAAGAGTAAAAAATAATTTTGTTTAAAAATATTTTAAAACTCTCAATAATATTCTTTTTCGTCGTTAAAAAATAACATTTTGCAGGCATTTATGAGAATCAGTTTTTTCCCCTTATTAATTCTTCTTGATTTTAAGAATTCTTAATTTATTTTATCATAAATTTACTTTTTGCATCTTTTGTTTTTTACGGGGGCAAGTTTTTGCTTTTAATAATAACAATGGTACATTCCATTTTGCTCTTTTCGCTTGATTTTTAGTAAAGTATTTCTCGATGCATTACTTCCGCTCCTTTCAAAACATTTTTAAGAATCAGCGATGTATAAATTTTAAGTTTCTTTGTTCTTCAATTTATTTTGAAAAGAAAAAAAAAAGAAAAGAAAACGCCCTACGAATGCTTTGCAATGTATATATATTTTCGAAGATTATGATTCCAAAGATACAAAAACTGAAAAAGACATAGCTATTATTATTATTACTATTATTAATTATTTTGTATATTTGTTTATCCTCATACAATTTTAATTTAAGAATTTGCAACAAAAATACGAAATAGACGTTAACAATTATTGAAATATCTGCCGCAGAATTATATTTCTGAAGTAACACTGTAAGCTCAAACATTCATACAGTAAAAACTTACATGCTCTGTTTTTCTTCTATTGTATTTTAATTCACAGCTCTGATATATATATATATAAAAGATAAGAGTATGTAGTATTTTTGTACTCGATATAAATTAAAACAAGTATTATATACACATATACACAATGTACAAATGTGCGAAGTGTACAATCAAGAAAATGAATTTCAAAGCTTTTGTAGGATGACAATAATACAATCTATTTTATACCGCTCATAACTGCCGTGATGTTGTTTATGCTGGTTATAAATTTAGTTTACTTACATTTCAATAATTATCCTTGTTAATCTGAATTTTTCAAGCAATATACTGTTACTTAATGAAAGAACCTTCACCAAAAAAAAAAAAAAAAATGAAATCATGCTTAAGTGTTAAGCGTTGAATATTAAACTAAACGGTTAAACTTCAGGATGTGAAATTTGTGAGAATAAATTGCTGGCGTATCAAATGAACGCTTCAGAGCTATTACTACTTATATTATATGAATCAGTTTTAATTGGTGGAAAAATTTTCATTTTCATGTTCATAAGTTTACTTTTAATAGAAACTACGATTAGGGAATGACGCTTTGTAGCAAAATATTTATACGTAATCAATCTAAGAAATGAATTTGTAAGCAACCACTTTTTAAAAATACTTCTAGAAAAACAGGCAAGAGAAATACTAAAGACAGAAGGACACAAATTTGAAAAAATTTTAAACTTAAATACCGTTCAAATGAAAACCGTGGGAACTTTCTTTTAGTTGTAGAATCAAGTACTTGCAAAACAAAGCATCAAACGCAAACTATCCTGTATTATTAATATTTTAAAATTTGATAAGTTATTTTTTTAATTAACTTTACCAAATTAAAATGAACTTTGTTTTGAGCACGTACGAAGCACTTTCTGCTTCTCCAAAAGCAAATAGCAAAAGGCATATTGAGCAGGTAAAATTTCTAGTTGTCTAACATTTTAGTGCTTTGAATTTATCGAACTTGAAAAATAAAATATATTTCATCTAACATCCCCCCCCCCCCCCCCAAGACGGGACTTGTAGCAATTTAAACCAGCTCCATTTTAAAAAATCATTTTTTTTTAAATGTCAGTAAAAATTTTGCCATTCATATGTCTTGTACATGTTTTGAACTGCAAGCAACCCCTTCGTTAGTTCTAGAAAATGGAGCTACTCGAATTGTTGTTTGTCACTGTTGATTTTTCCACATAGCTCCAAAAAGTAGTTTTCTTTTCTGAAGAATTAATTCCAAGTTTTTTGCTTTACAACGTCAGATTATGTAACGTAATGCACACATGAGTGCAAAGGTACCATTTGTAATTTTATAGTATTAATTTAACTTTAAATGAGAATAAAATAAGTGATACAACTTACTTGATTTCTTTTTTTTTTAATTTTTACGACTCTGGTACGAAAGAACTTTACAGATAGTAAAAATGTTCATTCATTTTATTATTTTTTGTCTCTTTTATTGAAGAAACGGGAACTACAGTTTAAGAAAATAAACGTCAATTCAAGATGAACTTGTTTACAAGATCTTACAGGCTTGGTTCAGAAATCCTCATGAAATTATATCTGAATTGCGAAAGGCAATCATTGTATTAAAGTTAAAGAATTCGGTGTTAGAAATTTACAGTTCTACTTACTTTAGCTTTGCTTTAAAACACTAAGAAATCTTAATGCGAATTCTATCTGATTTATTAACTAAATAGATAGTCTACTGAAATTTAAAAAATCATTGTCAGAAATCAAGTTTTACTTAATCAAACAACAATCAATGCACATTGCTGATTTTATTGTTTTTATCACACTTCAGATAACAAAAAAAAAATATTTTGTGTTCTTCTTATTATTATTATTAGATGAATGTGATTATTATTGTTTTTATCATGATTATATTATTATGTTATTGCTATTATTTTACATTATTATCATTCTGAATTGCTTACTAAATTTCGCCACATATCTATTAGATGTCTTCTCCAGTTACAATTGAATAGAAAAACTTAACACAAATAAGCGTTGAATTTCGTTATTTTTCTACTTTTTTGCATTTTGTTCTTAAATAACTATGTATTTTTTGTGTGCGTTCGATAGTGTTGATATTTACCTGCTATTTAATGTCAGTAGTACATTACGCTGTAAGGTACAAACAGTAACTGAACCTTTGATTTACTCACATCTAGATTCATCGAAAAGATATGTTAATTCTATACCATTTGTCGCAATTTCGCATTAATCTAGACTTAAGCCCGTATTTTTGAGAACGGAAAATTATATCAATCAATCTGTTAAAAGTATACGGGCACCAGCATTATGCGGTAAATTTTTATCCATAATGATTTAGTGAAAACAATCAATTAGACGTAGGTGAGTGGTTGGAAAAATCACACATGCGATTTCGGTATTCAAATATGAAATACTCAATAGACTCCACAGTCAAAATTTAAATTTCAAGAGGGAAAACAGCTGTTTGGTTTATTTTTAATTTCTAATGCGCGCAATTTGCCCTAGAAAATGGCTTTAGCATAAGAGTTTGAAACCGAAATGTGCTAAGAAAATTACGAGAAGGTACTTTTGACTTTTATTTTTGATTGGTCTACGTCTCGTAGAAGCAGTATAGGTTTCAAATGATTTCAAAATGAATTTCTCGAATAATGTTGTTCGAAAAGACTTTTATTTGTTTTTATTTCATTTGACACCTTGCAAATTTATTTATATTTTCATGTGATAATTTCAAAAAGCAAGACATAAGCAATGTTTATGCCTCCTCATATATAAATAAATGTTATAACTTCTTCTTTCTGTAATTCCATTTCTAAGGAAATCATTAAATTGAAAAAAAATTAAAGAAACTTGATCTTGTGAGAAAGAGGCATTTCCCTGCCATACCTTTTTAAAAAATCGACAGTAAGATAACTACTACTGCTAACTACATTCTATGCTAAGAATCAAATAAAACAATCTTCAATACCAACTTCTATGTGTTTCAACCGGTTTAAAAGTCGAAAAGCTCTTAAAGAACTTTGATATTTTGTAGCGTGGAACATTTACAATAGATGTAGCTTGAGCTTTTAAACATCAGGAGCCACTGGACACTAAATATTTGAATTTATGTATTACGCTTGTTTTTAGGTAAAGATCGCATTATTTTCGTTTTTGGGGTGGCCCATTGAATTTTTCCTTTGTAAAATTTCCGAAACTTTCAAATTGTTAACTTCACTTTCTCAAGGAACACTATAGTAGACACAGTTCTGTAGAGAACGAATTGAGATCCACCGCTGTTATCACCAAGCAAGGCTAAGACTCGTAAATTATAAGTTTGACATCTTCCCTGATTAATTAAGATGCTGAGAGGCGTTTCATTGAGAGAATGAATGAAGAATGAAATGCAAGGGCGCAGCGGCGGGTAGGTTTTGGGGTATCAGCTTTCCCTCAAAACCTTGGTTTTAACACACATATTGTCAATCTTAATAACGTGTGTTTCGCAATTACAAGAAAAATATTCTTCTATGCCCTAAATCGATACTGAGAGGCAAAAGCGGAAAAAGCTTTCAAAACAATTATTAAATGTTATCATTAGTATTTTTCTTTTCGAGAAGTCTGCAAACCGGCAGCATATTTTAAAGCTAAACGGCAACAGTAACAATGGCAATTATTGAGATTAAGGAATGTCACGAGCCTTCTTTTTATTTTGCCGCAACGTTAACTTCAAGGAACATGTCTGGTCGCAGAATTTACATGATCTGCAGTACGAGTTATGACAGACTGTGCCGTCATTACGGTACTCAAATTTTACTAAACTAGTTTCTAGTCAATTAAAACAATACTCCAAAAAGAAAATTAAATTCGATTCCCGCTTATTTTGTCTACTGAAAGCTTCCCTAAGTAAAATACACTAATTTTTAGAAGAGAGAAACTGGATACAGCAACTTCAAAAAGCTTAAGCTACAGCTTTGGCATCATTAGACGCGATCGTTATGCGTAGGAGGAGAGGGAATTATTAGAGCAAGTTTGAAAAGCTTGAACTATATATACTTCGCATAAAACTTCAAACAAAATTGAAGCTGATGTTAGAGAAATGAAAAATTACTTGCGAACTTCAGATATTACAATCACTCGATAAAATGTATTTCAAAAAATATTGACGATTATTGATGAGTCACAAAAAAAGAAGAATCAAGATTTAAAAAAAAATGTTTAATGGTGAAAAGTCTGCACTATGTACTCATACCTCCATTTTTCCCCATGCATAAATACAATTTTATTGCGAACATCTGTTGTCAACTTTAAATAAAACGTGATCTGATGGATACTACAAAACTAGCTGAAAATTGAAATTAAGTTTTAAACTTTTGAACCACATTTGCGTTATGAAAAGAGCCCAAATTTGACAATGCTTAATTTAACATGTGAATTTACGTATTTTATAATGAATATTAGTTTTAAGAGACTTAACTTATGAAAAAATATAATTTCTATGATAAAAATTTACTACGCAGCATTTTTTCTGATCTAAATCGACGAGGAAAAGGGATGGCGCATCTGACAATTAAAAAGAGATTTTAACTGTCAGATGTTTTGTCACAAAATTCCTGTAGCATTGGTAATATTAATTATGTAGCAGAATCAGGAATCTTTTGGTCATTTTTGAGGTACTGTGACCCCTTAAGCTAGCTTTCAGGTAGTTAAGCAGGAAAGAACAGTAAAAAAAAAAAAAATCTTCAAATTCAATTTCCAACAACATACATTATTTTGATACGTGCAAGAGATAAACATAAATGTTTTATTAAGAATATTTAATAAAATTCTAAAGCCTTTTTCCCAGAAAAGAGCAATCTGTTTATTATATAGCAGCTTAATTGTGTGTTTGTTTCTTAAAAGTTAAGATGAATTTACATAAGTGCAAAGAAAATACACTTTAAGATTTGATTGCACATTCAATGTCAAAGTTTTACGATAGCTTAAGAATATGTATAATTCATCTGCAAACAATTAGTGCAAGTGTAAATATTTTAAACTTAATATCAAACCTTTCAGTTCCCCAAGACGTACGCAACTTAGTCTGAAACAGTTCACTTCATTAATTCTTTCTCAAAATTCATTCTCCTGAGGGGAGAATCAGTTAATTAGGATTAATTAAGGTGTGAACTGTGAGATTACTATGAAAACGCCATCTTGAATTAATTCCTTTTAGAGATAAGCAAACAGATTTCTTACCATTAATCTCTATATTCACGGAAAATTGCATACGGATGTAATATTGCAAATCGTTAAACGTATTGATACAACGACACCGAATTTCATTAAAGTCATTTTCTGGCTTTGTTTTAAACACTATCAAGTACAATAATAATATAAATGCTAGTGAAGAATGGCATAACGACATTCAATGAAAAAAGGGCGCGTTTTTTAAGTATTAAAACGTTCGTTTATTTCCATTACGTGCAAATACATTACATATTGAATCTGCTAGTTTCATTCTACACTGCAAAAAATAATCTGTTGTTTTTACAGTATAATACTGGCAGTCGGAGTTCCAGTTTTAAACTGTAAAATGCACAGTAATACTAGCTATTTTACAGTTTAACTGTAAAACTAGCAATTTTAGTTTATAGCTGTAAAATTTGCAATTACTTTAAAAGTAGCTGCATTATACCGTAAAAACAGCATTTATTTTTTACAGTGTATCTTCTACGAGTCAATTTTATGTTGCGTATTGATTTTCAATAATAATATAGAATTCCTTTTACTGAAATTATTTGCCAACCAGGGAATGAAAATTTCGTTAAATTTTTAAGAAAAACATTTGATATAATTTTCGTCAGATGAATTTCATGAAAGTGCTAGAATTTGGACCTAATAACACAACTAATTCCACTCAAAAGTATCAGTTTACGTATTTAAAATATCAAAATTCCAAATGCTTCTCAAATTCCTAAATACGAATATACTTCTTATTTCATTATTTTTTACGTGAAAATTAAGGCAAAGTTCAGTTATTTTCCCACTGTTTGCTTTATATATAACACAATTGATGAAATTAGTTAAACATTTTATTCCTCTTCTCGATTTTTACATCTTTTTAATAACAAATAGTGCACATTCCAGGGGTGATTGTGAGTTCATGAAAAAATACCTGAAAGTTTTGAAAAGAAAATGTGTGTTTGGGGGGGGGGGTGCTTTTTTCAAAAACCAAGGCCCCTATTATTTAAGCACACCTAATTTTATAATTATACGTATTTCAAAATAAATTACCTTTCATAAACAAACAAAACATTTCAGACATTCGAATAGTTTCAAATAGTTTTTAGTTAAAAAAAATAGAATTTCATCTTAACATTTTTGTTCGATGAATATTATTAGTAATTATCGGAAAATCACCGAAAAGTCGAAAAATAATAAAAATACTGAAGGTGGGAAGACAAAAGCATAATTAAAAATGTTTTATTTCCGGTATTTTCGAGCATGAAAATACCAGAATTGATCATGAAAATACCGGAAATCCGGTAAAATACCGGAACACAATCACCCCTGGATATTCAAAAGTGGACTGGGATTGGACGTTTCTTATATTTGTTAAAACAGTAAAATAAAACTAATCCTGTGTGGCGCATATGTTTTGAAAGTATAAGTGGTTATACTTTCATAATGACGCTGCATCAGTTATTGCACAGCTGAATTACACAAGTGCAAAAAGGGACGTAAAAAAAACAACGGATGTTGAAAATTTCTCAAAGCCATGAATTTTTTGCATATTTAACGAAATACAACTGAGATTTTTTTAAAAGTGGGAAATTCATACATATAAGGGTAATAAGTGAAAAAATTTAAGTAGGACGTTGAAATAAGTTTAAAATTTTTAATTGAAAATGAAATAAAAAAAAAAGCGATTTCGATCGAAAAGTAAGCATGAAATGAAATCAAATACCTCACTATAATTCGTTTCATTTTAGCAGTAAATACATAGTTAACGAAAAATGTCTAATAAAGCATCGAGAAAAAATATTTGCATCCTTTCGTAGGAGAAGAATTTTCTTGCAGTACTTAAAATATACACGTCGTACTAAACAGGAACGCGCCTATAGAATTTTATCCCGGATACAAAAAAGAATTTTGTCCGTAAAGCCTACTCACTTCACGTCTCTGGTAATCAAATTGAATGTATAAACTAACTAATAAACATTTAACAAAGAAACATTTAGAAACGACAGAGCATGGTAAGATGCAAATTTGTTATTCATTAATTTCTATAATTGGAAACGTAAAATTTTAACACACACTGTATACACTGCAAAATATGTACCGTTGTTTTTACAGTATAATACTGGCAGCCAAGGTTCCAATTTAAAACTGTAAAATGCACACTAATAAACTGCAAAATTAGCAATTTTGCAGTTTCTCCTTGTAAGCAGTTTTACAGTTTATTGGCGTAAAATTTAGCTGCATTATACTGTAAAAGCAACTTATAATACTGGCAGCAGAGGTTCCAGTTTAAAACTGTAAAATACACGGTAATAAACTGCAAAATTAGCAATTTTAGTTTATTACTGTAAAATTAATTTTCAGTTTATTACTAAAAATTAGCTGCATCATACTGTAAAAACAACATTCATACTTTACAGTGTAGTAAACTTTTACTTTTTTACAGGTGGGCTAACTCATAGCAAATGCAACGCTTAAGTAACTAATTTAAATAAAGACAGCTAATATTAATATCATCATCAATTTTAACCGTTATCAAACCAATATTGGATGAGAGTAAAAATGTTAATATATATGGAAGAAATGCCAAAATGGCACCGGGCGCGAAAAACATATTATTCCTTAAAGACCAAATGGAAACGTTTTTGCCCATTTGTATACCCACGAATTCGGAGAGTTATTGACACGAAGTTAATCTTTTTCTTTTCTTTTTTATATCTCTCCTCACCGCTACATTTTATTACCTTGCAGAATGCAAGCACGTAAGCCTGCCGGGGATTGCGATCTGATTGGCCGGTGTATCGAGAGAAGTCCGACGCGTTTCGAATGTCACATCGTTTGTCCTGGGGTGATGCACCCCTCCTCCTTTTTTTCGTCTCTCTTTGTTCGCAACGTGCCATTTCATGACATAATTACGGCACGGATGATAATTAGACGGAGGGACTTTATCCACGCTAATGCCTGTTGACGCCGATATTACAGCGACCAATTTTCTTTCAAGACTTGTTGCATTTTCAGCATATTTTTTGCTCGTTTTTCATTGCTCTCAGCTCTATTTGGATTTTGCAGCGGATAAATCGGAGTCAGATTTTTCGTGTACATTCTTAAGATTTTAAATGTGGCATTAACTTTTGAATTGAATGACTTGTTTGTATTTATTGAATTGATTGCAAGTTATGTAGCACAAAGTAGGATTTTTTTTTAAAACTTGGCTAATGTCTGCAACGGCAAAATTACCGCGATCAAATTTATCTCGACTTGCGTCATTTCTAGTATATGCTTGTTTATTTTTCATTGCACTAAGCTATTGGTGTATTTTGTAGCGTATATATTAGAGTTAAAATTTCTGTGTACAGTCGTAAAATTTTAAATAGGATAACACGGGGCAAGAGGATAACCTTAACAGTTTTATTTTTTACGAGAATAAAAAAATGTCAACTGATATTTTGCACCTGTAATTCTTTAGATGAATCTTAATACAGCTATGTCGTTAACATAAAAATGATTTTAAAATTGCATGACATATCGAGTCTGTTATGGAAAATGAAATTTTTCGTCCTCGTGCCTCTTAACCGGAGCAAGATGGCTATTTCGTCTAAGAATCTTCTGTATTTGTAACATAAGAAAATTTAGCATGAAGGAGCATAATTTTTCCGTAATACATACTAAAAAATAAACAATTAACTTGATTGAAAGTAATGCAACACACAAAGGCGGAATTATTTTATATCCACGCTAATATGCCTGTTACGACAACGCTACAGGGATAAATTTTCCTTTAATATTTTTTGTAGTATCAGCTTTTGTTTTTTTACGTAACTCACTTCCCTGAGTTCTTAGTTGATTTTGTGGTGATAGGGAGAAGTATTTTTTACGTACAGACTCGACATTTTAAATAAATTGAATACTTAAAATTTTGGAACTTCAGTTGGATGCAATAAATTCATTGAAAGTGTTAATACATTGGTGAATTTCATTTCATCTTCAACTACTGCTTTAAGAGGTGCTTATTGTTTACAAGAGATAAACATGTTATAACTGGAAATACGTCCTCGATAACTTATTCAAATGGTTGTATAACCTGCTAATACACAGCACTTACCAAATTAATAAATGTATTCATTGATAAAAAGACACTGCAATTCATGACTTGAAAATATTGAACTTTTATAACCACACTTCACAGAAAAATTGTTCTCCTTGCAGTCCACAAACATTAGCAGCAATACAAACAGTTTCTAATGTTAACTAATCTGTGAATACAAGCGGAAGTTATTCAACAAAAATTAATGTTTTTCTGGAATTAAACAACAGGAGAAATTTATTTCCGTAAAAGGCAGCGGAGAAAAGTTTTGAGTTTGGGAATTTATTTCAAATTTCCCCAAATTTCACAAAAACAGAATTAAAATCACGTTACAATTTATCGGTTAAATATGAAGCGAACCCATTCTCTTCTTAAGATTCATATCTGGAACGGTATTTCCTGCTTGAATTGCGTAAGTATTGATAAACTTTTCCTGTTTTGATTCATTAGGACACGGTTATTTTCAGGAAAAAATACATTTCTTTTAAAACGTCTTGCTTTGGTGCGTATTTTAATGTTTTACCCCCCCCCCTTTTTCCTACCACATCGAAAGTCTCTCTGAGCGTCTATTTTAGCTTGAGGTATAACAGAAGTTTCCAAAAGCACCTTAATTCCTTCACGTTTTCATTGCTGAGTTCGTTTCCCAATTACATTATATTTAAAATTATTTGCTATAAAAAAGGATATAACTTTTCGTTAGAAAGAAGGCTTTCCAATAAATAAAGAAATACCTTAAACTAGGATTATTTTTCAGTAAATCCAAGCTTATCTGTGGACGGCTTATCCGCGGTCTTTTGCAAGCTCATTTTTATTTATTTTTTTGGGGGTGGGGGGGAGGATCATGTGTGTGTAATCCGTTCGCAATAAGGAGTAGTTTTGCTTTTACAAAACATTTTGACATACGCTGCTATGGTTTTTAGCTATAGTTTAAATGCATACGAATATCATTGATTTTTTCTTAAAGCTATTGCATACACTAGTATGTATCACTTTAAACCTATTTCGGAGATTATCCACGGAATTCACTTATCCGGGTCTTTGGTCACAGTACCACACTGTTCCGCGAATAATCGGGAGCTTACTGTATTCCTCAAACGTAAATGTTACTCTGCACTGCAAAAAATAAGATGTTGTTTTTACAGTATGATACTGAAAGCAGAGTTTTCAGTTTAAAACTGTAAAATCGCAGTAATAAACTGTAAAACTAGCTATTTTACAGTTTATTTCTGTAAAACTAGCTATTTTACAGTTTATTTCTATAAAACTAGCAATTTTACAATTTATTAATGTAAAATTAGCAATTTTCGTTCATCACCATAAAGTTAGCTGTATTATACTCTAAAAACAACAGTGTGAAACTGGCAGCAGAGGTTCCAGTTTAAAGTGGTAAAACTAACAATTTTACAGTTTACTACTGTAAATTTAGCAATTTTTCCAGTTTATTACGCTAAAATTACTATAAAATTAGCTGTATTATATTGTGAAACCAACATTCATTTTTTGGTGTGTTATGCTTCAGAAAATCCGTAAAACATTTCTTCGAAATTCTTATACACGATCTTTTCCAAAGAATCAAAACAAAACAAAAGAAAAATATATATATATTTTATACTATTAGATACTTAATCATATTTATTAGTTACAAGTATACTCCATAATGGAAGAAAAACTATCAATACCGATTTAAATGAGACCTTTAGCGTCATCATTAGTTTAAGTTAATTATATCCATGTCACATCTGCTGGTTTTTTTTACTAGTTTAAAGTCACGTCATGAATACGAGGAAAGGCAACTGCTGGCACCTTCGAATTGATACAAACTTCGATAGAGGCTTGTCAAGATAAGGGATGTAAATGAGAATATGCAAATGTGCGAGCGACACAGTCAGGTGCACAAGTAACTGTGTAAAAACATAGTAGATGATTACCCCTTACAAAACCTCACGAATCATTCTTCATTTCGCTCAGGGGAGAGAAAAAATCATTGGATTTTGGAAATAGGTTTATTTACATAAAAAATCAAACATAATATTTCAAGTTTTCGATAGTATTTAATTCGATTCGTCGATTTGTCTTTAAGACATGTCTCATTATTCGATTGAAATTGACTTTGGTACATTTGGCAAATTCGTCAATTGTTGGCATCAACAATTGGCGATTCAAATTTAAAGCAATGCATTATTATAAAATGAACAAACTACAACCATGAAATGCTAAAAAAGGAAAATTAATAGTTTAGTTCACAGAATTTTGCAAACAAGTCTAATTACTCACTATTTTCAGAACAAAATAACTTTTACCTACAGTAATTTTGGTATGGAAAAAACATTTGCTTTTAATCATGAGCCTCATCGATCATTATAAAATTTACTTCAAAATTTTTTAACCTTGGGAAAACAAGTTTAGAAACGAAAGATTATTTACACTACGATTAAAGCAAAACTTATTGGCTTTTGTTTTTTTGAAGTAGTGTCTTTAAAACTTTTTCAAAACAAGAATATTTTTCCATCCATAAAGTTAAAATTGTTCATTGAAAAAGGCGTTCCTTGTGACACGGAAACAGTAGTCTGCAGTTTTCCTACTTATAAGAACTTTTAACTTTTTATTTGCTTTTAACTCGCACGTGTCTAGGAGGCACGGGGGGGGGGGGGTTAAGTTTTTGATGGAATAGTTCTATTTCTTGCACTGAAGAGTAGAATTTTATTGCAATACTAAAACACGCTGATTCAAATGCATAAAAAATTGTGTTAAAAAAAGTTTTATTTGTCAGTGTGTAAAGTCTTCGCAAAGGTAATTATATAAAGTTCATAACTATCTTATTCAACAGTATGTGATTTCAAAAGAAGTATTTTTCGAGTGAAGCAATTTTCTCACTAGTTTTTACAAACAAGACGCAATGAAAGAAAGACACACACAATGTTACTTTAACGTTACATATGAATATTCGAATAAAGGCAGAAAAAAAAGTGGGGAAAAATGAAACAACGATATAATAGCAATGAATGGAATTCAAAATGTCATTTATGACAAAAATCATAATAAAATTAAAAGGACAAAAAAATCCTTTATTTGTACATTCTTCATACACATTATGAGAATCAATTTGTTGTTCCAGAATGAAAGGAACAATATGTTTTTACGAGAAACGCGTATTCCATTTGACTACGATACAAACGAAAAGGTAAGGGGCGGGGAGAGAAAAAAAGGTTTTAGTGTTTTTACTTTAGCTTAATTTTCTTAATTTATGTCTACTTAGAGCAAAGATATGTCGGACCGTTTGCCCAGCCGCCAATCCAACAAAGCCATGTTCCTCCGTTTGTTCAGGCTCGTATTTTAACCACAGATAGGTTTTTTTTCGAGCATAATTCGATGTGCTTATTTTTTAATAGAGCATTACCGTGTTCGCATGATTTTAATGCTGTATTGTTCGGATGATATGTATCAGGAAATATTGGGCCGCATAACGTTGAAAAGCGCTTTTGACTTCCACGTTTCTACAAGAATTCTTTTCAATTTCTGTTTGGAGTAATATGTCACCGCATTGTAAAATAATTTCATTGTCGAAAATAACTGGATTAAATCACTTTGGAAAATAGTCTGCATTTTATGGCCTTGTGGAAATCTTTCTTTTGGGATTGTTTCGGCTAATAATTTTTAAAAGCTCTTGAATTTTATGTCTCCACAACATTTTTTCTCCATACTTGTTTGATGCAATTTGAAATTAAGTTTAATAAAAGTCACTTTGGAATAAACCGTACAGTTCATGACCGTTTATGCTTAAAATTAACCATAATAAATATTAAGTCTGCAAAGCAAGATGATAAAACTTTTTATCTCTCTCCCATTTTTTTTATTTCGAATTGCACAAAAATATTATTGAATACGAATATAAATACTATTCTTATTATTATTTTTCTTTTTTAAGATTTTTACGTATCCAATAATCAAGAAATAATAAGCATTCAGAAAAAAAAACTGCTTCTAATATAAATTTCTATAAAAATAAAAAATGTAACAAATAACAAAACTGATATAGGAAATTATGTTATCAAACTAACAAATATGTAATTGTTAAACATGGTAGTTCTAAAACGTGTTTTAACATGAATATAATAAGTAAAACTAGAAACATCGTAACCACTCTTTTGGGAATCGCAAGTCGCAACCCATGGAACTTCAAACCTTAAAAAGATTTCGATGCTAAAATCCCCTACTGTGACGAAATTGTAAAGTTTCAGAGCGTTTCGGGGCACGATGTGTCTCAAATCAAAACAAATTTTGAATAATCAAAGCGTACTTCCGCTATAGGAAATACCCCCCTAGACCAGCCAAAACTATTAGCGGCAGCGTATCTAGTAGCGTGTACATGCAAAAACACAAGAGATAAAATGTAACAAAGCTGTCCTAATAGCGCGGCTGTTTTGCATGGTACCACGTGCTTGGAATACCAACAACGTGCACTGGGTGATGGGAATATTTTGATCAAGTGTTAGATGTTTTACAAATGAGAAATACACGAGAATATAAATCGAGTTCCAGATAAAGGCGTGGTTTCGGGATTCATTAATTATTTTGCAAACTATGTGTACTGATAACTAGCATTGAAAGTTGAAGAAGGTGAAGGTTAACAATTGTGAACATTCGTCACGATAAAATATTTTTCATAAAATTCTGTGTAGTTATCTCATATCAGAATAGCATCAATTTGGGCAATTGTTTCTTTTTTTTTTTGCTTGCTATTAGTCTATACATGCACAGAACATCTGAGTAGATCTTTCTAAATGATTCGTTTACAAAATGCAAAGCAGATGATAATAATGAAATTAATTTCTTTAAATTGAAATGCTCCTTCAGATCAATCAACTACTGAATACGCATAGAAAATTACCAAAAATGAAATACGTAAGATGCTGCAATGAAATAAAAGGAAACATATTTCAGCTCGGTTGATTAGTAATTATAATTAGTGAAAATATATACGTTTTTATAGTTACATGCAGTGCTGCTAGTATATTATAAAGCAACAGCTAAAATTAGAGTATTAGACGAGATTCAAGGTATTTCAATGATTTTTAACCAAAAATTATTTAACTAACTTTCAGAATTGATGATATTTCTGGAACTTTGGAACTAATAAATGGCATTAATGCATTCATAATTTACAACACTGTACATTTCGTTTCGTAACTGAAATCAAACATTTCAATGAAAAAACGCAACCAATTTAATTGTTCTAGTTGAAATTGTGAAGTAATATTCCGTATGTGTAATAATTTAAAAGACGATTTTTCCCCCGTGAACTGAATCGGGCAGTGGGAAGATGTGGACAAGGGAATCAAGGGAACGCAGTAAGGAACTCACACCAACATATTTGCAAATTCTCTTAAATAGCAATAACCTGTTCAATGAACTTGGATCAAATTCGACGGTTCCCAAGTAGCACACTTCGTTTTTTAAAGGTTGTAAAATGGTTATTAACGTTGTTACAACCACTTAAAAACGTTTATAAAACGTTTAAAGGTTATTTGTGCTACCTGGTTTTATGTCTTTAGACTATTCGTAAGAAACATATTGAGTTAAGTTAGTTTATTTAAAGGCCGTGAAAACATAAAAACTCGTATTTACAGTAATTTGAATCAACTGTTCAAACGAAAATAAATATTTTTAAATGTTTATTCGAGTTTTAAAAAAAATTAAACCCAGTGCCAGCCCTAGACAATTCTATGACATACATACAATTTTTTTCACAGCTGAAGTTTGAAAGGAAGATAAATCATGTTTCAATGCTCTTAGGTTTTCGCGAGTCTGAAATACACTTAGGCACATTGAAAATAGCGACCCAAGAAGAAAGCATCGGATTGAAATGAAATTTAATACACATAATGATACAGATGAGAGATTCACTTGATCTCAAAATCAAGACAATTGAACGATTACAGGGTGTGCAAGGACACAAATACAGATCAACTTCAATAGCGCGTTGGCCCACCTCTAGCTGCAATACATGCCGCCACACGGTCCGGCATTGAGTTGATTAGACGCCTGATGTTGTCCTGAGGCAGATGGAGACACAAATTTATAACAGCTAACTTCAAATCAATCACAGAGTGAAACGATGGCATCTGACGTTTTAGCTGATCCCACACATGCTCAAAAGGGGATAAGTAAGGGGAGCGGGCCGGCCATGGAAGAGTCTGAAAATGACGTAGGAAGTCTTGAGCAACTCTTGCTGTATGCGGACGAGCATTATCTTGCTGGAAAATTGCCCCTGGGAGACCATTTAGGAAAGGTCCTACATGGGGTCGAAAAATATCATCAAAGTAACGTTGGCCGGTTAAGTTTCCACGCATCACAATTAGATTGGACCGGATATCATAGGATATGGCCCCCAGACCATTACACCAGCTATGCGGGCGGTGTGACGTAGAGCAGTGTGGGAGGAATTGTACCGCTCACCTGGGCGCCTCCACACCCGTACACGGTTATCATCAGTCCCTAAAACAAACCGAGACTCATCACTAAACACAGCTTTTTGCCAATCTGTGACATTCCACATTGATCTGGCTTGGCACCACTGTAGACGCAGTCGCTGATCAATCCGACGATTTCTTCTTGGGTCGCTATTTTCAATGTGCCTGAGTGTATAATAAAGCATAGTTTTGCTGCTATTAGAGTAGAAGAACACCCGTTTTGTTTTAAAAACAAAATTCCTTTCTGACAAAATATTCTAACCCTAGCAGCATCATCTCATCGGCCGATGATGGGCCATTCATCGAAACCCGATGAAATTCTCATCGGCCGATGATCCAATATGTCTCATCGGCTAAACAGAATCCGAGCAGCAAAATCCGATGAGTTTTGCTCTAAATACGATGAGATTTGGAGCAATTTACGAGCAGAACTGTCCCGTACCGATGAATTTCATCTGGAAGCTTGATCGGAAGGATATCGTTTTCCGATGAAAAGTAGCTCATCGAAAACCGTGCTCGGAAACTGATCGGAACGATGTCATCGAGCGTTACGGGATTAGTTTACGAGGAGTTCGATGATCGGCCGAGCAAAATCCGATGAGTTGATGCTACTTGGGAAGTATACTTATAGTAAGAGGGCAGTCTAAATTAAAATTGCAGTAATTAAATTCTCTATTTCCATCTACCGTTGAGATAAAGAAAGAAATTATATTACAATTAATAAACATCTCAACGTTCCTTTTCGTATATTTAATGACGCGAAACGACTTATAAACATTGTTTATTGTTTAATCAAAAACATTAAAGAACATATTCACCTGTAATATTTCCAGACCTAAACTCAAAACCTACTAGCGAAAAAGAGAGTAATTTATAAAACATTTCTTTTTGTTTCTCAAATATTGGATACATTTTCAAGATGCAGCATGTTTTAAATTTAATCTGGCTCTTTCATATTGCTTGCCAAGTTTTGGAAACAAATGGTGCCGTATAAAGAAAAAAACTGAATACGAAACTTTGCAACCGCATTAAACAAAACCTCCAAAAGAGCAGAGCAAGAACAAAAAAGGCAAAACATGTATTTTAAAAGACGAAAAAGAAAGCAAGAAATAAATAAAATAACCAAAGACTGAATTAGAATGAGCAGATCGTGGTGTGGCGTGAGGGCAGCGTTTATCATTTAATAATTTCTACTAATACCTGCATAAGATGTCGTTTAATATTCCTACTGTTTTCGTGTCCATAACAATCCCCGTGAAATGAAAGCAGTTGAGGGCCCGCATTATAAAAGTAGAAAGAAAAAAACGTATCTATAAAAAAAACTGTACATAGAATAACACATAAAAAAGTGGAGAGTATTCGTAAAAACCTCAAAACTACCATCTGCTCCTGGGGAAGCAACAACATTAAGCGAAAACAAAAACAGGCCAGCTGCTTTAATTTGAGGTGTTTCTGCAAAAATTATAATCCCAAATGCTATTTGCTCTCAAGCGAGCATAAATAAGCGGTTAAAAAAGACGGTGCTACACCTTTTCAAGTTCAGTTTGAAGTTTTCGGAAGCTTTTTCTTTAGATCGTCTTTTATTCCTTTCATTCGAGTTTTTTTTCCCCCAGCTTTTCTTAGCTTTGAGAGTTATGTTAATGTTAAATATGTGCATGGAACTTAAAATACTTTCTAACGTTTTTATTTTAATTCCAAATTCAATATTGAAAAAATAGTTTTTTTTCCTGCTATTTTAAGGCATTTTGGCTTAAACACAAAATACTTTTTCTTTACATATAAAATGCTTAAAAACACTAGAATAAGATTATTTAATATTTATCAGATTTTAACATTTTCGTGCAAGATTTTCGACCTGAAGTAATTGTTTTTTTTTTTTTTTTTTCCCTAAGTTCAGTTCTAAGTTAAAATTTACAAATATTGAATTCTTCTCTTCTATCATTTTTTTCTTTTCTTTCTTTCTTTCCTTTTTTTTTTTTTGAAGCTAAAACTACGGCTTTTTTTCCGATGAAATGTATTATTGGAAAGCAGCAATAATAATTCATCACCAAAAAAAGTTTAGATAATATTTAAATTTTTGGCAAAGCCACTTTAGCTACAATAAGGAAAAAGAGTGCTTTTAACAGAAAGACGAGTGTTAACATATTTTCATCCAATTCGTTTACTTAACAACAACTATTTTGACTGTCTTAAAAACTGATTCAGATGTATTCTCTTTACGAACCATGTATGCTGTCTTGCGTTGTGGCTTTTATGGGCGAGTTTTAAATATATAACACATGCCAGCTAAGGACAAAAAAAACTGAGTAACTTTTTAGTCGCCTACGACCAGTAGAAAGAATTTCATTAGTACCCACTTTTTTTTTTTTTGAAATAGTGGCCTCTCTTTTTCTTTACTCAAAGTGCTAACCCAACATTTATTCTTTTTTCAATTCGATGAGATTAATACTCATAGATACAAAACCTACAGTAAGTATTGTATTAATTTAATCGCCTTTTTTTCTCATTTAGTTATCCTGTGGCAACTGGCGACTGCTAATTATGCCCTTTAGTGTCAGTAGGCGATTTGTCGTTATTATTAGTGTTCATTTTACATATTTGCGTAAACTTTTAAATTTTACAAAGAAAAGATTTCGAATTTTACGAAGAAAAGTTATGAAAAAGTAAATAAATAAAAATAACTTTCGAACATAACAGTGCGTTCAAAAACCAAATGGCCAAAATATGTTTTTTAGGGAGTAAAGACAAAAATATTAATGTGATTTACTCATTTACTACGAGTTATGAGTGTTTTCCTTGAGATTTCAACGGGGTTCAATTTCGCAACATGAAAAACATACAAAAAACTCAATAGAGTTCCGAAATAATTCGAACTAGCCTCCACTATCTCTGTTTACTATTTCTAATAAATATATCTAAAAGGGCGAGTAAATCACTGATGGGGGGAAAAAAACTCATTAGAAAAAAAAATCAATAAAAGAAGAAACAATAAAACATGAGTTATGTGGCGTGAAACGAAGCGCTTCTGTAAATCCTAAAAGTATCAGAGTCGCAACTAAACATTACAAATCTCCAACCTACATCACAGAACAGAAGAAAGCACAGAAGTAGATGAGAAAGGGAGGATTGAAAAATTATTTTGCCCACAGCGGCGTTACATTTAGATACTTTTTTCCCCCACTGTCTCTCTTTTCTTTTTCTACGTCTTTCGATCAACCTTTTCTCACCTTCGGTTGTAGTCCATAGGCGCATCCGTCCATATCTTCTGCAACGCGATTGGCTTAGCTTGGGTGGTGGCACAAGACGAATCAAAAACGGTATTCCGTAAAAAACAACGCAGACTTTTTTTTGTCTTTGTAAATTATTATTTGTGAGCGGCTTTTATTATTCAGAACTGAAATTCCATTTTTGGTAGGAATAAATAAAACTGTTTACATTGATGAAACTAATCTTTCATTTTGTATATGTGAACATGTGATGATTGAATTTTTAAAATTCGAAGGTATACAAATATTAACTTTTGATCCTATATACAACTGTGTACTTAACTTTTCAGGTAAAAGTTCATTTTATCTGTGTTCAAAACACACACAGGAAAAGAAAGAGTCTATACTAAACAGCAGAAAATCGAGCTCAAAACTTCAAATTTGGAAAAATAATAAAACTTATGGCAGTTTAAATTTAAATAACTATTTTTAGATAACATCATCACGAAGTTTAAGCGCATGATCATATCAAGATGTAGTGTACTTTCAAAAAATATATGTTGCGGCACAATTCAGACTGAAAAATAAAATTTAAATGAATGAACGAGTATCAACGACAATCCTAATGATATTTATCATTATTATATTTTTAAATTTTGATCAGTTTTAATTTTAATACGGATGTTAAAAAAAATCATTAACATGTGTTTTAAATATTAGATGATACCTAACTATCATGTTTTAATAAAAAAAGGGAGGGAGGGGGATGAACTAAAATCTTATTCTAAGCGTGCATGAATCAGCTTTGAAGTTTCAATCGCAAGCGAATAGAGATTATGTTCACAAGGGCTGTGACTCCTTCCCTACGCAACGCTAATTAAACCAAACGAACAAAATTGAGAAATATGCATTCATTATTAAGTAACCGAAAGCACGAATTTTCTCCCGTCACCTTCTGCACATGTAGTTGCGTTTGCTTGCCCGGATAAAAACCAGGTGTTGAGAAAACTAACACGACTAGTTTTTCTCTCTCTCCTCTGTTTTAATCATTTATTCCGGCGAGTGAAAGGCACTTAAAATTATTGGTGACCTACGATTGGTCGTTTAGGAGAAACGATTAAAAGTACAGAGAATGAAAGAAACGCTTGGCTGCCTCCATGTTGAAAACGATAGGGAAAACAGCTGTCTAGGCTTCAACACTACTGAGTTTAACATATGTCATCTTTTTTTATCCATTTTTATTTTATTTAAGAATCAAAAACAACATGTTCCAAAAAGAAAGTCCAAAATTGTCAAGGAATTTCTTTATTTTGCTTTCATTACTAGCTTACATTTTTACACTATCTAAAAATTATGTTTTTTAAAACTTTTTTTTTTTAATATATTTTTTTATTTCTGCTAATAACTTGTTTATTATTTAACAAAGTGTATTTGCCCGTTTCTGTAATACTTATTCATTGTTTTACTTTCTCAGCGCCAATTACTATTGTTATTTTTGCTTAATGTGTTATTATTTGTTTTACAACGCATCACACAAAGAAGAAAGTTAAACGTAATTTTACGCAGTTCACGACCTCAAAACATATTAACTTGTCCGTATAAGCAACTATAATTGGCGCGATAACAGGCAAATAAGTTTTTCAACATACTTTCTATGCTAAAAAGTAATATTCGTTATAATGCTGTTATTTCTAAGGAGTATGCAGTACTCGTAAAAACTCTGATGTTTTTCTAGTTTTCTACAGCTACATCAGTGCTCATTTCTTGACAAAATGAACGATAGCAAAATACGGTTATATTCATTCAAAATTAAGGTGAATTGGTGTGAACATCTTTTTGCTATCACGAATCGGTAGCTTGCCTGTACCCAGCACAAGGTACAAGTTTAAATTTCCTGAAAAATCGAGTTCAAAAACGGACTATTACACTCATTGAAATTTCCAGTAAAGAAAAAGGTCTAAACATTAAAACAATAACTAATCTAATTCCAGACAAAATAAGCTGTAAAAATTAGAAACACATTAGAAATTAATCTGAAATGGCTATACTACCGTTTTGCTATCGCAAAATTGCCGCTTATCTGCGCTCAGCACAAGCTTAAAATTTCAAAAATAATTCAATTGAAAAGACGACTTCAAATACACGACTGTTACACTCATTAATATTTCCAGTAAGGAAGGTATCAAAAAAGGCTAAACATTCAAAAATAACACTTCATATTTCCAGACAAGATTAACCGCAACAAAACGAATCAACTTCATCTCGAAGATCTCAGTAATATGAGTTAGTTCAGCCGTCTTTTTGCGATCACGAACTTGTCGCTTATCTATATATAGGACAAAATTAATATTAAACCATAAGAAAGGCTAAACTGAAAAGTCGAATTTAAATACGATTTATTTCACTGATTAAGATACGTAATAACGAAAAAAGGCTAACATGTATAAGATAACAATGCACAGTTCTAAGCAAAATTAACCATAAGAAACCGCATCATTTTACAGTTTCATTCATAAGATATTAATCTGATTTGGTATAGCGATCTTTTTGTTATCACGAATTCGTCCCTAAACTGCACCCACTGCAAGATTAAACGTAACTAGAAAATTGGCTAAGTTGAATTCGAATACGCACTATTACTCATTAAAAGATTTCCAGTAAGGAAAAAACGCAAAACATTTTTAAAATAAAGATTGCGAAAAATTAGATTATCGACAGAGCAGGAAGTTTGTTTAAGAAGCAAAGCATGGATGGGCTTTTTTAAGCTTCGCCATAAATTCACTTTAAATAGATCCCAAAGGGCATCCTTTGCAAAAATACTACAAGTTCTCTTTGAGCTTGTTCAACTTCCTAAGGCTTGCGGTTTCCCAGTTCTTGATGCAGAATTAAAAAGTACTCTGCAGAGTCTTCTCAAAATAAATTTGGTTACAATCCTCCGTTTTTGGACAAATAATTCAGTTTTTGCAATGCAAAAACGTCATTAAGTAAAGATTGATCGTATCTGTTTTGAAGCAAAACGACTGAAATACGAACCTCAAGAGACACAGAACCTTCGCAGTGTCTTCTGACGGACATGATAACAAAATCTAACAAATTAAGTATCTTCTTTAAAGAATTTCGAGTTGGCCCAGTTGTTGAGTAGAAGTACACAGAATACATCCAATGAATGTTTTTCATACCAAACAAAATGAGAGCGGAAATGTAAGTTCTTCAGAAAGGCAAACAGTTTAAATGTGTACAGATGAAAGCAAACTACACGGTGTTTTTTTTTTTTTAATGCTTTGCTACAAAAATTTGAAAGTTTTAAGATAATAATAATAATGATGATGATAATAAGAAATGTCACAAAAAGGGCGAAAGTTCACAGATAAATTCTCGAATATCTAAAAACGTATACTTAGTAGTTTAATTTAAAACATAAGATGGTTATGAGAAACTTCTTTCGAACATTATTCCAGTCACTACACAAAATTCAATGTTTAAATTTCTACATTTCATTACATTGCATTTAACGAAACGCAAGTCTCATACTGTGGGATCATTTTACTGTGCAGAAATACAAGGTTCGTTTATTTTTCAGTTAGCCAATGATCTGTTTAAGACCTTATCGTGGTTTCTTTTTTGAATGGTTATTACTTAATTGCGTCATGTGTTGACATTCTAACAGTTTGTTCCTGGCCTAAATATAAAACGATGACAACAGTATCATATCACTGGCACGCCGCAAACAATCAACATATACGTGTCTGTGCGAAAGCAAAAGATTTAAAAAAAAAAATAGTTTTTTGGACAAAATTTTTATGATTAAAAAATTATTCTGCGTAATAGTACACTGTAAAATATGAATGCTGTTTTTACAGCATAATACAGATAATTTTATAGTAATAAACTGTAAAAATTGTTACTTTTATAATAATAAACTAAAATTGCTAGCTTTACAATAAGAAACTAAAATTGATAGTTTTACAGTTTATTATTGTGCATTTTACACTTTTAAATTGGAACCTCGGCTGCCAGTATTATATTGTAAAAACAATAGTTCATTTTTTTCAGTGTACTGGGGCGAATTCGTAATTTTTCCAGTGCCGGAACACCAATCAGAAACAACTACTCGACAAATGTGAATGATTTTATGTGAAAAGGGACGTTATTTTTCAGGAAAGGTAATACGGAAACGGTGTTATAGTAGCAATTAAACCCTGATACAATACTACTCAGCTTTAGTTTAGAAAAAAAATACTTTGGGCAGTTACCGCCGCCCTTTTCTTCTTTTGGACAATGAAACGTATTTTGAGCACTACTTGCTCTTTTGCTCATGTCTTCACTTTGATGGTAAATATTGCATAAAAAATAAATATTGTAAGGTTTGTAAAATATAATAACAGCAAAAATAAGAAGTGGAAAGTACGGGCGTAGATGACTGTAATAAATAATAATAATAACAGTAAAACTGTTTTTTAAAAAATAATAACAAAAATGATACTATTTCTTTTTCAGCAATGTTAAGTATTGAGGAAAGTATTAAAATCCTAAGAAATATAATAATGAATAACTTAATGTTAATCGTTCCATTATTATACATAAGCCCATACACAAGTTCAGCAGTAAAAAGCATATGACATTTCTTTTCATGATTCTCAGCAAAAAAAATGAATGATTAATGCTTCAGATTAATGAAAGCCAACTTGTTCCGGCTCATTCCGAGGCCGTTTACATGATATAAAAAAAATTTGAAAATTAGTTTCGATATTTTTCATTTGCATTCTTAAAAGAGAAACATTATAAGATTAACTACTTTCGGAAACGGGTTCTTTAATGTCTTTCTCAAACTAATTCCATTCTTTGATTGAAATTTTATTTCCTGATGAGTTTGATTAGTTTTATTTTGCCATTAGATCGGAAAAAATTATCGAAATCGATAGCAAAATACGTACTATTCCATAGATATAACTGCTCTCTCGATATTTTTCATTTTGCAAAAAAAGTTATGAAATGGAACATGGCATGCAATTGTTAAATTAGTTCACTTGACCATTCTTATAAGTTGGAAAAGTTTTGCATGACGATAAAAATACAGCACACAGAGAGACGAAGGACACTCAGCATAATTCTACGATTCAAATAATCGATTTATTAAAGATTACTTAGGTTAAATATTCCGATATTATGAATACTTATTGCTACTTTAGTGCCGATGTCCGAAGAAAAACATGGAATCAAAAGACGAAGAATTCAAAGAAAACGGATATGTTTTCATAACAGGCATTACGATACGACTCGCAATTATAATGCAATAAGTTCATAACTTCAAGGCTTTGACAAGAAAATGAAATGAATAATAATTTTCCCAACTAAATCTTCACTTAAAGTTGCAACGAATGGAAATACTTTAGAATGTTGAAGATATACAAATAAATTGTTAGTTTTTTGATGACCATGGCTTTGGCCAAAATGTGCCTTTTTGGACAGAGAATAAGGCAAGAAACAATATTTAATAGCAGCCCTACAGTTAATAATTAACAGTAAAAATATTCAAATAACACGATTTACTCAGTTTTAAGTTCCTTTGGTACTACACAACTCTGGAGAGAAATAGACATGCATATTTGCTCCATGTCTGATTTTCTATTGCATAAGCTACTTAGTTTGCTGATTAAAAACAGGAATAATGTTTTAAAACTATATTAATAAAAACATTTGGTAATGCGAATAACGATTAAGTCACCTGTTTAAAATTTTCTTTTCTTTTCTGATTACATGTATTTATCTCTAAGTTAGAAAATATAAGAAGACTCTATAAAGATGCAAAACTGTGGATTATTATTATTTCAAATAAATAAAAGACAGAACATATATTTTCCATTAAAGCAATATACATGAAATCGAGGCCATAGCTGTAACTCTTATTGTTTTAAAGTATCGTACTTGTAAAACTAATTCAATGCGCATGTCGTTTACAAAAAGCGGCAATTTTCACCAGATTTACGATGGCTTTGTGTAAAATACATCTCTCTGAAAAACAACATGTCATTGCAATTTTTAAATGATGTAAAAAACACGCTTTCATTGTAAGAAGCTATATTTAAATTTAGGAAACAAAACTATGCACTTAATGTTTGCATGTTATTTGGGAATTACGACGATGTAGATGCGTTTGTAAGCCATGTAGTGAAATTGATGACGAATTCTTACAACATTTATTGAAATCAATATTAATCTAATAAGAGTTTAAACTCTTCAAGAAGAGTCAAATCGTAAAAACCATTTCGGGATAGTATTATTTCTAGATTTGATAGCTTAATACATGTTAAATAGCTAAAAAACAAAACTTTAATAAACATGCAGAATTCTTTTTTTTTTTTTTAACTGAACACATAACACTCCTTTAATGAAATAATTAGCACATTTAACAACACGTTATTTTTATGTTTGAAAGTAAAAATAACGAAAAATTAGCAATCATGTTTGCGCCCATTACAAATTACACACGTACTTTCAAACAAATAAATCTTTAACTACACGAAGAAGCTTAGGAGATAAGGCCTAAATGAGAAGCTTCTGCAAAGTAAAATTAATAGATTTAAAAAAAGTAGTATACATAGCAAAGTTTTTAGTTCGAAAAAAAAGAAAGAAATAAATAAAAGAAAAAAATCTACTAAAGGCAATTTTCCTTTTTAACCCTTGATATTATTTAATATTGAAAAACTTTAAATGTTACATTAAATATGTTGTTTTATTAAAAATTTTGTATACATCATCCCTTATGCAAAGCGCCTCTGCCGAATTGCGGAACATTTGATATAAAATAATAGTAATAATACATATACGGAAAAATCTTCTATAAAATTAAGACGCTTCAGAACTTAAAACAGTCAAAAGCTATGAATAGTAGATCAAAAATTTTAAAATCGAGAAAAGAAAGAAAAAAATAATTAAGCAAATACACATATTAATAAAAGAAGACAGGACGTAAAGCAAAGAAACAAAGACACAAAATGAAGAGAGAAAGGTTAAAAATAAACGTTTTTTAACAATAAATCTATATATATAAAAGAAAGTCGTGTTAGTTACACTATCTATAACTCAAGAACGGCTGTACCGATATGGATAAAAATTGGTGGGTAGGTAGCTCAGAGCCAGGAGGTGGACATAGGCTATAATTTATGTGGGTCAGTTACATAAAGAGAAAAAAAAATGTCTTATTGCCTAAGCCTTTTTTGACACCTACATGGATGAGCGACATAAAGCACACGTTCTGGCAGCTTCCGGAGCGCTGTAACCAGGTTGTAAGTTAGCGGTGCGATGAGTGTTATTTGACTTTTTTGTGAAGTAAATTATAAACAAACGCGTTACTTCCCTTGAAATTTATATGTGATAAGCTGTCAGAAACTATTATTACAAGAGTTTTTACGCTTCTGAGGCTGAGAGGTGAAAAGCGCTTGGTGGGATAGCTCATGGACAGCAGGTAAAGAATTTGTTCTTTTTCCTACTATTAAATACATAAAAGTTTGTTTGGATGGATTTATGAATGGAGCAGTCAGTTGATAAGCAATCCGAAAAAATTATCTTTTTAACTAAGCCTTTTTTTTTAGCTTCTGTCGCCGAGCGACATAAAGCACATGTTCTGACAGCTTCTGGAAGATAAAGCCACCAATTATCCAATTCAATTTTTAAACTCCTTGGATGTGCCAGGATTGCCACCGCACAATTTACGCCTAAAGGTTGACTCCGTAGTAATCATGCTTCGAAACATAAACCAACCAAAACTGTGCAACGGTACGCGTTTGGTGGTTAGAAAATTGATGAACAATGTAATTTACGTTACGATACCGAAAAAAAAATTCAAAGGTGAGGAAGTTCTCATTCCGAGGATCCCTATAATCCCAACAGATATACCGTTTGAATTTAAAAAACTTCAATTTCCGATCCGTCTTACATTTGTCATGACCATCAACAAATCACAAGGCCAATCCTTAAAAGTTTGTGGCTTGAATCTAGAACATCACTGTTTTTCCCATGGTCAATTATATGTGGCATGTTTACGGGTCGGAAGATGATCTGCGTTGTTTCTTTTTGCGCCTGATAATAAAACAAAAAATGTTGTGTATCACAAGGTACTTAAGCGAACAGCAACCTATGTACTATAAAATAAAGAAACAATAATGAATGATTAATGTAGGTACTTTTTTTTGTATTTTCTAATAAAAAAAATATCAATAAATTCACAAATTTGCTTATTTATTGCCTTTAAGGCGGAACAGAGTTCGCCGGGTCAGCTAGTAAATTATTAAATAAAGGTAAAGCGATAAACGTAATGCCTTTTTTTTCTTAATATAACAGTCGAAAATGCAGAAATTCCGTTCTAAAAAGATATTGAAGAAATATCAAATACAATTTTTTGAAACAACACTAGAAGCAATTTTCATTACCATCTAAAGCCTACGGCGTGCAGTTGTAGAGCTATTCACAACGTAAGCAGGCTCATTTATCCAACTACTAATTTTTGGTGCAAGCTAGCCAGTAGAGAAACTAGTAAATATTAATAACAAAATAAATAAATAAATAACAACAGTACAAAGCCTCACAGAAAAAGTTTAAAATTAAAATCTATAGGACAGACTACAGGCGAAATTCAGCAAATAAGTATTCCGAAATAATGTCAAAAGATACGCACAACAATTTGTGTTTAATTTTGGGGAGAAATGCAATCCTTACAACATAGGTTAACAATCGCTTTGCAATTGCAGTTACACTAAATTCAAAAAGTGAGGTACATTTTACACTGTGGTAATTTTTTTCAGTCAAACACCAATAATGAAATAAATCTTTTATTAACTTTAGCTGAAAGAAATAGACAAAATAAACGTTTGCTTTGATTTTAAAAGCAATCAAATAACTAATGAGTCATAGGAATAAATTATCAGAGCACTTTTCAGTTTAAATGTAATGTTACCTTTTTTTCTACGAAACGGGAGTGGTTACTTTTGTAACAAAATGAGAAAAGGTAAGATACATAATGACAAAGCAAGATGAATTTCCTTTTATAATAACATATCTTCCTCTCTCTCCTATTTCTTTCATTTCGAATAAAGAAAAATATCTTTCGCATGAGGAAAGCAAATTCACTCACGCATGAGTGGAACACCCCTAACCACGCCTGTTCCCAGAAGCAAAAATTTCAAAAAATGCAAACGGAACTAAAATAAAATAAAATGAACCTATAATATTAAAAATAAATGCTGTAAATCAAAAACGAATGAAACATAATGGCTGAATTCCACTGAAAAAAAAAACTCTCTTTGTGTGGTAAAAAAAATATAAAAAAATTACTCCATTTATCAAAACTTCGGTGTGATATATACCCTAACCTTGAGATAGTCCTCTCACACTGATGTGTACAATGTACGGCGAAGGTCACCCACTTTCGCAGCACAATATAATCTAGAAAGAAAAAAAAACTGCAGCAAGAAAGAAAACTTTAAAAATTACAGTTATTATTATCTACGTTTCTTATTATTTTACTTTTCTCCGAACGTATCACTCTCCTTATTTATTTGTTTGTTTATTGGCGTGAGGCGTTTTTGATACTTTATAGCTACGGCGCAAACCTGTTTGACCGGACCGCGGGCAGTTTAGCGTGACACCGCTGAATAAATACCATTAAAAATGGATAATATGTTTCTTGATGGCCGGCTTTTATTACAGTCTCCGACTAAAATCACCCCCTCGCTCCCGCCGGCGCTCTACACGCTGGACGGGGGAAGTTAATAACTGTGAAATTCTTCCAGGCCCGAAACTCGGCTCGTTTTACTTTTTATTTTTCGGCTTTTCTTATTTTAAAAAAATAAGCCGGGGAAATGCATTTAAAAACTGATTAGTATATCGCGTGTGTGTTCCCGTCGCCAAAATGAATGCCTTCGCAATCGTTTTCGCCGTGCATGTGTGTGTTCAAGGGAGGATAGAGGCGATGCGTCTCGGCGGGATTTTTGCTGAATTACTGTGATTTTTTTTTTTTTTTTTGTACTGATTGGACTTCCTCCGGCTTTCTTCTCTTCTTTCTTTTCTGTGTGTATATGTATACATATATTTGGGATCACTTTTGGAAATTGTAACGATGTCGATTTGGAAAAAAGAAAAATACGGCAATTCTGGCGGCGTAATCTTCCTCTCCCCCTTCTCCCATCCAGTTTATAAATGAAATAAATGTGCGTAAAACTGAAACACGTCTGAATTGTAAATTGAATTCAAAAACATATGAATTACAACGAGAAATAATGCATGGAAAGCGATGTTGTCATGAATTTTTCTAAACATATTTTGTAACGTAAAAATATTCTGACTAAAAAATAATCTTCACGAAGTATTTTAATTATGATTGGGAGTTGCAATAAAGAGAATAAGAACAATAAAAAACTGACGTAGTTCGCATAAAAACACAACTTTCATAAACATTTGCAACTGACATGATGAACCATGAATAATAATTTTACTAGGCATTATTACGTCGTCTTCACACGCAGCGTACTATTTTTTAAAATACGATTATTATAACTATTATTAAAATTAATTTTAATAATATCACTATTATTATTGTTATTATTGACTTCATTTGTAAAATATCATTTTTGAAAGCTCCGGTTATTGTTATTATTAACCATGTAAAATCGACGACTAAAGTTTTTTAAGTCTTTAAGAGTGGAACTGCAAAGTGAAATTGTAAAGAAGAGTTGCAAAGTGATTCGTGTTACAAAGTGAGATAAACATAACGAAAAAGTGCAATAATGGGACAAAATGAAATGAATGAGAAATGTCCTAACAAAGGACAGAAAACAGAAATTACTCATAGAACACATTCTGATATACTTGAGAATATTCCACAAATATACAAATACTCTTAAAACTTAAAACCCACGAAAAGAGGTGTGGAATTACGACCTCTATGAATAAAATCCAAAAACTGCCACGCAAAATTCAAATAAATGATTTTGTAATGTATTTATTTTAAGAGATAATGCAGGTTGGCAACAACCTGACAATCAAAACCACGTAACATATTCGGCACATTGTATTCAAAATTGTAAGGACGTTATTAATAAAAATCTTGAGAACTGAGTCAAGTAATACTTAACATGGTGTCAGAGTATAAAGTACTCACGTAGCCGGTACTAGAAGCAAAAAGTACTTTTCATAAGTTTGTATACTTAGTAAAATATTAGTTTAATGAATTAAAAATAAATTAATAAAATGACTGCAAATCTTCCAACAATAGCAGCATTTGATCCCGGATCAAATCCATCCGAAGCTTGGCGCCATTGGCGAGAAGATTTTAACGATTACATAGAAGCATTAAAATATGGTAAAGAAACGGAAAAAACGAAAACAGCACTTTTTCGACATGTTTGTGGCGATGAATTGAAGAAACAGCTGCGAGCTTTCAACATTAAGCCTAACGGTGAATCAAACGAAGTAACATTGCAGCAAATTTTAGAGGAATTTGATAAATACTTCAAAGATTATGTAAATGAGGTTTACGCCTCTTTCAAATTTTTGGAAGAAAGACAAAATAATGATGAAAAATTTGTGGACTTTTATTCCCGATTACGCTATGCAGTAGTGGAATGCAACTATGGTGAACTTACAGATCGAATGCTTCGGGATAAAATAATTCATGGACTTAATGATAAATCGTTACAAGAGCGGCTGATTCGTGAAACTAGCAAAAATAAGAAATCTCTGAATGAAATTGTTGCTGAATGTAAAATGGCCGAGCAAAGTAGAGTGCAAGCGGCAGAAATGTGTGAGAAAGCTGGAAAAGTTAATTTAGATGCAGTAAAATACAAGGAAAATCACATACATTCGCAAAGACGAGAATTTCTGTGTAAAAATTGTGGAAAAAGTCATGCACCAAGAAAATGTCCTGCATTTGGCACTAAATGTCGAAACTGTGGCGGAAATAATCACTGGTCCAAAGTTTGCAGAACAAAATTAAATAATAAACAACGTATGCCAAGAGTTAATGCTGTAGAGCAAACTAGTGACAGTGATTCAGAAAGTGTCTATTTAGGAGAATTGAACCATGTAAATCATTTGGAAGAAAAAAATGTAAGAAATGTATGGCTTCATAAACTAAAGATAAATGGGAATGAAGTCACATTTAAATTGGACACTGGTTCACAAGTTAATGTCATTCCAAAGTGCGAGTTATTAAAATGGGCAGAAAAACCATTGATAAAGAAAGTCAAAGCAACTGTACTTGATTATAGCGATAATAACGTGCCAATTCTTGGCGAATGTATGCTTTGTTGCAAAACAGCGAAAATGAAAACGATCCTCAAATTTTTAGTTACCTCTTTGGATTCAAGTCCAATATTAGGCCTCAAAGCCTGTGAGGAATTAGGACTTATTCAAAGACTTTATAACGTAGTGAGACCCATGAATTACTTAGGGGAAACACCTCAAGAACTTGTCAACCAATTTTCTGACGTATTTACTGGGGTTGGTCGTTTAAACCGTATTGTAAAAATAAAACTGAAAGATCATTACACCCCTCACATAGCAGCACCGCGCAAAATACCTCTTGCTTTGCATGATAAAGTTAAAGAAGAGCTGCAAAATATGATGGATTCGGGAATAATTACAAAAGTGAATGAACCAACTGAGTGGGTAAACAGCATTGTTGTTATTAATACAGCCAAAAAATTACGCATCTGCCTGGACCCGAGACCACTTAATGAAGTGATCTTACGACCTCACTATCCAATACCAACAACTGATAGCCTTATTACCCGACTTCAAGGAAGTAAAATATTTACGATTTTAGATGCAAAGAATGGCTTTTGGCAACTACCACTCGATAAAGAGTCGTCATTTTTAACTACATTTACAACCCCGTGGGGAAGATATAGATATTTAGTTTTGCCATTTGGTCTAAATAACGCTGCAGAGGAATTTCAGAGAGCTATGGTGGAAACTTTTGATGATATACCAGAAGTAAACCCATATATTGATGACATTGCTCTAGGTTCTTCGTCCATTGAAAACCACTGTAAGTTACTACATAAAGTTTTAACGCGAGCTAGAGAAGCTAACTTGAAGTTCAATATTGATAAGACTCAACTTGCAAAGTCGTCAGTTAATTATTTGGGTCATAATTTATCTGACAAAGGAATAGAACCAGACATTAAAAAAGTCAAGGCCATTGTTCAGTTTCCAGCACCAAAGAACCGTGAAGAGTTGCAGAGATTCCTTGGTATGGTAACGTATTTATCAAAATTTACTTCCCACCTCTCGAATTTAACCCATTCTTTGAGACAACTGCTGAAGCAAGATAGGCAATGGTTATGGGATGCAAATACTCAACGAGATTTTGAGCAAATCAAGAAAGCTCTAGTACAAGCTCCATGCTTACAATATTTTGATGAAAAGAAAACTGTGACAGTATCTGTAGATGCCAGCCGCAATGGTCTAGGAGCCGTTCTACTGCAAGACAACAGGCCAATAGCTTATGGATCTGCATCACTAAGTGAGACACAACAACGATATGCTCAGATAGAAAAAGAATTGCTTGCCGTAATCTATGGTTTAGAACATTTTAATTACTATACTTATGGAAGACCAGTGATCGTCCAGACTGATCATAAACCGTTGATTGGATTAAACAAGAAACAATATGATACTATATCACCTAGGCTGCAACGAATGCTCCTTAGACTCAACAGATATGATGTCAAGCTTGAATACGTTCCAGGAAAACTATTACATATTGCTGATACACTTTCCAGAGCTCAACTAAGTGATGAAAAATTTCAAAATGAAGAAGAGTCGGAAACAAGTGTAAGAATAAGTATTCTAGCTCAGGCCTCACCAAATAAGTGGAAAGACTTTGCAACGTTTACTCTAAATGATAATGAATTACAAGATGTTTTATATCATATAAGAAATGGGTGGCCTGATAAACGAAACACTAAGAAATTCGCCCAACCTTACTGGCATTGCAGAGATGAGTTATACTGTACAGAAGAAGGAGTTATTTGTCGCGGTCAACGTCTAGTTGTACCACAAGCTTCAAGATCAGAAGTACTAAATAAGTTGCACTTAACGCACAGAGGTGTAGTAGCTTGTAAAGTAAAAGCAAAAGAGTATTTTTACTGGCCTTCCATGAATCTTGACGTGGAAAAACTTATTAACAAATGTAAAATTTGCCAGCAACATCAACGTAATAATCAGAAAGAAACTCTGGTTGATCAAGAAATACCAGAAAGGCCATGGCAAAAAGTGGGCTGTGATTTTTTTTATTTGCAAGGGCAACAATATATTTTATTGATCGATTATTTTTCAAAATATGTGGAAGTTCAGTCAGTGAAGCATAACAATGCACAAAATGTAACCACTATCTTCAAATCGATTTTCTCCAGACATGGTATTCCAGAGGTGCTCGTGAGTGATGGAGGACCACCCTTTGACTCGGATTGTGTAAAAAGTTTCTGCACGGAATGGAGCATAGACCATCAGATAACGTCACCATACTTTTCTAGGGCAAATGGACAGGTTGAAAGAGCAATTCAAACAATAAAGAAATCACTGATAAAAGCAGTACAAGATGGGAAAGATTTATATATGGTCTTGTTAGACTACAGAACCCAGCCATCCTCTGATCTTCCTTCTCCCGCTGAATTGTTGATGGGCAGACGACTTAGATCCCTTTTACCATCTCATCCAGAGAAAATGCAACCAAATTTCTCAGTAAAGGAAGCACAAGAATCTTTGAAGAAACGACAGAAAGTACAAAATAAATATGCAAACAGGCATGGAAAAGAGCTACCACCTCTGCATGATCAATCAAAGGTATGGTTTCGAAAAACGCCGAAAGAGCCGTGGAAGCAAGGAACTGTCATTCAAACTAATCATAATTTTCGGTCTTATATTATTAAAGGGATAGATGGTAGGATTTATAAGAGAAACAGATTTTATATCCGCCCAGATAAATCAGAACAAGATAGTTCTGCTCATAAAAGATCAGTGGAAGATTTTTATCCTTCGACTTTAGCGGAAGAAACAGATCAAGCAATAAATGAAGCCTATTCAAGTAAGCAAGACAAAAAGGTTCATATTACAAATTCTCAGAAAGAAACAGTGGAAAATTCGGTAAGAAAATCGTCAAGAACTATTGTTAAGCCTCAGCGATATGGATACGTTTGAACTATGAATTTCATTAATTATTTCTGTGGAAAACATTTAAAACCTTTTGTTTGTTTTAAAAGGGGCATGTAATGTATTTATTTTAAGAGATAATGCAGGTTGGCAACAACCTGACAATCAAAACCACGTAACATATTCGGCACATTATATTCAAAATTGTAAGGACGTTATTAATAAAAATCTTGAGAACTGAGTCAAGTAATACTTAACAGATTTCAAGTAAGTATTTATGCGAAATAGAGTTAACGTTTCTATTTTTGCTTTAATAATGTAAAATAATGTACAATGTGTGAGAATGAGCACGGAGCCTTTTTTACAGCGTGTTATACATTTGTGCAAAACTTTGTGGTTTGAAATGCGAACAATAAATTATCCAAGCAATTTTTCGTGAAGGTTTTCAATTTTTAAATAGTAAGGCTTTCATGTCATTATGTATGTATTTTATTTCTTAACATAATTTGCATTTTGAGACTTCCCTTCAATTTGGCTTAATGATCAATAGTTCAACCATAAAAATTTATATTTTCAATAGCTACAAAACATTCTGATTAATAAAAATACCGACTAAATTTGATGAAAAACGATACTAGTGATCAATTAGTTCTTAATTTTTGTCACAAGCTGGATCACAAAGACTTTATTCTCTCACAACCAACTCCATTCTCCGGTTTTTGCCGTGTTTAAAATTCACGATTTAGACGATTTTAGCAATTTTACAGTTTGTTACCCTAAAATTATAAATTTTTAGTTTATTACCAATGTTTTTCTATTACACTAAAAAACATATATATGTCTTTCAAAGAACAAAAAATCATGCAGTGTAGGGTTAATTTTTGTCACAAACTGGATCACAAAGACTTTCTTTTTTCACAACCAAATCCATTCTCCAGTTTTTGCCGTGTTTAAAATTCACGATTTGGAGTTAGTGCAGAATGGCATTGACAGGGAAATGATGCAAGCAGGAGAAGGCAGGAAATGAAACAGGTTCTTTTTTTTGAGATGGATTTTAATTTGTACTTATTAACATTCGTTCAGCTGAATGCATTCAGCCACGTATGCTTTGCAAGCGCAACAGGTGTTCTCAGAAAGGTAAATGAAACTGAATTTAAAGATTGAATACATTATAGTTGGCGGAATGTTGTACAAACATGTTAGAAAACAAATTAAACAAACCCGCGCCATATAAACGTGCTTCGTCAGCATTCAAGAATTTTAAACCTTCTGAACTCAATTCATTTATTTTTCATTTTACATATCAACCTTCAAGCATCTACTTATATTAAAAACTGAGTATCTTTCTAACTATCTTTCTTTCTAACTATCTTTCTTTCTAACTATCTTTCTTTCTAACTATCTTTCTTTCTAACTATCTTTCTTTCTAACTATCTTTCTATGTCACGCTTCTTTCTCCTGAACGCCAATGAACTGAAAGTCGAACCAGGTACCGATAGATAGGTAATTTTTCAAGCTTCATTAGTTTCAATCTATATAATTATACGATTTTAATTAGCGAAGATATCAATTAATAAGTAGTCAAGTTTAAAGCGATTAAGCCTAATAAATGATTAAATATGAAATCCATTCTTGCATTGCAAAACGTGGTTGCCATGCCATGAAACAATAATAAAAATGAAAATGAGAATTTTGAATGAAGGCTTAACTAAATCAAACACGAAACTTATAAGCGGGCGACTTACATAGTATTTTTATCGCTAGCTACTTGTAATATTTTGAAACATTCATTTGTTGAAGAGCCATCTACTTATATTAAAAACTGAGTATCAATGTCTGCTTTTTCTCCTTTGAGCGAGCTGAACCAAGGGCGGATCCAGCTTCTGGTTAAGGAGGGGGTCATTTTCGGAAAGGGGGGGGGGGTCAAAGTGCAATTTTTGTGCAAAAATGGGGGGGTTTGGCAGTTTTTTCGTAAAATAAGTCCCAAAAATGCAATTTTTTGCTATATTTGGTCGGTTAAGGGGGGGGGGTCATGATCCGCATGACCCCACTCTGGATCCGCGCCTGAGCTGAACTTACTGAAACTTTCCTCACCATCTTGAAGGCGCGAAGCATCTCAATAATTCGAATGATTTTTTTTATACAGGAAAAAAGTAAAGGCGTGAAGCGCCTGTTAGCGAGCCGCCTTGGCGGGGAGTAGTTTCTTGACATTTTCCTCACTACTTTCAGGGCACGAAGTGCCCGTGCAACGCCGGGCCACGTGCGTGGTACGTCTTGAAATCGAATGAACATTAAATTATATCAAATAAAACTTCAGAATGAGGTAAAAGTTAGAGAGGGGGGACGTTATGCATCAACATGCCGCAGGAAGCTAATCTAGCTGCCCTGGCAGCTAGTTATATTCATAATAAACGTCAGGGAAGTGTATTAAAAAAACTTTCAGACGAATGGAAAAAAAAAAATCTTCCATGATGACAGTTTGTCAACGATTACAAATTTTATACGTCGTTTCACCACGCATTACTAAATAAAATAAAATAAAACAATAGTTTTTTTTGTTCAAAATCTCCAAAAACAACTTAACCCTTTACGTACCAAATTACAAAAATTTTGAAAACTAGTAGTGTCTAAGGCCCCCTAAGCCTTAGGGTCCCTAAGAAAACTTTCAGATCGCAGGTACCATCTGTCGGCCTCTCAGCAAAGCACAAGGAGTGGTACTTAAGAGCTTCAGCATGATTACAGTCACATAGGAATCAAAATATTAAATTAAAATAAGCGGAACTTCTAAGTCGCGTCGGGGCATAAAATGTTAAACATCAAACCATTTTGATATTGCAGACACTTCACATTGTAAACTTCAAAGTTAGCCATATCCTACAGAAAAGAAAATAAAAATATGGGAGAACCTAAATCAATGAAAATTATAAAAATCATACATATCTTTTTGTAATTAAATTTGATGGAGACCGTAAAAGATAAGGATTTTGCATTGATGTACTAAATACTGCTAAAATAGCTAAAATACTGCGAAGTCGTAGATTTCTATAATAATTTTGGAGTTAGACGCAACCATGGGGCTATTGAGAGTCTCACCCTCGAGATTTTATAAAATTCGAACTAAGAAGAAACGTCCACACATAATGTATTTTCCACTTTTCTTATTGTTTTAATACCAGTTTGGTTCTTTTTTTAATAAATAAAATAATAAAACTGTTCACATCATTACAATGGAGAAACCAAAATGGAAACAAACCAGATATTTTAAGTTTACTTTTGGAAAGGAGACAGTATTTTTATAAAACAGCTTAGAATGTTCCTCTTGAATCTTGTATGCGGCAATTTGTGTTATTACAAATGACCGAACTCCAATGATAATTTTTATCAGAGCCGGATTCAAGCTCTGATGAAAATTATTGGCTAATTTAAAAAGAAAACAAACAAGAAGTTCAGAAAGATGTTGATTATTTCATCGAACAGTAAATTTCCAAGCATTTTTTTTTCTTCTGTGAAACTATTCATAAAAAGCAGCTGACCTTACAAAGCAGTTTGACTTTAGTTAGAAATTATATCTCAAAAAGTACGTTTAGAAATGTGCATTACTAAACGTAAGCATGGAGTACGCAGTTGATTTTACTGAGAAGTGGGTTTCGAAAATATGATTTCAGTAAGCAGAGAGTTTAAGAAATTTATTAAACGGTAAGTTTAGTGTGCAGCACGAAAGCAGTAAGCATCTTATTTCATCACGCAGTGAATATTGAAAATGATTTACTTAACATTGAGTTTTAATAAAGATTCTGAACAGTGAGTAAATGTGTATACACTGTAAAAATGGAATATTGTTTTTACACTATAATACACCTAATTTTATAGCAATAAACTGCAAAAATTGCTAACTTTGCAGTAATAAACTGTAAAATTGTTAACTTTAAAATTTCTAATTTTACAGTACTAAACTAAAATTGCTGATTTTACAGCAATAAACTAATATTAGTAATTTTACAGTTTATTACCGTGCATTTTACAGTTTAAATTGGAACCTCGGCTGCCAGTATTATATTGCAAAAACAACAGTTCATTTTCTGCTGTGTATCACCAAATCGATGAGTTTTGAAAGTCTTAATTTCACAAAGCAGAGATTTTTACAACCATCTTATTTTTCTGAACGGCGAGTGGGAACCGCCAAATATTACTTTTATCGAGAACGATTTGCGGTAAAGAATTTACTCGCTTAAAAATGACTTTTCAACACTCTTTCCAGTCCAGTGCACCGTCTTCCAGTTACACCACTTTGAAGCCGAAGACTTCAAAAACAGCGGAACCAGACAAGCTGACGCATATGTCACCCATCGTACTTTTCTCAAGGGAGGGGAGTCAAAACAACGAAAGTAGCAGGGAGAGGCTTTTGAAAATTTTAAACAAATTTCTCCGCTCCCGGAGCCGTGGGAAAAGATGCCACACTCCCACACTTTTGAAGCAATTAAACGATTTTGCACAGTTTCCTATCGTCTCGCCTTCCCTTTTTAATGAGATGGGCCTCGAAAACGTTTCATTATAGTTTAAAAGTTGGTTTCAACGCGACTTTGGTTAATTGCAGGAAAAGGTAAATTAAAAGGAAAGACTGCGTGTTCCTAAAGACGGGATATTTTACGCGTGCGATTCTGTAATAATATTTAACATCCCGAAGAGGGGCTTTTACTCAACGCGCGTGTGTTTGTTGTTGCTGCTTTTTTAACCTCTTCTTTTAAAAGTGTGTCAAAAAGAGAACGAAACGATGCGAAATTGAGGAAGGAAAGTGGCTTTTAAGGCGACGATAAATGGCTTTTCCCCGAAAGTTCATTTTAATGTTTTAAAATTCCCCGGGAAGTATGGCGGTCGTTTCCTACGGAGATGCGCCGCCATTCAACTGGTCGGAGTTTTGTCTCGCATTTGGAAGAAAACGATTTGGATTCGCCGCGGCCATTCTCCTTCGCTCATTATTCAGATGGAAAGCAATATTTCTCAACCTTTACCAGCTCTGTTGGAAAAGATCCGAGTAATTATTCATGGATGTATTTTAATTAAAAGCGAGTTAAATCAACTAAGAATGGAATCAAATGAATATGAAGTTTTATTTTATTACGTACTAACTAGGAATTAAGGCGCAGTTCCAAACTGGTGTTTTACATTACCATCCATGAGAAATTCCTCGGTACCACACACGTCAATTGCACAAAACACCCAACAAACGCTTCTCCAAATATGTTATAGCCTTGCTTCAGTGCACGAACTTTATAAAGAATATTGACTCTCCTTCTATAGTATTATTAAAATCTATGCTCGTCTGTCTGTAACCTCATTTCCTAGAAAACCCTGAGTCTCCCGAGTCAAGTCACGGACGAATCCCGGTTTAAAATGATTCGGATTCGCAATCTTTTACTGTAACTAAATGTTTGGCAAAGCTTCTTACAATTATCAAAAAAAGTATATATTTTAACATTAAATCGTAAATCTGCAAAGAGATTACATTTTTAGTGACTGCTTAGAAACTCAAAAGTTTCTTTTTATTTATTTTTTGCTTTATAAAAGGGTTGCGTATATAATATGCTCGTAAGTATTGTATGCAATATTTTTGCAATACGAGTTGTAATACGTTTAATTATACCGTTTATTGCTTTCTGGACCAGGATGCATTACTTCTTAATTGTGTTAGTGTCAAGTGTTTTTTAATCAAATACAAAATTTTCTTTAGTTACAAAAATACACACTTTTATGTCCAAACATTAAAACATACATTCTGACAAAAGGCAGTTCTTTCTTCATTTTCAGTTTGACGTACGTGTCACTTAACGTTACATTATCCTTCACACATTACCTAAAAAGCTTACAACATAAAGTGTCACTCACGTACGATCACGAAAGTATGACTGAAAGACAGGTGTGATACAGCAATTTACAATCTTTCCGGATTTTTTTTCTCCCGTCACACTCATTTCTTTAACATCCGTCGTATTAAGAAATTTTTGCCGATCATGTGCGTGAGCTTTTCTTATCTTGATCAAACTGTCACCACTTAAGTAATGTCTCCCTGCTACACCCGCTCTGCTATAATCATGAGACATATATACAGGGCCGTAACCAGTCTTTTATTTCGGGGAGGGTTTTACCAAACACATTTCTCGTGAGTTCTATATAATCAATAAAATTTTATGTCATTAGTATTTTCTATCACTTTTTATTAAAATAGGTTATTTTTAATGAGAATGTGCTGCTTTAAGGTATTCACATGAGCAAATGTGAAAGATGGGGAATGTATAAAGTGAAGAAAAAATGTCTAGCATCTACACAGCATAATTTCACCCCTCTTAAAAGTTCGATGTATTTTTAGTAACTCAAAAGAATAGATACGTGTAAGTAAAATCGAAGTAATACATAACTTAGATTCATATACTTTTTGGCATCGATAAAATCGGGTAAACATACAGTTCACCATTTTTACTTTTAAGGAATTTCGATACATATTTGGAAAACTGAGAATAAAAATGGGGAAAAGAAAAGAAAAATAATTAAAAAAGTAAGTAAACGTATGCTTGTACGAAAGTTTATACTGTTACACGATGTAAGCAATACATAAAATCTATTTCTCCCCCAAAATTATACATACTTGAATTCATTCCGGATATAATTCTAACATAGCCTTTATCAAGTGATTTTTTTTTAGCTTTTAAAATCAACCTAATGTGCAACACATTCACTGAAAGAGGAGCACATGAATAAATCTTTCTATTGTATATATTTTGCACTAACATATACTAAATAGCTTATGTTCAACAGCTTTCACTTTGTGACTTAAGAAATTTAAATCCAATTTTTTGTAACCATTTCGTTCTGAATTAATTTTAAAAAGAGCCGAACATTTACATTACACCTCTGGTGGCATTTCTAAAATGAAAACGAAATAATATTTTTTTAAAAATCTGTAATATAACACCGTATAACAAATAGCTGCAGGAGTTCAGGATAATCATATCGAAGCTACAATTCTGCTTTGAATCACAATTTCCCCATTTTATTTGCCATACACATGTTTTGATAGTTTTATTATAATTGTTGATATACAACGGAAGAAACTTTTATTAATTATTGCAAAGTTATCAAAAATTAAGAAATAATACCTGTTATGTGCAATGTTGCCAAATTTTTTAGTGTCCGTAAAATAAAGAGTAGAAAACTTAATTCATAACCTTGTTCGGATAACGCAGCACAGGGCCTTCTAATATTTTTAAGTTAATTATACAAAACACAATGAAGTGGTACTAAGTTAACATGCATGGACCTGAGTTACCTTGAATAATTGTAGTAGTTTCATATAATTTATTTCTCGACTGTATATGAATTAGAAAACTGCACTTTATTTATCATGGAAAAGATTTCATAAAAGGTAATGATACTTTAATCTTTCCAAAGAAAGATACATTTTTCGGAAAGTGCAATTATATCATTTTTTTATTCATATGAAACTAAGCATAAAATGCATTGTCAAGATAAAAATGCGTTTAGGTCTTTACGCGCACCTACCAGATAGCTCGCACAAAAAAAAATGCAACAATATTTCTCTATTGCTAGTTCGTACCTAAAACCTGAGAGAACAAACTATTGGGCAACTTTAGACAGAGGTAGCCTACCGAACGTGTTCTATTAGTTCATCAAAGTTTTAAGAACAGTGAGAAGTGTAAATGTAAAATACTGCATAGTAGAGCAATGAGCTCAAAATTGATACGTCATTCCACAGAACGGAGACCGTGAAGTTATGACACCGAACAATAGCTACAGTCCTCTCTCTTAAAAACACTAAAAAGGCGTGGCACGCTCATTAAACACTGCGGGCGGATGTTAAAATGAAATGAAAGCGAAGAAGACAACCGGCACATAAAAAATAAAGTGCCTTCAAACCCCCATCGACATGATTGGCGGCTCAGCGAAAAGAAAAACAGATAAAGAAAAAAATTTATATTTTCAAAACGATGTTTGTAACTGCAGCCGCAGCTGCTAAACAGTTTAATGCTAATAAACGTTTTTTAAAACTTCCGCAGTCGTTTACTAGAGTGAAAATGCGTGTTTATGGCCTTTTTTTTTCCCTCCTCGCAGTAATTGTTACCATGTTGTGACGCAGCAGTATGCAAATAAGAAGTTTGGAGGGGATATGAGGAAAAAAATGGATATATGTTCATTAAAATATGAAGTCCGTTTGTCATGCTGAAATAAATGTAAAGGAAATTTGTTAAATTGCCGTAACAGGTGGTAGCACAGATGACGGTGGAACAGGATTGTTGCGAGATAATGACTTGAAATTCAAAGTTTTTCCAGAAAAATGAGTGACAGCAGTAATTACATTGGGCGGAACTAGTTTATCAGAAATCCAATAGAAAATAATGTGTAGATGCATTAGTATAGTATAAAGTATTCAGCGGCAGATTTTTTTTTTTGTTTTGTTTCAACGATATTTCAAAAAAAAAAAAAAAAAAACGTATCTAATACATAAGTTAAAAAATGCAAAAAAAAAGTTCATTATAGGTGGGGGACTCGACGACCAAACTGACAAGGGGTCCACTTTGGTTCTCGGCGGCCCTGTGGTTAACAAAGTACATTTCATGATCAAGATTTAAAAATACCATTCAGGAAAAAAATAGCTCAAAAAAGAATGCGCAACAGATGTGAAGGCTTATGTAATTTTTATATTACAGAATTATTTATTCTTCTATACTATCGTGCATTTCAAAATTTAATTTGAAACAGCTTTCTTTGAGAGAAAAGAGAAATAGAAAAAAGAAAGAGAGTGAAAGAACGAGAGAAATACAGGTGGAAACATTTCAGCACGAATTTTTCAATAAGTTAATTTTAATAAGACGCTGCAAAAAAAAAAAAAAAAATGGAATTAAGCAACCAAACCACGCATCGTGATATAAAAAACCAACCGAAGTATACTGCTGATGCATATTTACAACTATTGCCAATTACATCCAATAAATTTTTTTTTAGCTTTCAATTTTTCGTGCAATTATTTTCGACGATAAAAATTCCATTTTTCTTTTCTTTCTCCTGCACATTTATATACAAGTTCAGATAAGTTTTAATATATTTTTTTAATAGCATGTAATGCTCTTTTATGCATCTCCATATTGTAATCTACAACAAATAAAATGCAGAAAAAGAAAAACAAGAATAATTTTGCATCATTCAAAGTAACAGAACAGCGTTGAAAATTTATTGCCACGGCATAAATAATACTTCTGATCTTTTTTAAACACGTGTTTGGCGAAAAAGAAAACTTAAAATATTACTTTAAATTCCGATATAATAAGAATTTAATGTCTACTCGCATAACGAGTGCCAATTTTTCACCGTTGTAAGCACAACATTAGCCTTGAAAATCCACTTACGCTGGGCCCAACAGCACAAGGGGAATGATCGCCGAAGGCAACCTGGCAGAATAGGTATTTTAAAATGCTGTAATTATTCTGCGTTCATTTGGCAACATGATTTCAGCTATAAATTGCAGGCGATAACATGGGAATTGAAGTCATTGATTCATCGGCCAAATGGAATGCTAATAAAAATATACCCACACATTTTTCAGCAACAAATAAACATTTATAAGAGCTTAATATATGTCAAAACTAATGATAGGGTAGTAGCTGGAATTTGGCAATTCACTGCTGTTACAAGAAGTTTTTCTACTAGCATTTTTAACAATAGATAAATATATTTAACAAAGACGATAACTAAGTGATCCTCAGCAACTACTTTTAATTTCGTTTTATAACACATTTGATAGAACACAGCAACTTTTCGCATATGCTTTAACATTTTTTACGATAGAATTCTGATATGCCTCCAAACCTTTAAAGCTACCAAAATTTATACTAATTTTAAGACACATGAAAAAGAAAGATTACATTTTAATACTATGCAAAACTTTGACTGAACCTATAAGTGATTCAATTAATATTGAAAGTCTGCAAACAAACTAAGATTATGTTGCATAACTATGAATAACGTATATAAAGCTACATTTCACTGTGGAATCTAAAGAATAAAAAACATTTTCTTCCCTTCAAAAATTTAAAAAGGGTGTAATGTGACTAAAAATTTATAATAAAAAAAACGTAGTTATGCACTGGTTTTACAGCATACTCTTTTTTGTCTTGCGGCGTCTAGTTTTTGAAAGCAAACTAAATACCAGTCAAAAAATTGAATTTAATCTAATAATTTGTATTTATTTATCAAGGGTAGACATAAAAAAAGTTTCTAAAATACATTTTAAAAAAATTGATAATAAAATTAATATTTATAGAATAGAAGCTTTTCACTTAGATCAATTAGCCAAAGTTATTCAAAAAAGTGAATTACTTCGAATAGCTGCTCATATACTCTTTTTAATATGTTTGAGGAACATTATCAATCCTACATACTCGCCTGTACCGAATTGTGGAACCTACCGTTTGCGCCATAGAAAGCTGCATGACTTCTGTGAAACGATTCATTCAAAAGACGCGGCTTTAAACCACCCTGGCCGAAAACGATCCGCGCAACTGCCATAAAATTCAAAATAGAAGACCACTACGTGAGCGGGGTGGGGCTTATTTCTCGAGCTGACGATCTATTTCTTAACAGAAGATTACTTTTATCGTCTTATTATACTTTTACACTGTTAAATTCTCTTTTCCACAGAAGGAGGGGAGAAGAGCGCAGATAACTTCTTTGGTAACCCCTCCATTTTCAAGGATAAATTTCTCGCAAGGGCTAGAAAGCGAAGCCGCCATTTAGGGTCACAATAATTTACAAGGCAATGGTACAAATTTAAAGCAGAAAAAAAAAATGATATTTACTATACCTAGTCAAGCTAATTCGAAACAAAACTTCAAACCGCAAGTAAAAAAGAGTTTATGTCCGTCATGAATCCCAAAATTAAAAACAAAAAGTTAATGGTACCTTTTGCAAAAAAAAAAAAAAAAAAAAAACAACAATAAATACAATCTCTTGTAACTTTAAATCAAAATTTGGTTTAAACGTAAATACCTCACAATTTTAATACAATAAAGGAGAAATTTTAAAATTTCAGTGGTTAAAATACTTAAACCATCCGAAGCTGACACCTCCTCAAAAATTCAATCTGCATACAATAATATGACTTTTTCTTCGGAGGAAAAGCGATTAGAATGTTTTTTTTTTTTTGGGGGGGGGGGAGGGCAATAAAAGTAAAGGCTATCAAAGTCGATTACAAAAATTCACACAACATCTAATTTTGTGAAACGTAAAATTAATTCACCTACGCAATGAATATAGGGTTCAAATAAGTCTAGCTCTATGGAATTATGAGACATTTTCATGAATTTTTACTCTTAGTTGCAGTTTTCCAAAACAAAGTTTTATCATAGTTTAAATCATATATTAAATTTTCCCATCGTTTAACGAAAAACTTGTGTAAGTTATAAGCTGAGACAATTAAAGTAACATTTAAAAAAAGCTTTATTTTCAATTCGTTGCTTAAACAAACTTAAGAGTAAGAATCTGAGAGAGTGTCACGCCTGTGATTCATGACGTCTCAGATTTTTTCCAAAAAATTACCAAATTTTTATTATCTTATTCAAAGACTAAATCCAGAATGTTTTGTTCTAAAGTTGAGTTGTTTAGTTTTTATGGATCCCTAAAGGTGAAGGTGCGGCATCAAAAATTAAGCGGATTTTCAAGGCATGGAAGTTGCTGTGAGCCAAAACTCTTACCAGGAACTGTTGAACTCCAATTTTCTTTTTGTACATGGAATACAGAAGATTCAAAACTTACAAAATAAATGTTAAATTTGAGGTAAGTTGAGCCGTAAGGTCAGTAAAGGCCCTCAAAACAAGGCATTTTTGACGTTTTTCGGCATTTTTTAGGTCCAAAAACAGCTTGTACATTTCAGTTGCCACTTCAAAAGTATTGTCGTTTGAAAGACCAGTGTAAGCACTTTAAAATAATGTATAAACAACTGAGGAAAGTTCAACGTGCTCTTAGTTGCGTAGGGCCGAAATATGAAAAATGTCATATTTTACCGATATTAAAACGGTCATAACTTCCTCTGAAAAACAACATATTGAAATATTTTTTTTGCCAATGTCATACTCTATTCTTTGTCTTAACAGAACAGTTGAGTGCTTTGAGGCGAAATGTTACAATTTTTTTTTACAAAAAATGTATTTTTGATCGTGCATCTTAGGTTGAGGCAACAACTTACCTCAAATTTAACATTCATTTTGTAAAGTTTGAACCTTCTGTATTCCATGTACAAAAAGAAAATTGGAGTTCAACAGTTCTTGGTAAGAGTTTTGGCTTACAGCAACTTCCATGTTTTGAAAATCCGCTTAATTTTTGATGCCGCACCTTCACTTTTAGGGATCAATAAAAACTAAACAACTCAACTTTAGAGCAAAATATTCTGGATTTTGTCTTTCAATAAGATAATAAACATTTGATAAATTTTCGGAAAGAATCTGAGAAGTCATGAATCACCTCATAATGCTAAGCGTGAGTTTCTCAGATTCTTGCTCTTAAAACAGATAAAATAACGAGAAGCTGCTATTATTAACGCCACTAACAAGCGCATTTCATACATTGAAAATAAGAAAACACGACTTAAACATTTAGTCAATAATAATTTCACGCTTCACATTTTAAATAACAATTTTGCACCACAGAAATTAAGGGAAGAGTTGAATTTGAAAATACTACGAGTGAGGGTTTTTATTATTACTAAATTTTTAGTGGTAAATATTTCATATGTTTTAAAATCGAAATACTAAAAAAGTACTTTTTTTCAGTTATTTTCTATTTTATCTTTTGAAAGTCTGAAAATTAATTTTTTTTTTCTCTCTCTCTTTTTTACTGAATTTTCCACTATTATGACCTCTTCTGTTGCCCACCGTTACGATGTCACTGATATTTCGTATCTCCAAAATAAATTTCCCTCCTCTAAAAAATTAAAAAGAGCCTGTTCACTCCTTGTAAAAAAATTTTAACTATACATATCTGGCACATAAAATCAGATCATATCCAAATTCAAGAAAGCGACTAAATGCAATAAATCTTACAAAAAAAATCACTATACTGACAAGAAATTTTTCCTTTCAAACTTCTTAAATTTAAAATTTCGTAATTCAATAAAAGTTTTTAAGGTTAATAATTTACTGGTAAGCGATAATTACTTAAAACTTAATGTAAAATTGCGTAGCGTTTTGGAGTATGAAATTGAAATTGTTTAAACGTTGCAACAAATTAGACATGTTATTTTTCAAAATATATATATTCATCCAAATTTTCTACTATTGTTTCGGGAACACTTTCTGTCCGCAACGAACATTTTAAAATCTTTTCTATCAGGTAGAAAATAGAATAGCTTCTTATAAAAATTAATAAGAATTTTAGTAAAAATAACGGCTTAGCTCACAATCTCACTTCTGTGACGTTTTGCAAAAGTACAAACACAGACATCTAAAATAAGTACATAAATAAATAAAATAATAGTTGAGAAAAAGTCATATAATTTGGATTCTACATGTTCTATGGTATAGACTCAGTTTTCTGCTGTTATAAAAGAACAATACTTTTTTCTTTTTCATTTATTTCCTTTTTTGTTTTACTTTCTACCTTTGCACATACTCGGGGATTAATTTGCACGGGAGCTCAGCACCTGCACTTCGTTTCAATTTAATGTGAACTTTTAAATTTTAGACGGAGTTTAGACTATCTTAGCATTAAAATATCTTCTGAAAGCTATAGCGCTCCTGCAGAGCCTATTATAATCTTCTTTTCTTCTTTATTTTGCTCGAAATTCAGCCTTGCACAATTGATTGACTAGTTTGTTAACGAAAGTTATATTGTAAGACCAAAAATTAGTAACATAGAAAGTGAATCGAAGCTAAGAAAATAAAAATAGAAACGATAAAATAATTAAAAAAACAGAAAGGAAAGCTTAACGTGGTGTATTTATATTGGTAATATGATTTTAGGATTTCAAAAGGAAGTTATTTCTTTTTGTATAACCGTTAAAAACAGCATTTTGTGACAAAAAAAATCTGTTCAGCGCGAATTCGGAAGTTTTAATTGGGACATACGGATTGAAATATTTAAAAAAAAAAAAAAAAAACACGTGGTCTAAAATGGCTGCAACGGCACACCTGCCTCATGCGATATTCGTGAGAATAAGCACGAGGGACACTCGTTTCATTCAAAAATGCCCTCATTGAAATGTGCATATGAGAAAACGCCATGCCGTGTCGAAATGCATATCAGTGTGAAACTCGATGTGCACACATACATACACGGAGGCGCTTCTTTACAGCTCTGTGGGGAGAGCTTGGGGCCGATATGCAAATGCACCACGCGTGGAGATTATTATTAATAATAGCTTTGCATGTGTTTTTGTCCCGGAGTTTTGCCTCCATTATTTCACTCGCGCCTAAATAGGTTAAAATGGGGGGACGGAGAGGCTTTTGTTTGTCGCGTTCTTTTTCCCTTCCTCCTCCTCGCAGGTATGGTAATGCGGGGTAGAACTTTTAAGTGGCCAGCTCTAAAGTAAATGGTATTCCAGCGTATTTTGAATATTATCGTCCCCTCAAATGTACTCTCTCTCCCTTCCCGACAACACTGTTGTGTGCCTTCCTTTTCTTACGAGAGTACATTTATCAAACGCTAAATGCTTTCTGCAGTTAAGGGAAACGAGACGATTTCCCTTGTCATGTTTTTCCGTGCATAATGCCCCGGCGGTACTGCGGCAGTTTTTGTGAATTTAAGTCTCTGGATACATGCATGGGGTGTTAAGTTATGAAAATATTTAAAGAATACATTTTCAAGACATATTTCCTTATCCGGTGAACACTATTCGCTGCTTTACATTAATCCTGTTGCATTGCAAAAGGGTTGAATTACATTTCTGGAAGTGAAACTATAAGCAATTTCAATTGCAACGGAAAATGTCCCAGTAGGTGATGCTACAGATATTTGAGCACGTTCACTGCTGTTATTTGTGCACTTTTGGATACAGACATTTATCTCTGAGTTATTCAGTAAAAGAAAACTAATTTGAAAGTATAAGAGAGAGAGAAAAAAGTCTGATGATAGAATTCCTATTTTCCATTAAAAGAATGAAGCATACATTTTTGAAGATGAAGCAAGCTGCTTGTTTAGCAGACATGGAAAAAATTTACATTATAGTGCTGCAATAAGATAAGCGCAACAGAGGCTAGAATGATGAAACTTCGTACAAACATCTGAAATGAATCTTTGAGAAAAAAATAAATAAGTGAGTAAAATAGTAAATGAATAAGAAACTGAATGAACACCCACAACTATTTCCATGCACATTTATCGCAATGACTATAAAACAAATACATCGCCAGCAATAATTGCAATATTTTCATCCGTCAGCTTATTATTTTCAGAAAAATACAAATACAATGACATCAATCAAAACCATATTTAATACACTTAAACATGCTGACATCAATCCAAATGGCAGCATTTATTAAAAAATACGCTTTGCAATTACTAATCGAGATTAATTTAATTATTAGCATTATTTTAGCATTATTTAAATTTTAAATAATATTCCTGGATTAAGTTTAATTAAAATAAAATTTACGTTGATTGAATTATTTAAACTAATCCGCATTTCTGCAAAAATATGCACCAAAATTTTTAGTACTTAAACATTAATTTAAATAATATGTCGATTTAAAAAAAAACATAAAAAATCAGCATTTACTATAAATATACAACGCAATTAGGTATATACATGGTTATTAGTTAAAATAATATTCCTATCGATTTAATTACTTAGATCAATGATTATATACTTAATTCTTCTGTATATTTTAAAAATATGTGATATTATTTTGTTAGAGGTCAGTGCATTACTTAAGTTGCCGTAAATGCGTTTTTAGTCTTGGTGAATGTTGCATTGATTGATGCTAATGTAGTTCTCTTTTTCATTCGATGATTTTTTTCTGAAAATATAATGTTAATGAAAAAAAAAATTTTTTTTTGCACGGTGCCAATGTATTTGTTTAGATGTCAGCATTCAAATCAACTAAAACAAGAATTCCAGATAAATCAATACAATGTATGCGGCGACTTAAAAACTAATTAAGCTAACCAACTTAAATAATTTGCAATGCAACTAATAAAATGAAGCCTCACATCCTAATTAACAACAAGGTTAAAAAAACAAAGATCAATAAAAACAATATTTATGACGGTTAAAGAATCATGTACGGCAACTGAAGTTATGTAGCGACATCAATCAAAATAAGATCGGAGATGATCATAAATATACCGGAATATTATTAGGCATGATTTCAAATAATAATCCTGTCAATTTAAACAGCATTTAAAGCAGCTAAAATACTAAATAAATATTAACAATTAATAGCGTCAATTTAAATAACCAGAACTAAAACAATCTTAGTTTATCACATTTGAAATAATGTCCACGTCAACAAAAATACTCTCAAGCATCCCCCTATATCTTCGCCAACTGAAACAATAGTCAAGCCAGTGAATGGGGGAAAATTATGTTTCAGATTTGTTTGCCGCGAAACAAGTACTCCATGAACTCATATCAAACAACATTTGAATTCGAAATTCAAAGCTCCAGAGGATTTCGAAATCCGATACCTAGGAGAAAAGAGAGAAAGAGCAAAAAAAGAAAGAAAGAAAATAAATAAATAAATAAATAAGTAAAAAATAAACACGATGACGAAAAGCTCTGACAAATGCAGTTAAAGACGCGAGATGGGCTTCATTTAAAAATTCCAAAACGCGCTGTCGCGTGTTTTATTGGCAAGATAAATTACAGCGAGGCACACGAGTCGCTGCCCAATTTACATGCTAGCAGTCCTCAAAAAACAAGGCGTACCATAAAACATTCGCGACGCTCGAAACAATACGCCATCAGCGTCACGCATTTGATGACGGATAGCTCTCAAAATTTTAAAGCGGCCTCACTCTCTCTCTCTTTGCTACCCCCTCCCCGTCACTTCAATTTTTCACCCCCCTCTCCCCCGAAACCGAGCAGAAACAGAAAGTAGGAGTTTATTTCAATTATAAGCCATTTTCTGCTGGTGTGGCATTTAGATCGAACGGACTCGAGAGTGCGGAGGAAACTGGAATAAGAGTAAAGTTTTTACGCGGAAATCGAAACCTTTCCCTTCTTCCGCAGGTTTTGCTTTTCTATTTCCGGCTTGGCGAGAGGGGTGAACCTGTTGATGGGTAAAGACGAACGCCGAGGACAAATACATTTTTCTCAAGTTGCTGAAATTTCTTAGATTACCATTCAAATCTTGATTATTAATTTCAAAATAGTACGAGATAAAATGAAACATAAAAGACAAAATACAGGTTTAAAACGGACAAATTTGCAAAATTAATTGCAATCACGCGTTTTGGGGTTTCAAGGAATTTCTTTTTCAATACGAAATAAGTGAGTTTATTGATGAAAAGACATCAGGCAAAAGCAGCAAGGTGGAACTATAAACAGTTTTACTAGTAGAGGATTTACGAATCAACCAGTAAGAAAATTATAAACCATCAAAGAGCCAACACGAATGTAAATAATGTTCGAAAGCTTTCTTAATACAAAACGCAAGCATGAAAGAACTGGATTGGTGGTAAGGTAAAGCCAATAAAGCTAAATCATAAATAGAATTTCAATAAATGGGAACAGTAAAAAGAAAACATTGAAAAGTGCTAATTAAACTGATAATTGTTCCACCTTGCTGTTTGTCAGATGCCTTTCCATAAGCTCTTTCTATGAGCTCACTTCTTTTGTGTTGAAAAAGATTTCCTCGTAATACTTCGAAACACGTATCTGCAGTTTATTGCAGTATTGTGCATCTTAACGTAACACCTCTGCAAATCTGTGCGATTTAATGTTGTAATATTTTTTTCAACATTTCTGCACAAAGTTATTACTTTATTTATTTGGCATTCACCATAAGTTGAAAGTACTAACTTTAAAAAAAGAAAAAAAAAAAAAACTTAACGCAACATTCAAGCACAAACAATTTACTTTACCGTGATGTTCATAGCCATTTTTCAATGTGTCTTCTTACCGATAATGCTAACGATAAATTTATTTTTCTTTCTTCTTCTTCTCCTTTTTTTCTTTTTTTTTTTTTTCATGCGTTCTCGGCCCATTTGAGACATTCGAGATTCCAGCTTTTGCCATATTAAGGGATAAACACAATTTTAATTGAACCATACAGTCCTTGCAGTCTACAATTAACAGCCACCTCGATCGTCTTTGTATTGATATCTAAACAACCGAATCCCTCTTTTTCTTTCTGATTCATATGAACTAGTTTGCAATGAAATTGAGAAATATAGGCCCTGTGAAAAACAGCATTACCGATTAAAAGGTATCCCATATTTCGAAAATCAGACTTGGTATTAAAAAGTGAATTCGCTTGCCGGTAAAATGGCGGACAATAAAAAAAAGTACATTTCGTTTTCTAAAGTACAACTGCTAAAAATGATCATACCAAGCATATTTTAAATTCAGTCTCACATCTGAATAAATAATAAGAATACTCTTGGCTCAACACAAAAAGGGAAACATGCGTTGCTAAATTTGCACTGTGTGCTTCATTCAAGATTTAATACAGAATTCCCACAGCACACTTCAACATATAAAAAATGTAATAATAACAAAACATTTAAATGCACTGATTTAAAAGAAAAAGTAATTAGGACTAAAAATGACGTGCGTTGTTGGTTTAATTAAAGTTGTTATAAAAAACAAGACAAAAAGCACAATGTTACAGGCTGTATGTAAAAAGTATTCATAAATAATCAAATAATTACTACCTTACCTTTACTATCAATGCTAATTCCTGCATCTGCAAATTTATTTTCTTATTATAAAGTTTGAGACGACACATAGGAATTCTTGTTAAAGCAATTCGAATTTAAAGTCACTGCACGTGTTATTCTACAAGCCTCGCAGAGGCATAAAAAATCAGTGGGAAAAATTCTTTTAGAAAGTAATAACTGCTGCAAAGTTTGTTGCAGTATAATTTGAGTAACGTTTAAAATAAATTATAATTTAGTATATAATTTTCATCTAAAAGTAAGTACCGATATGCTTAGAGACATCGTTATAAATCATTGGTAAGAAGAAATTTAATGGTCAAAGTAATAAGACGAGGTCAACATCTTGAAAATGCCGGGTTAATTTCTTTCTACCTGTTAAAGAAGCAATAAATAATCTTTCATTTATCATTTGCATTTCATTTATCATAATTTTCCTTATAACTATTTAAAGAAATTTTAAATGCGTTTATTATTCACAGAATAAATTGCGATAAATTTTGTTTTTGTATGTGTCCGTGAAGCGGATCGTTAGATAACCCCAGGGGGCAAAATGAATTATTAAACTACAAAATCAACTTGATCCTTTGTGAAAAAATAGAGTGCTCTATTTTTTATACCTCCAAAAAATGATCAAAACTTTTGAGGTCAATTTAAACATTATTTTTAGGTTTGAAAAAAGAAAATTTCACAAATTTTTACTTTTATGAATATTACGCTAAATTTTGGTCAAAAAATTATTGTTGTTATTTTTTAAATTTTAACGACTTTATTGGTATGCATTTTCATCTCTAGGGTTCAACAGCATCAGTGTTTTAAGAAAACTGAAACGCGTTAAGAAGGACTTGTATTACTTAACCGCTTAACCCTTTAGTATACACGCTCAACATATTCTTTACTGTAGTAATACATGATGTTAAATTCTAAGTTACGGCCGAAAAAACGAAACTTGAATGTATATTTTTAAAAACGGCTCGGTCGATACGCATTTTCAGCAACAGGGTTCAATAAAACTAATGTACAGATAAATGAAAAGGGAAGAAGGACTTGTACCACTCAACCCCATTTCAGAAGGAAGGTATCTATTTACAAAGCCGTATTGGTGTCTCGCGAAGGCCAAAAGCAAATAAAATATTCAAAATATTCCGTATGACTGTAACTCTTAAGTGCGATCACCGAATTTTGGAGAAACAAAAGGCTTTATTTATTCTTACGTTCTAAATAATAAAAAAGGAGAAAAATTCACGTATCTTCGAAAATAAGGTGGGGGGAAACAGAAGCAGGGGAAAAATATGGGAATAATTTAGATACGTTATCCGATGAGGTATAATGCGGTATACAAAAGATGATTTTAAATGTCTTTTATACCGGCTATTTTGGCTTGCGTCATTTTTCGCGAAACGGCAAAATGCGCATTTTCTTTACAATTGTGACTCTAAACAGAAAAGGTTATAAAATTATTTTATTCCTAATATATCAACTGCTTGACAGGTGAAGTCAATGTTATAAATCTCTGCATGCGACCACGGGCTCATTTTTATGCAATTTGGTGTTATTAAAGTTTTTCCACTGCTTGCGCGTTTTCGAAAACCTCTTACTTTCAAGCTAAATGGGGATAATAAATAAATAAGAGAACCTTGTGTTATTTGTGATAAATTTTGTCCTAACACATTTACGTTAATAATAATTTCAAATCTCCTTTTACGCCCGAAAAAATTACTAATCATTTTGCATAGAGAAAAAAAAAAAAAAAGAAAGAAAAAGAGAAGGGAAAAAAAAAAAAAAAACAATTTGCGTCGTTTAAATTGTTTTATTTCCTTGTGTTTTTATTTATTAAAATTCATGGTTTTAGTAATTTACGCAAGTTAAAGCTCGAGATAGAAACGTTAGAATAAGTACGATTTAAATATCAAACCAAAAATTGGTCAATGTTTAAATAAAACTAGAAATAAAAATAACAGAAGATTACTTAAAAATAAAAATGCGGTAGTTTTACAAGGTTTAAAAATAATCAAATATTAAAATTCTGAAAGCGCAAAAGTTTTGAAATGTTTTAATTAAATAAATTTAAAAGAGTAAACAAGTGTTTCAAGGAATATAAAGACAAATAAAATAAAAAGTCATCTTTCATCTAACCAAATTATACACCTTAAAGAAACTTATACATTACATAATCTTAAATAAACACGATACGTGCATCTTCTGCTACTTCAAAAAGTGATGCATTTTTGTTACTAATTAAAGCATACTTTATTATAGGCTCAAACTGCCCCACTCGAAGAGATACATTGAACCATTTCACATAATGTTTCAAAATTTAGTTTTCGCTACATTCTTAACCCAATGTTTTTTTTTCCTACTTTTGCCTCACTGTTGGGATAACATTTTCGTAAGAACATAAAAGCTTCCACATTTTACAATAGCTTTGATAGCAGATGCAACGAAAAAGAAAACTTGTTTAACATGCTACATACACTCTTCAACGATATCAACTTCGTGTCACACATTATCTCCCCCCCCACCCCTTCAATATTGTACTTTTTTTTAGCACGGCACAATATCAAGTGCGTTGTAAATGTAAAAAAAAAAGAAAAAGAAAAAAGAGAAAATAAATAAATGAGAGAGAGGAAAGATGAGGGGAGAGGAACAAAAACAACAGTACGAAACAGCTACAAGAACAATTTAAAACTTGCATCTTCATTTCAGCCATTTCCTCCGTTTTCAACTATTCTTTTTTTTTCTCCTCTTTCGCTCTCTCTCTCCTCTTTTTAATCTCAATAAGTCAACGTTCCCTTAAAATGGCGACTTGACGCTGTCTAGATATATACTCTACTATTACTGGGGGGTAGGGGGTTCGAGTACTACGAGAGTAAACAGCGGGCCATGGCCCAGCTATCCCCGGTAACCATAGCGACAGCTGTCAAATTAACAATGTTTTCAAAGTATATTGCCACTGAAACAAGCTTTAAGCCTCACTCGCTACGGCCGAGATCGTAAATATGAAATACATTAGCTTCATGCTAACGGCTCTTCATTTCATTTCTCTTCCCCCGCTAGAAAACTGGACGACCACGTGACGGAGAAGAGAAAACAAATGAAAAAAAAAAAAATAAGAGCAGGAGATGGCAGCCATTTTGTTTGGTCACGGCAACACACACCAAGCCAGCCATTATGTCTTTCACTTTTTAATAAAAGATATCATTATTGTTATTCCTTTATTTTTACTTTATTACTAATATTATTATAAACATTTTTTCCCCGTCCGCTTTTCAATTTTGTCGTGTTCCAACCTGCGGTTGTTAATTTTTGTTTTAAAGAAATTTATGGGATGTCTGCCCGTTATGTGTATTCTGTTCTGGAGGGAGACTGGGGGGTACAAACTTGTTTTAAGTCTCGAAGCATCTACGAATATCGCATGCTCATTTGCATATTATCCTCCACCGTTCACCCGCTGTGCTTTTCAGGAATAACGGGATAAACGTTATTTAAATTAAGATTTTTATGTAGCTACTGTCGGCGATCTTTTTTAATAAGTCCGTTTTTACAACGAGACTTTTATACGTAGATGGTTGCATGTAGCTAATAAATTTTTTAATCATATTGATTCTAAAGGAAAATTAATCTTTAGAATTTTATGGTTGTTTTCAACTACGCGTTTGATTAAACAAAGCCTTATTAAAATAAAGAAAGAGTTATTTGTATTCTACAAGTGGACAAATATTTCTTTTCTCCCTTTCTTTCTTTTTTTTCCCCTTTCATTAATACCTTGGAAAGTCGCTTTCCAATTTATCAATGTAGCTCCATAAAAAAAGGAAGGGGAAATTTTACTGTATTTGCGACGGCAGTAAATAAACTATGGCAATATTTAATAATTAAGAGGAAAATTAATGACTTACCAAAGAGGAAAGTAACAAACAGGGTATTTCTTAGACAATGCAAAAGAGGTGCAATACTGATTGTAACATGAAACATGCGTTCTATAGAGAATAATTTAATCTACTATTTTTAGTATTGCACTATTCACTTTAAGAAGTTACGATTTTCTGTTCAGAAATTCTAGGTTTCTTTAAAAGAATAGTATGTAAGAGTCGTACAAGCGGCGTCGCAGATAAAAATTAAAGCGATCCGATGGTTTTAAAGTAATAGCTTGTCTGTCGCATTGTGCCACGAAATATTGTATTCTGACAATACAAATCTGAGTATGATCTTTAACACTTCTTTCATTACAATTTAATTTGTGGTATATACGAAATGATTAATAAATGTTGGTTCTATAGATCTTGTTTTATAAGAGCATTTATTGCAAATTGAAATCATGCTCTTGTATGTCGCAGGATGATTGGGTGGAATTAGAACTGAGGCTTATTGAGGGGGCCGTTTGAAGTTAGCGTATATGTAATATTTTTGTCACCAAAAAAATCATACTATTCTCGATATACGGTAGAAAAAAACTGCAATTTAATTGATGTGAAAAACTTCTCTTGAAATATTATGTTCAGGGCCATGTCCCAGTTAGAATTTCCAGGGCATGCGAATCCCGATGATCTATCCGTTTCTATCCATCGTGGCCAGTGATTATAGTACCTTTGCTGAAAGTAACAAACTCACTGAATATTCTGCTCTGAAATAAATTTTACACAATATTTTTTTGGGGTGAAAAAAAAAGGGATGCTAATGATGTTTACATGCTGAACAATAAAGTCCAAACTACAGCTCTCCATCGAAGCTTACAATGTATTTTTAAAGAGAAAACTTAACTATCCATTCCTTTCATGCATAAACAGATTTGATGGACGTAATGTGGTCCTTCGATGCACAAGGTCTAAAATGTCCAACACGTGTCCAATGAGTCTTTCATATGAAAAGAAAGTACACACCGTGTTCCTTGGTCATGCGTACTTCATCGAGAATTCTTTCACATCACAAGCATTATTCATAATTATAAAGTCTCGTCCTTTCTTGAATGGTAGGCGGGATAATAAATTGCGAGCCGCGAGGCTTTATAAGACAGTCGTTGAAATTCGCTGCCGATAATGAATGCGCGTAAGTAAACACGGGGCTTGTGCAGCCGAAGAAACACAATCAAGATACTACAAAATTCCAGTAATGCCACAGAACTTTTTGAAGGCGAGTTTAAGTCGTAATTACTTCAATTACGAGGTCCTGCATCTAAATCTTTGCGGCCCGAATTGTTCTATTGTGTGGCGAAATCTTTTGTTGCTTGTCAAACCACTCAATCCGGCAGAATGGAAAATTCTCCAATTTGTGGCAGTGTCCGAAAAGTGCCCTCTAAAATAATCACTCCGCCTTTGCCAAATCTCTAAATCAAGCGGTGGACTTTGTAACCAGTCGATTCCCCCACCGTCATCAGTTTGTATCGCTCTCTCCAAAATTTCCAATTGCCAAGTAGCACTAATAGGCCTCCGAAAGCACACACAAGAGAAACAATCTCTGTTCCAGGGAAAAGGTTCGATTCTCTCTCCTTCGCACTTAATTGTTTAGCATGGGAAGGAGGGACATTCGCGAGACAGTCCACCCCCAGTCCCCTTCTACTTCTGGCACTTGAACAACAAACCAATTCCTCTTCATAAGGCTATGCGACAATGGTCGAGCAAAATTGCGTTTCAAATTACGTCGTGTCCCCTCATATTTTCCGATGGACCCCGGTTCTAAATCCTGTACGAAAATGCGTTTACATTATTAGAAAGGATGGCCCTCACCATTCCCCCCACTCCCAGTAACATTGTCCTTCCCTTCTTGCACCATACAATTCGTTCACTCTTTATTGGAAGCTGGAAAATTGTGTCTTCAAGAATCGAAATTTGTTTTCAATCCGACGGGTTACAATTGTAATGAAAGTGAAACGAGAACACGTCGATGAATTAAGAACTCTGCAGGCGAAAAGCGGGGATATTAATTTAACCTTTAATTAAATTGCGTTCAATTAATATGACCTTTTTTCCATTGCCATGCATTGAAATTTCATAACTTAAATTTTTCGCTTATTTACTCAGAGCCAAATATTAAATTCATAATATTTATTTCGCAAATTATAACAAAAACCTTTAATTTGCGATAACCATTTTACTGAATACGTAAACATGTTAATTCAGTGAACACAAATTTCAAGATTTATGTGCCCATTTTGTAAACAAAACAATGCTAATTACGAGTTTTCTTATTTTAAAAACACCTTTTTGACTTTTTTTATTTTTAAAGTCATCTCCAACATCCATTCAGAAAATATTTATTTTACAGCGTCATTTTAAAAAAATAACTGGCAAGTGATAAAAATTACTTTTTGTTAAATATAATTTTGGTTTATGATCAATGATTTGTCCGCTTAGCATGGAGCTTTTCTAAGTAATTGACAAAATTTTGAGGAACTGAAAATATTTAAGTTTGGAAAGTTTATATATTATGCGTAAAATATTGGTCCAAATAATAATCTCAAAGAATATCACTTTGCATATACTAGTATTGTTTTCTTCTTTTTTTTTATTAACTTGGCTATCGGTACATTGCAAGTGGACATAAAAGATTCGTCAAATACATAAATAACTTGAAAACTTGTCAATTTAACCGAAATCGATGAAAAACTACTGCTTAAAATTAATTTTTAAGGCCTTGTGTCTTACAGTTTTAGTTAGTAAATAGGAATTTTTAAAAGCTTACTTCTGCGACGGATTGTGTACATAAACAGTTACCAGTTCTTGAAATTCCAAGTATTTGTCTATAGGAGATTTCTGAAAAGAAAGATACTGATTATTGTACTACCGCTGACAAAACTTCATCACATACATTGAGAAATCATTTAAGCAATGAAAAAAATAGGAAATAAGAAATATCTGAACAAATTACGACCTTGATATCCTAAATAAAATAGGGATAAATAAATAATGTAAATTTAATGTTAGTCTCACTTTTTACAGTAATTTACACTGCGTTGTTTTTTCCTAAAGGTAAAACCGATTTCTTTGCTTTTATCTTAATTTCAAATGCCAATATAATAAAATTATTTTTTTTGTATCTAATGAACAATTCAAGGCAGCATAATTTAACATTAGTGATGGTTTAATATCGTTCTTTATGCGTTTTTTATTTGCTTAATTTTTAACGGGATGGAAAAATTGCAAATAAGCATGATGTTACGGTTGTACACACATTTTAAGCGCATTCAGTGAATAATCTAAAATCAATCATTCACTTGCATTACGAATAAGATTGAAAAACATTTCATTTGAAAAAAACACAAAAAAATTTTGCCGAATAAAACTGGAAAATATTTTATTCTCCTAATGTTTGAAAATATTTGATTATGATACAGATGACGTCGAACTACGAACATTCCTAATCTCACACAAAATACAGAACGAAAATTTAAGAGCTGATTAACAAAACGATGTAGAATTGCAATCGGTTTCAGAGTATTTGATTTAACCAAATTTGTCACATAAAGTTGCCAAAACATACATCTTTTTTATTCTCAAGCCAATTTTCAGTTAGTAAAATGAAATTATCGCCACATTTTGAGCCCTTTTCACTTCAGGGCGGCAGTAATTTGTTTGCCATTTTGCAAACGGTAAGTTTTAGAACATTCTTTATACAATTAGCAAGAATCGTCTGGCAAACTATGATGCCAGAAAAGAAATCCTTATAAATTCTTTAACAAGCAGGGACAAATATTTTCTGTATTAATTGAGGAGGCGTTGAAATCTGACAGGTCTGCAAAAATTTATTTAGGTTTCAAATTCCAAGAACTATCTTTCATGGAAGCACACACAATTGATTAGAAAGCTTCAAATTCCACCAGCTCAATATAGGACAAATAAGTTTTGCATCTGTAAGAACATGATGAATGAAAATTAAAATACTTAATTGAGTTTGATAAGAAATCTAGTCATTACATTGAGCTGTATGGTTTGCTGAAGGAAAAGAGACTTGAAATTAAGATGTATTCAAAGTGGAAGAAATTCCATTTGTTGTTGATTGAATCTCTTCACTTCATACCTAGCAGCGTCGCACTAAATGAATAAGGCATTATGAAATAGCTCATAGAATATTTCTAATAATATTCTACTGCAAAAGTCTACATAAGAGATTAAGTTTATGCGATATATTTGTTAATTATCGGAAATAATTTTCTTCAAACAGAAAAATACACAAGCATACAATTGTTTAAAAGATAATTTAACGGAAAAAATATCGTTATTATTTTTTAACATTTTTCACACATAAATAATATGAGCTAACATATTTCACAATTATTTAAGGATTAATTATTACAATTTTAAAGGAAGAATTTAGATAAATTTACGAAATTAAATGGTTCATTACCATTTATTAAGGACTTAAATCGTTACTTTCACATTAGTCATTATAACATCACCCCCATTTCCTATAAAATAAATATTACCGTCATCCCCCTTCTAGGCTAAGTTTAATGAGGAAAAGTACCATGGGAGAGAGATGCATTAGTTTTTGCCTTGAATATGCAAAATGAAATAAACAGTACTGGTTTAGGTTTTAAACAAAGCGTAACAGATGGTTTTATTGTAACTTTTGAGAAACAAATAAATTTTTCAGCATATGTGAAAAATTAAGAATTATGATTAAGTAGAATTTTAAGCAAACAAAGGGGGAAAAATTAAAAAAAATGCAAAATCATAAATGAGTACCTTACCATGCATGCTGTTTTCTTATCAAAGTTTACATTTGTGATTCATTTTTCTTGCTTTTCTTCCCATGTATAATATTTGTTTTCAATTACTTCTAGATATGAAAACATATGCATGCATAAATAAGTCCAATATTCCACCAGTATTTCTGATGTGCATAATTAATGAACCTATCAGAGTACCATCCAAATGTTCTCATACTTGTACACGTACCACCATCGGCTACATATAACACCTTATGTTTTTACGATTCGTCAATAACTGGAAAAAACATTTCTAGAACTGCTGTTTCTTTGATTTTTTATCCACAATAAATAATTGTTTAGAAAAATCAATAACATGTTAAGTAACTCATTCGCAATCCGCCCAAAAATATTTTTCATTAATTTTGAGAAATCATGAAAGAAAAATGTGATATACATTAAACAATTATGCCTAATTCATTTTCCAAAACAACAAACCAACAAAGATCAAGAAAGGGGGGGGGGGAATCCTAATTTTCATACATTTTCGAACCTCTTTTCATTATTTACAACGGCGTTCTAAACATTAAATACGGCATCTTCTTGACAGCTCGGCGCTCAGGGCGTGGCCGTTTTTGAAGGCACTTCTTTAAATACTTAATGAAAATAAAGCAGCGCCCCTTTACCCGCGCAAAGCTTTTTAAGACGGGGTTAAACCCCATGCCGCGGTTATCTGGAGAAGGACACACATTTTCTGTTGAATAAAAAGACAACGAAAAAGTGCGTCCGCTTCTCTTTTAGTTTCAATTAAAGTGAGTGTGTTTCCGGGACGGAGTGTTTAGTGCTGTGGGCGTTCTGTGATGAAGGGGTACAACAGGGTGTAGCCCGGGTAAAAATGGAAGGGAATCATCTTTCCTCGGCTATCTCCGTTGTAAAATATTAAATGGTGTTTTGTCGGGGGGTGGTGGGAATTAAAAGAGATCGCACGCGCGTTTGGAGGCGAGGAATGGTCGCCATTGTTGTCTGAATTTGTTAGTAGGCTTGATTATCAATTCGCAAAATATGGAGGAAATGGAAACTTCGTCAATGACACCTTGGGGACGGCCGGCGAGAAGTAATAACTGCATTGTTTCTTACACTACTTTGCTTAATTGCAAATAAGTTATTAAATATTCAAGAATCATCTTGCTCTTCAATTGTATGATTACTTAACGGCTTGCAACTCTTCTCCAAAAAGGAAACTCGTGTGGTAAGGACTCAAGCATTCGTTCACATTGACGATTCTTCCGAAGCGTGATGAACAGGATTTCTACGAAAAACTTTTTTTGCTATTTTTGAGAGGCATCTTCTTACAGATGGCTAGTCTTTTTAGGAAACAGACAACGACCTGCTTCTGTTTAGAAGCGCCATTGTTGCTCTTTTGAAGTTCGCTTTTGCCTTTTTTAAGCATCCTGCAACTTTTCCCGACCATTATTCAACAAGCACTATGACTTCTCACGTGATACCTGACTGACATTTACATTAATGAATCAACGATGGCCCTATTTTCCGAAAGAACTTTTGATTATTTCTATATTAAAAAAAAATTCTTTCCTTTTTATAAAATTAATTATTTTTTATGAAAGTTAGCAACTTCGTCAAATGTCAGGTGCTATCGTAATTTTATGCAGGGTTCATAATTCTTTGTAGAGATTTTGTAACCATGGTTTTTTAAAAAAAAAGGTATTCCGGCACAATAAAATGTACGCTTAGAGAGGAGATTTCCTAATATTTCCTGTTCTTTTGTTAATCTTCCATATGCTTGGCACTGTACTTGAAAGAGCTCTTATTATTTAATTTTTACTTGGTTAGTATTGAAACATTTCATCTTTAAAACATTGAAGCAGATGTCTTTTCTCTTGAAAGAAAAATTTTGCAAATAAGTGATTTGAAAGAAATTATTGAACAAAAGTTTAAGCATTCCTCTTTCAAATTGCGGTTCATTGAAAGTGAATAAAATTTTATTTTTATAAAAAATAATGAAATTAAGTTTGATCACGCCTTTTCTACCCCTTTCAATAGGACAAATTCCACTTGCACATGTTACAACCACTTTGAAACATATTAAAATGAATGTTAACAATTCACTTTTTAGTATTGAATAATAATAAAAACAATGCAACTAACAAAGTGTATTTTAAAACTGCGGCAACATTGAAACAGGCGTTAATTCGCAATGAACCATTTTCTATTTTCGCGCAATTAATTTTCTGGTAGCAATTAGTTGAATTTTTTGAAAAAAAGATAGCCCTTCTCCGAAGTGAGTTCTCCTTTCAGGAACATAAAGTTCTTATTTCATTGAACAAAACAATGGCAAAAATTAAAAAGCAATATTCCGTGCACTTTAAACACAACATTTCCATTTAAAATAACTTGGCGCGTAATTGCTCGCGTATCCGTTGGTCGTACAACCCAGGCTGCACCCCCCCCTCCCCCAAACAACTGCAGAGAAAAGTCCGATTAATATGTCATCAAAATTCTGCTTTCAGAAAGTGTCGCTCCTCTTCCAATAATCAGAAAAACTTTGGAATAAACAGTAATTCCGGGCATTTCTCGAGCCCGCGGAAAACGTAAACAATTACCCGGAACAATTTACGGGCGGCTAAAATCAGCAACTGTCGGCGCTATTAGAGATTAAAACTCAGAGGAAATGCTCGACTAACCCTCACTCGAACACAAGATGTCCGGCAAGATCCCCCGCACACACACACACACACACAGAACAACGCTTTTAAATCACATAATAAATGGCAGTTGAAGTCATGGAGGAAAAGCTTTCACATTTCCCGCCGAATCCATCTCGCAGCGAATAACCCATAAACAAATAGATTACATACAACTCGCTTTTAAACATTCTAATTTATCGAGATGACGGGATGTGGGAATATGCATAAATGGCTTTTCGAATAATTTTTGATCGCCCCCGCGCGTTCGAATCCTTAATCGGACTTTGGTGGAAACGCGCTCGTCTGGGGGTGCGTCAGAATGTGCTCGTCTCTCTCTCCACAAATGCCTTTGTCATTAGACAACAAGTTGTTGCGTGTTCTTGATATGTGTGTGGCAGGTAGACACGGTTGTATTTGAGCGCTAATTAAAAGAACGTGAACCTTAAACAAAACAAAATGAGGGATATTTGTGTGGACGTTGCATCAAACCCACTAGAAAAGTTGAGGATACAAAACGATGCTCTTTTCGTTCAACACAGAACAGTAGAATGCTGGCGCTAGACCCTTGCAGAAATTTAATTTAATTCGTATGAATGAGAGAATGAGAACCCATTGCGAGAACATGGAACATCTTTCAGAATTATACTGTCAAAGCAATGCTTCTAATTCTTCTACAGTTGGGGCAAACAATCTGGCATCTTTAAAGGCTTCGCAGATACTAACCACAGCGCAGCATTACAACGCTGCCAGATTAGGTTTGCCCAAATATAGACACTGTTGTAGCAACTGTGCGTGATGGCTTCCACGGCTATCCCGTCCCTTTTTACCTCATTTCAAACAATAATTGGAAATATAGCAAAGAAAATATCTATGCAACCACAGAGGAATTATTTTTTTCAAAAATAATAATTACAAAAAAAAAAAAAAATATTGTATTTGCAAAGCCAAAAGCAAAAAATAAAGAATTCAGGGTGCCGTGACACAGAAACTCTACTGACTGTGTATTATATTTTTAGAAAAGTTGATATAAAATAGTTTAAAATCTAACAGGAAATTCGTAGGCTGTGTTTCTAACAAAAAGAGGGTCAAATTCATTGGGAGCCAATATGTACTTTATTACAGTACACTATGCAATAATTTAAATTTTGTTACAAGCTTTAAAAGTGCTGGATTTTTTCCATAGATAACTATTACTATTTTTATTTATTGAACAGAGGAAAAATTTTAGTAATGCATACCTTCAAACTACTACACATATTGGGGTATGTTTGAATGTAGGAAGTCTTATGGAAAATGTACATCTTATGTATGTGAAAGAGACAATCATACAAGAGATAAAAATTACAATAATAATGGAAAGTAAAATATGGCTTAGACTTCTGCAGTTCATTACTTAAAAGATGCATTTATTAATGTACAGACACTAAAAATTATGCTGTACTAATTCATTATTCGTTAGGATTTTTAAAACCTTAATAAACTTTTAGTTAAAGTGGTAATTTCATCAAGCAATGGAAATTGCGCATGCTAAGTACAACACCATGAAGTTAGCTACAACCCGAGCTTGTAAACAGCAGAAAAGAAACACTAAAATGTAATTTTTCATCGTCATTCTTCGGATGATGTTCAAAGACGTCAGGAAAAAAAATAGAAGAGATAAAAAATATCATAAAAACTTAACAAAAATACGTAGAGCTTACACACCGCACTAGCACACCAAATTCATTTCAGCAGTATCTTTACGAGGGTCAATAAATACGCACATTATGCCGTTTGGCGAAATACACGCGCATCTCCAGTAGCTGGCTGTCAGAAAACGTGACCCGATTTCCGCATGAGGACAGGTAGGCGTTGTAATGGACTGTAGATTTAATGAACTCATCTAGTTAAACGGTTTTTGTCTATATTTACACCGGCAGACAGATATGCACCGCTTAATATTCAAATTAGAGGAGAATCCGAGCAGCTTTTATGGAAGCAGAGGGAACAAGCTCTGCAGTGGATCAATCTCTAGGCGACAGTGAATGAGGCTAGAAATCATTGCTTTTCAAGCTAAGCATTGAAGAGTTGCGTGACTTTGAAACTTCTTTATAGGGACAAGATTATTATTATAAAACTTTTGAATTTTTGTTCGCCAAGCTCCTCTTTTCAGGTTTCAGGCACCCCGAATGCAAACTTTATTTCTTTAAATATTTCAAAGAAACTTTATTCTGTCAAATATTCCGCTACATTTCTAACAATTAAAAGAAAACTAAAAAAACCCCCTGCACAATACAGTGGAGCCCGCTTTATGGAAAAGCCATTTTGCCACGAAATAATAGTCTAATAAGAGAGATATTCCATTAACCGGGATCAAAATAATGCATTACAATGTTTAGTACATTGAAACTGTATTACATTAAGCGGGATATTCTTTTAATCGATATTCTGATAAGATGGCTCGACACCTAAAAACTAAAAAGAAAAAACAGTTTTTGCAAGAAACACGCTCCTACTGCAGGTAAAATAACATCTTGAATCAGTAGCTAATGGCTGAATAATTACAATACCAACGTTGCATTTCAGTCGCGATTTGTATTCCAAATAGGATTGCGGAGTCGGGGGGAAAACAACAGACTCCTGGAAATAAACTTCGACTTCCAAATCAGACTCTTTTGCCCCTAAATGAGTCCGACATTTAGCAATTTTTCCCCAAATTTATATTTTCAACACATCATTTAATTTTTAAACGTTAAGACACAGTAATTATGCATTATCACGCTTTAAATTTTGTTTACGTATCAGTTTAGAACTTTGCAATATTGTGATTCATTAGTGTTTTTGTTGTATAATTTTAGCAGGAATAAAATTCTGAAGAGGTCAGACAAATTTATGAAAAATTATAACTGTTAGAAACACTGAATAGTTACCAGGTTACAGCCCTTAATAGCGAAAATTTTATTCTGCCAAAAAAGATTTCAAATTTTTTTATTTTATTTATTACTTTCTTATAAAGAATAATTTACTGATTATCCAGAGGAAACTCAAACGAAAATGTTAAAAATCCCAGCAAACAAAACCAAATAAATAACCTGTTTGTTTCGTTGACGGGGCAGACAGCGATCGGAATAAGAAACATCCACTAATTTTCTTCACTCCAGTTTTAAGAATCCCTTTTTTCCAGTACTCAAAGGATTGAGGCAGGAGAAAGAGACTTAATTTCCTCGCATTTCAACGAAGTTACCCATCCTTTATCATTCCTATTCAATGAAAGGGAAGGGGAAAAAAAAGTTGCAGAGCTCCGGCGGCAGCACGTTAGCATTCGTCTCTTGCTTTGATGAAGTACCTAATTGGCGAACTACACAGGCCCTTTGAGAAGGATGCGGACATTAAAACCCACTCAAATAAAATAAATAAAACCTCTCCCCCTCCCCTTCAAAAGAAAAGTTGTGAAAATGTTTTCCCATTACCGCCACTTTTCGGGGATGTTGCATAATTCAGGTGGCAAACTCTTACGTACCAGTTAATGGTCGACAGATTTCAATAACTGAATTTAACTTTTCTTGCGTCCTTAATCATTTTAAGCAATGAGCCTAAAACGCAGACGCTTTTATATTTATTCGCACCTCCAACAACAGGCCACCCTTTCAATTCGGTTAATTAGCGCAGGTGGGGGTGGGGGAAGGGTGAGGGGGTGGAGAATTATTTAGTTTCGTTTCCTTCCAGAAAGAAACTGGTGCCGCCTCTTTTGATAATTATAACGCGAATAAAAAAACGATTAAATTATACTGGGCTTGATCATTAACGGGCGAATACAACAAGAACGCTTTCTCTTTAAATGGGTGTAATGCAGTTTGGGGACTTATCAGATTTTGCGCGGGATAACGAAATGAGCGACGGGGGGACCGACTACTTCGCGCTCTTCCTCTGATCAAAGAGTAGAAGAGAAACTGTCCGGTCCAAGTTTTTAACGCGCATGTTTTGATTCGATACCACGCGATTTACACATGGAAGTCACGTCTCTGCATGTTGTGGACGATTAGAGGGGATTCATTAACATGTAACGAAACACTGTGATAGTTTTTAAAAAAAATGTATATGTGCTCCAGATTTTTATCTAATCGTCTTTTTTTAAGGGATCTTTAACTAAGAAAGCGTGGGTTTTAGTCATCTCATAAAGTTTTATAATAGACTGATTTAATAGTGGTCATGCATTTATAACCAGGGCTTAATTTGCATAGGAGTTCACAGGAGTTGAGCTTTTGTACTTCTTTTCTATTTCATGCAAATTTTGACATTTGAGGCGAAATTCAGGCAATTTACTCTTAGCTACAATTTTTGACTTCCAACTGAAAAGCAGATTACTTCATAGTTTAGTATAGGCCAATTTCATATTGCAATGTAAAAGGTGTGATCGTCGAGAATCCCTAATACTGACTTTCAGTCGGTTCATTGCATTCTTTTTGTAAATGCGCAATTAAAACCTAACGGTCTAAGTTCGTTTACCCTTCATACTTAAAGTTACTTCACGGCTTCTCCTACAGGCTCTTATCAATATGAATTGGTGTGTGCAACACTTTCGAACTTTCTAGCAAAGAGCATTGCACATTTTGGTTGGGTTTTTTTCATAGTTTTTGACACTTCACTCGCTTCGGAAAGAAGGGAGAGGGGGAGAAGCAAACTTGAGGCTTCGTACTAAAAGTGACAAGTGAAGAGATAGACAGGGTGTCCCCGACTTCTACTGATAAACTTATAGAAAAACTTTCAAAAATCTTACTTCTGAAATTAACTAGTGATTCCTTGTCAACAGATTAAGAGTATTTTGTTTAGTAGGCAGAAGCAAATAATTTAATCTTTCCATTAAATATTACTGTCTGTAGTATTACCTATAGACATAAGACAATCGTGAGTAATTCAAGATATTTAAAGATACTTTATGTAAGTAGTAATTCTTTCACCAAACATTCTATAGGTACTATAAATTATCATGTCACTTAAATATGGAATCAATAACATTGATTACTAAACCAAGAAAAATTAAAATAAGTACAGAAAAAAAGGATACATCTGTTGAACCCATTAATGCCTAGCGTCCCTTTTTAGGGACGGTCCAAAAAAGGATCTGAATTTCCCAAAAATGAACATTTCAACCTAATAATAGCGTTCAATTAGTACCTTGGTACTGTTTCAATTCGTTATTAACAGATTGCAGCACATAACCGTTGTAAAGTTTATTCTGTAGCAGTTTTAATATGGTCTTTATTAAAAATTACATCGTTCACAATCTCAAGAAAAAAAGCTAAGTTTTCAAAGTTATTTCTAGCTTCCCAGTTTATGTTAATTGCTGATTTTATTTCTTCTTATAAAATGTCTTTTAAATATTATATCGTAGGCAAAAAAAAATTTAGTAAAAAATATATGTACCCTCTGGGGTCTATCGTAACTTTTGAGGGACGATTTTTCTTTCCTTAATGAAAAAATTATTTTTTACATAATATTTTTTTAATTATTTTTCCTGTCCATTAAACACTGTTTGTAACCAGTATACAAAATATCTTTGGAAAAAAAATGTCAGGCATTAATTGGTTAAAAGGGGCGGCAGGCAGTAAGCTGGAGTCGGATCTTTCAGTCAGAAAAATAAAATAACTGTAGTAGATAGATATTTTGCAATGTATCAGAAATAGCCTGGAAACTGGTTTATTTTTAGCTACTTTTTGCTTAGTTCAAATATGCAATAGGAAGGGAAGAGTTACAATATTAATTTTTAGTGAACTGAGTGCAATCACAAGGAATTTCTTCGAAAGCCACACAAACTTATTTCCCACTCGAAATTCTTTTGGCTTTTAAAAATAAAGGAAATAAATCCTAACAAAAGTTTTCCGTTCTATCAATGAGAACAACTCTCTGCGAATTCGAGTTGCTCAGTTATGAAAGTACAAAATCTTCCCTCAGTTTTCATTTAATCACGGGAAAGATCGCAGAAGATTAGATAAAAAGTTCGCATTTAAGCGCTTGAAAAACAGCCGCCATATTTAAGTCCTTTAGCATTGAAATCAAGAGTTAAAGAACTAAAAAAAATGCAAATTTTCCTGGAATTCCCTTTTAATTTACCTCCTATCTAATTGTTTTTTCCCCACCTTTTGTTCAAAAGCTGCGGTGGCAGAATTATTAAAGTGATAAAAGTTGTTGAGGAAAAGAAAGTTCAATTTGGGGGAAGAGGGGAGGTTGGGCGGGGATTTAGCCCGGTTCAAAATCTATTGTTTAATAATAATAACAAAAAAAGGGAATTCCACTCACGTCATCAGTTTTTAACCCCAATCGCCAACTCATCAAATTTGATTGTTCTGTGCCAAATAATCGTCATCGTTTTATTCTTTCATTACTGTCACCGTAAACAATAAAAATCCTAATTTTTTTCGCACCTTAATTTTTTCCCCCTGAGCTTCAAGAAATATTTTTTAATAATAATAATAACGCTCTTTAAGATAAAGAAGAAATAACACAAAAGTTACTTGTAATCACTTTTTTCACTTAATTCCAAAATAATGGAGTTAGAATGCTTCAAAATAAGGAGTGCTTTGCATTAAAAAAAAATTGTCGGAGAAAGAAATTTAATAACTCGATTTGAAGATTCTCGTTCCAAAAATTTAACTGCTTTAATAATCATAATTGTGAAAAAAATAGCTTGTGCTTTGCCACTATTTCTGTCGAGTCAGCAAAAAGGGCACAAAAACAAAGAAATAACAACTTTTCGCCCTCTTTTTTTTCTCCTTTTTTGTCATTTTCGATCTTTTAATAACAGATTGCAAGAAAAAATGAGTCACAGAGCGTGTTAAGCATCATGCAAGTGAAGAAGTTTTTAAAAAACCTCATAAACGGAAATTGACTAACACGAAAGCGGATGTTGCAGAAAAGAGCTTAAAAAGCAGATGCGCAAGAGGAGGCCAAGAAATGAAAATTATTGTGTAAACTAATACATGAAATATTTTTAGTAAAATAAATTCGACAGTTTTTTTGCATAACAACTGAAAAAAAAAGCGGTTTGAGGATCATAATTGTTAATTAAGAAATTCATATTCCTTTCAATAATTTAACAAATAAATGCTGTTTTGACAAATGCTTATAGCACATAACGATTGTAACTGCTTGAATTTCTAGCAAAAAAAAAATAAATAAATAAATAAATAAATAAATGAATAAAACTAATAAAAATAAAATAATTCATGTTAAAAACAAAGTAAAAAATAATTAATTATTATTTTATTAATTATTCTCATTAATGTTAATTTCTTTAAATATAATATACCTCGGCAAAATACTGATTATATTTTTCTTAAAACAAAACTATACTGAGGCTGAGGGAAACATAAACAGATCTTATATTAGCAATCCCAAATTTCCTTCCATCATTATTTAAAAGGAGTAAACTACGAAATGAAAGTCGTCGTAAGTGACTTGTGATTCTGACAAAATGGGTATTAAAAAGGTAAATTGAGGTGAAAATTTTATTGGGAATTTTTCTCGAATATAATATTCAAGACCGGCGTTTAGGATGAAATTTAATTGCTAGTAAGTAAATTAACCAAACTTTAAAAGTCTTAGCTGACGACATTTTTTTTCAAATCAGAGAACTAAGTTCAATTTTGTTAAGTATTAAATGCAAACCCCCGTACTGATGTTTTAAAGAAGCATTAACAATTAAGATAAACAAGGCACTTGTTTGGCGGGATTGATTTTCTGTATCGAAAGTTTTCAATCTTCTGATATTCTTTTAGTGAACATTTTGGAGAATTTCCTTTTTTCAAAATCAGTGTTTGTTTCACCGAATTTAAGATTTTATTGTATTTGGCGCATACAAAGATTTTTTTGCCTTTTAGAATACATTAGTATTTTACTTATAAAAATAATGTACGTGATCAAAACACAGTCGATAAACACTTTACTTTAAATAAAAATCATTTAGCTAACAAACTGTATACAAAAAAATGAAAAAAAGAAGAAAACAAAAGTAAGGCCTACTACTAAGATTTTAAACTGATTTGTAAATGTGGTAAATAAACAACTGCCTCACGAAGAAAGAGAGGTAGATTTTCATTCACGATAGTAAATGTTTTGTAAGATTTTATAAGACAACAGTTGTGGATGATTTTGTCGAATTTATTCAAAGGATATAACGACATATTTCAAATTGTTCTAGATGGTAGTTATTCCAGCAGTTCATTGCAAAATGCGAACGTTTTATAAATCATTCAATATACTTATTCTGTTGGCAACAGGCAATATTTTACGACTTCCACTTTCTAACTAAGTTCATTCATTCTCAATTGAAATAAATAAAATAAAAATTTCAGTTCGAGGTTAAAATTTCTTGGTTCTACGACTTCACTTCATGAAATAAATATGTCACTCTACACGAAAATAACCGGAATTGGGCAACTAAATTCGATTCCATAAAAAAAATACGCGGAAGTAGAAAGAGAAAAATGTGTTAATTATTTCATATAAATAATAAATGCGTAGCATAAAAATCCGTAAATTAATCAAGTAATACAAGCTTGTTTATTTTCGAAGAAAAAAGGGAAAAATACTCGTAGTTTGCTATTAGGAACAAAAGTTATGAATGATAAATTTAATATTTCTTCACTTAATGACGTTAGCAGAAAAAGAAGAATAAATAAAAAATATTGAAAAAGAATATTTTTATGGTTAGCGGTTTATTAGAGTTGACAATTTGTCTACGCTGAGAGAAATTTGCAACCAATCACTTATGTCGCATATAAATATCAATAAAAGGAATGGCAGCGTCGAAAGGGTGCACTGGGAAATCGGATTCTGCTGAAATTTATGCTTCCTTTTGAAGATGTAAAAATGCGATTACAGCTGTCGTTGAACGTAAAAAATGGTTTAAATGTCAGTGGATTGTTTTGAATTAAGTACGACCTTTCAACTTCCTCAAAATCCTAAATAACCAGTTTTACTCGTTAATTATTTCTTCTTGTTTTTTTGTTTGGCAATTAACAAAATGAGTCAGTCCTTAAATATGGGGTTCGTGTTGCCATTACAAATGTGTTATAAAGAGAAAATATTTTACAAAACATACAGCATTCTTTTTTTTTTTCTTTTCTAATACACACATCGAAGGCTCGATCTAACAAGTTTTCGTTTATTTGAAATATTTTTAAAATGTCTCTACGAAAATTAAAACAATGAACAAGTTCATAAATAATTAAAACATTAGGCACATTTGTGCGAAATAATAAAAATCAAAATCAGCATAAGAAGCACAAATGGGAAAAAAATATTCAAGACCCGTGTTTCGAAGTTACAAAGAATTCCTGTTTCATTGCAAAATATGTTTTCTAAGTTGGACTACATTAGTAGTAGTTGTTTTCTGCAAAAAAAAAGATAGATTTTTTTACTATTAATAAAGTCAAAAAGCTAAATCGAAACCAATGAATAAATTTATAAAACAAGTTTTGAATAGCCTGAGTTAACTAGAAGTTCTGTCAAGAACTAAACGAGCCTACTTTCCCGTACATCGACATCGGCAATCTAGCATCTAATCAATATTCTCTTGAATATCTGAAACTGAAAATTATGTCAAACATACCTTTATAACACTTAAGGCTGATTTCTAAAAGCAAAATATACCCCTCTCATCAGATGATCAGGACACGTAAAAAGTAAATAAACGAGTAAATAAAGTTTTGTCGCACCTTTTAAAGAATGTAACTGCTATAGTTCTTCCGTAGAAAAATTTCACAATCGTTTTCAAATGAAAAAATAAAATAAAAGTACAAAGAACATCAAAACACATTTTATCGAAGAAAGAAAAAAAACCTCGTTCGTTAATAAAATGTCTCGAATTTTATTTTTAATCCGTTGCCAGTTGTTAAATGTAAGTAAAGAATAAAATGCTCTCGTGAATGAACAAATTTTGTAATAAAAAAAATATCGTCTGCCAAAAAAAAAAAAATAAATAAATAAAAATAATAATGAAAAATTAAACAAAAAAAAATGAATAAATAAACAAAAAATCGTCTGCCCAGTCAGTCATTTTTTTCTGAGCCTGCATTTCCGCCATGTTTGCGGAGTCGGAGTCGGAATCAGAGTCCTCACAGAAGATTTTTCAGAAAAGTACTTAACATACATTTTTTATCAAAACTGTTTTCTTACAAAGTTAGTTTGAAGGAAATCTGCCTTTAAGTTTAGAATCAACATTCAATTTAAATTTCCCAGTAGGCGCTCATGTTAAAATTTTTTCTGAACGGTTCATCATTGAACGAAAAATGGTTCAAATTGAAAAGTGAAATATGGGAACGAGTCTCTCCGAGATCTTTCGAACAAAAAAAGTTTATTCAATTCAGACGGTTCACTTAAAAGTTATTAGGTGGAGAAAGGTTGCTTGAACGGTTCAATGTTGAACGAAAAAATGTTCAAATTGAAAATTTAAATACGGTAATGAAGTATCCTTGCCGATATCTTTCGAACAAAAAAAAGTTTGTTTAAATCGGATTGTTCACTCAAAAGTTATTAGGGGTGAGAGCTTGTTTGAACGGTTCAATGTTGAACGAAAAAAATTGTTCAAATCAAAAATGTAGGTACGGGAATGAAGTATCCTTGAAAAGATCTTTCGAACAAAAAAAAAGTTTGTTCAAATCGGACTGTTCATTCAAAAGTTAGTATCGCGGGACCGGTTATTTGAACGGCTCAAAGTTGAACCAAAAATTGTTCAAATCAAAAAATCAAATATGGGAATGAGCTGTACTTGCCGAGATCTTTCCAACAAAAAAAAGTTTAACCAAATCGGAATGTTCATTCAAAAGTTATTGGGGGGGGGGGGGGGACAGACAGACCGACAGACCGACACACAAATTCCCCATCTCAATACCCTACTTTCAAATTTTTAATTTTTTGATATTCATTTTACCTCTTTATTTTTTTACTTAGCGATATTTTTTGGACTTGGCGATATTTTTTTAACTTGGCGATTTTTTTTGGACTTGGCGATATTTTTTAGATGCATTAAGCTACTTTTAATACTTTTTTCGTCTTTCTTTTATTTTTAACTGGAAAGTAGGCTAAAAAGTACGGTCTCTTATAAAATAAAAGTAAAATAAAAGTCTCTCATTTACTTTTATTTTGTAGTTGGAGCATAGCACTAAATTATGAGTAAAATTTTTTAAAAAGTTTTGAATCGCCAGCTTAATGCAAGAAACACTTTATTATAACGAGAAATAACAATAGATTAAAGGTAAAAACAAATAAATATCCGTGAATTCGGTACCTGTCTACTAATGTCATGACGCAATTAACGAGTAAAATAAGTTATTACTAGCTTGTGAAATGTTGCTTATCATTCTCTTTTTCCATTTTTCACGAAGAATATTTTACCATAACTTAAAATTTTCTGTAATCTGTGTTCAAACAGTAGAATTAGAACTCGCTGCTTATTTCGTTGGTGGTTGCGTGTAATAATGAAACAGACACAAGCATGCTACAAGTATGAAAATGTAAAAATTAAAATGCATTAAAGAATCGTATCATTTATATATATCTTAATTGGTCCACTACGCACATTTCAATACATATTGAATGATACCTTTTATACGTTTTTCCATTCATGCGCTTTTTCATTCAGTCCCTTCAAAAACATATAAACGGTGCTTCACTGTACTTTCCTTCGCCAAAGTCTTGTCAATTGCAACTCAATTTACAATGAGCTTAAAAAAATTGAATTAAAATGCATTTTTCTTGTTAAGACACAATAGTCAATTTTGATAGGTCTTAATAAATCTCAGGCAGAGATGCTTTATTCGTTAAACTATTTTCTAAGTTTTGTGTCCTCAAACAGCAAAAGAGGGAGAGAGAAAAAAAAGAGGCAGATCCACCTCTCACTTTTTGAAACGGTGCAAAAACATTTAGTATTTCGCTATCAATTACCGTTCGTAGCTTTTATCTTCAATTTTTCGAGTTGGGGGCGAATCAAATTTGCAGACCTCTCACTAGTTTGGTAAAATATTTTTAGCTACCTGTGTGAAGTCATATTCACCTCTGTTTTTTTTTTTTTTTTTTGCATGCACTGGGTTATGCGGTTATTTGTCTGCACATAATTTATCGCAGGGATTCCCAAACTTTTTAGATTCGCGATACTCTTTGAAAAATTATAATCTTCTCACGGCACCCAAGTCTATTACAATGCATATGACATAACATATATTAATACCATGGATACTTCGCCGCATCCACTTAGGGAGCCCATGGGTTATAGCCATTTCAAACAAATGAGCCGAAATCACAGGCGAAACTAATTTCCTAATGCTGTAGCTATGAGCCGCTTGATATTGTTTAAATTAGTATTTTCTTCTTTAAAAAAAAGAAAACAAAGACATGTATCAAGTATTTCGAATTCCACTTCAAAGTAATTTGAAAAAAAAAAAAGCACACACATACACATTTTACATGTGTAAATTAAAGAAAAGAAAGTCATATGCAGGAGCTACTTTCGCTCTCCGAGCCGTAAGGAGGGCCCCTTTAGAAGTTTCCCTTCCTCCCAATAGATGGCGTTGTGATACCAAACGTCCAGACGAGAGGGAAAACGAAAAGACGGCGCTGATAATGCGCGCTAATTTGATTAGCTTTTTCTCCAAATAGCCTTTATTTTCATCAAAACGTTTCTTCGTAATGGTTATTTTCAACTCCTCTTCTACACTGTTAGACTGATTCTTTTTTTCAACCTCCTTTTTTTCAGTTTATTTTATTATTTTCCACTTTGAAAGGAGGAAATCAAAGTTCCGGTGACTTCCGTCGAAGTGCTTCATTGTAACATAATTAAAATGCATGAGATTTGCGTGATTTTTTCCGTACGCTTTCACCGAATCCTTCGAATTAATTTTCACATCTGAACTCATTACTCACTCTCGGGCAGGAAAATGTTCCGTCGCGGCACGGGAAATGTAACATCGCGGGCCCATGTCGGGGGAAAAAAGAAAACGTCTGTTTAATTTTCCTAGCAGCTATAACTCATTAAGAATTATTGATGTGGCCCCGAAATACCTTCAATAAAAACATGATTGAAGGGGCAGAAGAAACTCTCTTTTGTGCTTTTCCGAACACCAGTCAGATTTACGCAATAATCGAGTGACGTTGTACTAGTTAAACGGGGGAAAATGTAATTGCCGTTACTAAACATGCTACACGAATTCGTGAAGATTAAAAATACAGTGAAATTGGAGATTAGATATGCATAGATAAGCATGCAAATTGTGGATTAAGGGTTTCAGTTTGTGCATGGATTGTGCGGCTATAAGTACTTTCGATTTTGTTCTCTCATAATGTAGGGGAAACGGAAGGAATGGGAGATGATGAAGTAAATTATGAAAAATTGACTTTTTACTAGTCCATTACACTGTAAAAACTGAATGTTGTTTTTACAGTATAATACAGCTAATTTTATAATAATAAACTAAAAATTTCTAGTTTTACAGTAATAAACTGCAAAATTGCTAATTTTACAGTTTATTACTGTGCATTTTACAGATTTAAATTGGAACCTAGGCTGCCAGTATTATATTGTAAAAACAGTTCGTTTTTTGCAGTGTAGATGTAACAGCTTTATGGCTATAAATACGATAAAGATAAGCTAGGGGGGGAAAATAACGTTTTTATTTCGCCATAAATGGAGCACTGCCCCATTCCTCCCAACTCTCATCTACTAATTTGCTATACATTACGCAAAAAACGCGACAATTTTAAAGAAAAACACCGGTTGATCACAAGTGGACTCCCATGAGAAATTATTTTTCAAAACATTTTTCAAAAATATTTATTTTTCATCTTGACATTCGAGAGCATTCATTAAATTTCAAGTCAAAACATAATACTAAATTGCTATGGAGCTAAAATCGTGAAAATATTTGTAACGTGTCGAGCGATTCTAAAAGAAAAAAGAGCTGTATGACTCTACTTTATATAATTTACATTTAAATAAGTTTCAATGATTCAAACGAAAGAAGAAAACAATGGTTTGTCACATTAATATCAACTCGAACTAGTGTTTCTTTATTTATATACACTTTTTTGAAAAATGATTGACAACAATGAGCTAACAAATGGAGAGTAAAAAAGTATGATTTTGAATGTTCTTGAAATAGGAAGTTTTAATTCTTCAGCTCTCTTGTCTATGGTTTTGATCATTACTTTAAGACTTAAGTGATTATCAAAAGGCTGAGACTCTATGCTTTTAAACTTTAATTAAATCAGCAAGATTTACTACGTTATCAGATAAGTGCGAGTTAATGTTAATGTAAAGCTTAACTTTCTCTCTCTCTCTCTCTCAAACACGATACGATGATAAATAAACGATTGCCAACACTTAAGATTATTTTAAGCTACATATCTACGAAAATTACTAATGTACTAGCTGCCAAGGCAGCTAGATTAGCAACCAACTGCAGATTAGTGCTCAGCGGTTTTACACCAATATAATAGAACATTTGATACATATTTTTCCAAGAGTCATTAGAGATAACTTACTTGTTTCAACAGAATTGACAGTAGCTCCAGAGGAGGAAATAGGGCGAAAAAAACTTATTAATTGACATCTTCGTTAGTTAAAATCGTATAATTATGTAAATTAGAACTAATAAAGACTGAAAAATTATGAATCTATCGGTACCTAGTTCAGCTTTCAGTTCATTGGCGCTCCAGGGAAAGAAACTGGATATAGAGAGAAAGAAAGATAGATAGTAGATGCTCAGTTTTTAATAAAAATAGATAAAATGGAGAAAAATGACTGGCAACTTTAAGGGTAGCTTTTAATTACATTTATTTATTTGTTCATATTAACCCATTAATGCCTGACATTTTTTTCCAAAGAAATTTTGTATACTGGTTACAAACAGTGTTTAATGGACAGGAAAAATAATAAAAAAAATATTATGTAAAAAAAATTATCAAGAAAAGAAAAATCGTCCCTTAAAAGTTACGATAGACCCCAGAGGGTACATACTTTTTTTTACTAAAATTTTTTTCTGCCTACGATATAATATTTAAAAAGACATTTTATAAGAAGAAATAAAATCAGCAATTAACATAAACTGGGAAGCTGGGAATAACTTTGAAAACTTAGCTTTTTTTCTTGAGATTGTGAACGATGTCATTTTTGATAAAGATCATTTTAAAACTACTGCAGGACACACTTTACAATGGTTATGTGCTGCAATCTGTTAATAACGAATTGAAACAATACCAAGGTACTAATTGAACTCTATTATTTGGTTGAAATATTCATTTTGGGGAAATTCAGACCTTTTTTTTGGACCGTCCCTAAAAAGGGACGCTAGGCATTAATGGGTTAATTAGAATATGTAAACATTCTTAACGAATAAAAAGGAAGTAAAAGGGCACTTGGTATGTGTGTAGTCTTTAACTCCCCCTCCCCTCAGTAGAAATCGTAAAATTTTAACATCAACAAATAATTTAATTGAGCAGAAAACTTCCAAAGGAAATATATCAACTTTAGCCATTTATGATTGAATTTGTATCCAGTGACTGATTTACCATGCCGCAACTGTAGCAATTGCGAGGGGCCCTACGACATAGGGGCCCTGAAGAGGATTCAAAAGTGCACATGATAAATATTTTACACAGTTTTGTGGTATATAAAGCGGGACACCCAAAAATAATTGCGATGGGACTCCAAACTTGTAAATCCATTACTGTTAATATCTTACTTATTAGAACATTTGAGCGCTATTCAAACTTTAAACAAAAATACTTCTTATAACTAATACCTTCTTAATAGAAACATCAAATTAGAAGTTAAACATACTGGCTATTCCTTCTACATGCATTTCTGGAAACATAAATAAAAATGCCCGAAAACGTGTTCCGGGTTTTTCTCCGTTAAAAAGAGTGTACTGAAATGTACTCCGATTTAGTTTAATAGCATCAGTTTAAATTTATGGAAATAAAGTGCAAATATGCGAGCAAAACTATCTCATTTGCTCAAATGGATGGAGTAGTATAATGGAGTAATTTCAGTGCCATGCAAAAAATAAAAACTAAACTGCTTTCAACTGAAATTGAATTTTTTTCATTGTCATTGCTAAATATAAGTAACTAAAATGCAAATAATAGCAGGTTGTCAGGGGAAAGATGATTCAGAGATAGAAGAGTGAGCTAACAACGAAGGAAGCGAAGTGAAACAAAGAGAATGATTGTCAGATAGAAAGGCGTAGGCCATTTAATATGGAAAATTATCCATATTCAACTTCTTGTCAAAACCAACTCAACAGTTCAAATTGGAACAATATTTTTCTTTTTGGAAATTTTTACATTCTCTAAACGATGATGGTTGTGACAGTCGGCTTTTATTTTTGCCTTCAATCTCGTGGCATTTCTAGTAGGCGTATTTGCTCAGTCAGAGTTGTCAAACATTTAGTAATTAAGCTAATAACGAATCATATTTGCTTTTTTTTTAAGAATACATCAACAACTTTTTAATCAATATTATTGCTATTTTGTTGAAGACAATTCCTCATCGAAAACATCATTGCTTTTCGTAAGAACAGTTATAAGAATTAAGGAGAGAGAGAGAGAAAGAAAGAGAGAGAGAGAGAGAGAGCACAGAAATTTTTTTTGAAAAGACAAAAAAAAAAAAAAAAAAAAACTGACACATTGCTAGTGCATAAATTATTCTTTAATATAACTTATAACAAGTGTCAGCTGTATAAGCACATTTGCAAGATAAAAGATCTGATATTGAGAGTGTTAAACTCACTTATCTTTTTTATGAACTGATATGTGAATAAGCTAAATATTTCTGTAGGTATACACATCGATTACTTTTGTATGAATTGAATGTTAGTTTTAATGACCCCGGTTACAGAACTTTTTTTTTTTTTTTTTGTATATACTGCGCTTTTTTATGTCCAACAAAAGAGGCAAAGTAGCGATGAGATCTTGTGTTTTCGATGACTATACTAACTTTTTAAAACGATCTACAGCAGACAATGCGGATGTCTTAGATTTTGAAAAAGAAAAATGAAACAGAGATTAACATACCGCTTACTCGAAATTTTTTACTACCGATTAAATAACAGCCAACCAGGAAAGTTGAACCTTCGCATAATTTGCAAAAAATCGTACAATTGGATGAAAATTACTATAATACAGCGAAATCCCTTTACAAAGCTTCAAGGAACTGCACATTTTGTTCATTGTGACGGGAGATCCGTTGTAATAGAATTCAAGCAATGTAATAGAAATTTAATCGGGACTGGAAATTTATTGTGTTGTATTGGTATTTCGTTGTAACGGGATTTCACTGCACCTTCTACAAAGAATTAAAACGTATTCGAACGCTTTTATTTAGTTCTTGGATACATAAAAAAAGGCCTCATTTTAGTCCCAAACCAAGGCTAAGTAAAAATTTTAAGCATTTTTAATGAAACATATAAAAAGTTAAAAATTCGTTCAAAATGAGTAATATTCCGAACAATCTAATCGAAGTTCGTATACTGCATGGAAGAATCGTACAGATTGACAGTTCTGATTATGCCACAGGGAAAAACTTGTAGAACTTAGCACGTGGTCCCAATTAGAGGCCAAAATAAAAGGAATGGTTCAATTTTAAGAATATACATAAAAGTGATGTAAGGGAAACAATTAAGGAAACTAGAATATTAACTAGTAATTACACTAAGTCAAATTGTATTACATTTGAATTAAAATCAGAAATAATATGATACATATAATGGGAAAATTAAAAACAATACCTACAATGGAATATAAAAAAGATTTATCAAAAGTGAAATTTTATCCCACAGTCCATTACAGCATTAACTAGTAATTACACTAAGTAAAATTGTTTTACATGAATTAAAATCAGAAATAATAAGATACATATAATGGGAAAATTAAAAACAATACCAACAATGGAATATAAAACAGATTAATCAAATATCAAATTTTATCCCACCATAAATTTACTCTAGGTTCTGTGAAATTCGAAACCTTCTAAGTGCATATTCAGATTTCCAAATAATCGAACTCGTTTTATCGACACTTCCCTGAAATCGAATACTTATCAACAATATTCGCACGCCTTTAATTAAAGTTACTAACTGACACTGAAGTAGTTTCCATGCTTAATTGTAAAGAGAAGCGATGAACCTTATGCAAAAGGCATGCATCCGACCACACTTACGGAAACGGTGCTCAATTGCATGAAAGGAATTAGAGAATTGATTGAGGACACGAAAAAAAAGGGGGGGGGGAGAGAATTGAAAAGTTGGTAACATGAGTGACTGGCTATCCCAAACGGCAATCATCGATATCTTGGAAAAGGAATTTGCTGGAGCCAAGAAGTAACGAGTTTATGATCAATTTCGGAGATTTCTCGCTCTCGGGGGTTATCGTCATGGAAAAGAGGACGAGAGAGGAAAAAAAAAAATCACAAATGATAAAATAAAGTAAGAAAAAAAAAATCATAATAATAATACACTCCTAAGTGAAAACAAAAATTGGAATCTCATCATCTCGGGAAGCCTGCAGCAATTAAACAACAAAATAACTGCACGAACTGATAATAATAATAATAACAAAAAATAAAAAAAAAAGGCAGCAGCTAAAATCCTAGTCCAAAACAGAGCGACTAATTCATAATCAGCGCAAGTTCATAATTAAATTCAAAGAAAATGTTATTTTAATAATTGCAGTAGCGGATGGCGTAATTTTATCGGTAATTTAATTATAGTATTTAATTACTTTTTAACTGGATTGCAAGCGCAGAGTAATTGGACTAAGTTTTGCTCGCACTGACATTGGACGGATAATTCGTATGTAATTAAATCTCGATTAGTAACTTTGCCCAAGCTAAATTTAATATATGTTGGAATTTCATTTTTCACGATCAGTTAGTTAGTTCCCTGCCTAGTGCAAAATACAGGTTTTTCTCAAGTCATATATGGCAGCGGATGAAATCGCTTTTTTTTTCTTTCTTCTTCTTTTCCTTTTTAACTCTCTGGTCTTCATTATGATTATGTAGGATTTTTTTCCCCTTCTGCTGCCCCTACTCCCCTCCACCCAGAAAGCTCTTTCTAACTGTGGTTCTTAATTACAGAAAACTTACATTAGGGGAAAACTTTAAAGCTCATCAACAGACGAAAAGAAAACTAAAAGATCTTTCATTTCGCCCCCCCCCCCCTTCCTTCCTTTTTTCATTTTTGTGTTTTCCTGACAAACTGCTCTTCCTAAGACAGATAATTAGAATTTAAATACTTTCCTTACTTTCGTACATAAACCAATCTTCAACCGCCCCTACCCCTCTCGGCTCGGTATATTTTATGCAAAAATATATTTCTCTATACACAAAGTCATACCTAATGCTTATATATAAACCATCGGGTTGATAATTTCAACTAATTCTGAGGGAAACTAAATGTAATAAAAATGTTCCACTGGCCTTAATGAAATAAGAAAATTATGCCGAGGGAAAAAAATTAATATTAAACGCAAAAACAATCATAATAAATTCAGCGAAAAAACTTCAAGTTAATTTTGAGTAATGGAATTTTCATCAGTCCTACTGGCGCCGTGGCAAACAAAGGAGCGGCTGGGATAACTTCTCCCCTCACTCCCCCCCTCCTTTTGTTTCTCTTCTTCATTCGCTTTAATTTATAAAACGTTAGGTACATCAATTAGCAGGTAGTTCGTAATAAAGATGAGGAACATCCTTGTTAGAACACAATTAAATTAAAGCAGAATTTTTAATTAGTTCGATCATAATTATTTGGAAATTACTTTGCGTGTTTTAGGCCTAAATGCGTATTTGAATTCCATGCGAGGGGGGACAGTTAATTATGATTCCGCCCCTCCCCGGTGGTGCATCATGTTTGAAATGCAGCCTTGGATGCAGTATACATTTTTTTTGTTTGCCCTAGAGCTTCACATTATTAATTTTTTAAACATTTTTTTTACCTTCGTCAGAATGATCACACGAAAACGGGCTTAGTTTCCATTACAAATGCCGTAGTTAATTTTTTATCGTATTTTTCATTATAAGGATACACTCATTGAAGATTCTGCTTTGATTACATATTTTTTTCCTTGGATTTTTTAGGTAGAAATCTTTTGAAATGAAGCCCTTTTTTTAATTACATAAAACTGATTAACACAAAATTAGATAGAAAAAAACACCACTGAATATAGTAATTCTTAGAGTTTACACGCTATGTCATGACAAATACTCACGGAAATTTCAAACTCTAATCGTTTTTATTACACACGAAATTATACGTAAATTATGAAAAAGTTCTCTAAAGCGTATGCATTATCTAAAGTTTAATACTTCTTCAATTCATTTGGAGAGATGTAAAAATCCTAATTATGTGCATTTGGTAAATTCAACTCCCGCAATAAGTTATTCTAATCTTATTCGAGAATGAATTAGATTATTATTACTTCTCTTTAATTAAAAAGAAAACAAAACACCTCGTAAATAATGAGGGTACATTAAGGTAAAACCACCAATAGTTGACACTACAGTAGTGGTTGGTGACTTTTTAAAAAAAAGTAAATTAAAAATAAAAATTATAAAATTATACTAAAATTACAAGATTCACCTTATTTAAAGCGGTTTTTGGCCCCTGCGTTTCTCGTTAACGTATTTTTTCTTCTTATAAGTGTCAACTATTAGTGCGGATATTGTTGATAATTGGAATGCATTGATGAAACGATTTATATTATTGATAAGTCTGAATCTATATGCACTTACTTTTAATTTTTTTCCACAAAAAAGGAAAAAAAAAAAAAAGATAAATAAAGCAAAATGAAACACAATAAAAGGTTGCACATAAAAAATGAATAAAAAGCAATTGCAATGGAGATGGTGCATTTTAAACTTTGACAATAAATGCACAATTCATACACGTACCACATAACAATGCATTAATTTTCGTCTGAAATTTCCTTTCCTGTACCTTGTTTATTTCACATTTTGAAATGGCAATGTAGTCAGTCATCCAGCATAAAAGACACTTTCCAGAATTAATAATTTACTGACGACGAATTGATATTATGTAAGCATATAATAAAAAGGCAGAAAGCATAATCTAGACAAGAGGCCTTATAGAAATCAATGGAGCACACAAGATTTAATTTATTTGATTATTACATCACAGTAGCATTTTTACACGCTAAAATAATGAACTGAAATAGAGAATTGTTCAGAATACATGTCAACATTAAGAGAAACATTAATACTTGACATTCCTATTGTAATTCTGTCCTGACGAAAGCGACAGCTGTTGCCAGAATAAATAAAGGTTCAAAAAAAGTCTTGCAAACATTCATCATTTTATTTTAATGTAAAGGTTTTATTATTTCAGAAGAAAATAGCACATTGGAAACATTCCTCAAAACATAAATAAGAATGTTACAAGTATTTAAAATCTCTGACAGTACGTAGATGATATACAATTTTGAATGAACATCTTCATTTGTAACGCATTAATTTCTATCAGTCAAATGAAATTCATTACTTCCTACTGAGTCAACCAGTCAAATAAGAAAAAAAAATTGAAATGGGAAAATTCAATAATGCATGGAAGACTATCGCCCCCTGCTCACAATATCTGATAACTTCCAGACAAGGCCAGCAGTTTCAGTCAGATCACTTTGCAATCTGAGCTATACTGCCGTGCTAAGCTCAAAAGTGGTATCTGCAGTTGAGCTCAAACTGAGATATTACTCTTTAAAGTTTTGCACCACCATGTATTTAATTCAGATGAAACTTTTTCAGATTGTTTTTAAAAATATTTCCCGTTCTCAAATGACCATATAATTTTATGTTTAGGTAAAATACGTCACAAAGAGCCACCTGGTGGCGATAACTAAATTTTGTTAAAAAGTGCAGATGCGACTTTTGTGCGGTAGTAGTGATTTACTAAAAGCTGCGTCCGCAGCGAATGTTCATCACATATGTAATTTTGCTATGTATCTTTCGTTTGTTTGTTTGCTCGTTTCGAACACTTTCGGGACTTTAATAACATGAACATTTACTTCAAAAAATATTTGATGCCTTTAAATGCCTTAATTTTATTTTCTGAAATTGACACATTTTCCTGGAGAAATACATGCAGTTCTTTAACCCTTAACTTGTAACCCCCTAAACTTGTTTGTTTGTCCGTTTTTAAAGCTTTCGGGGAATGCACATTCATTCATAAAAATATTTAATGCCTTTAAATATCTCAATTTAAATTTATGAAATTTATACCCGTTCCTGGAGAAGACACATGCAGTTCTTTAACCCGTTTTACTATCTGCAACGCTGCTCATTGTTCTAGAGAGACTTTTACTATTCGTGCAAGCATTAAAAAAAATAAATTATTAATTACTATAGCACACACAATACAATGTTGATTTCATCAGGATTTTAGGGTGAAATATTTTAAATGTGTCTATCTTAAAAAAGCAAATGTAAACAAATTTTTCGCTGTAGCTTGTATTACAAAAGTCGTTCTAATACGAGTATGATAATGAACCAAATTATTTGTAGGTGCACACATCATTTATCGGTCCGTTAAATGAAGTAACTTTTCATTATCACGGCTATATCGCGCTTTTATGTTGTCTCCTAATAAGCGCAATAGAATGTGAGATCAGTGTTTCTATTCTCTAAAAACGTCAACCGGTATTTTACCATCATCAAAAACTCTTAGCTGTAACTATTCTGAAAAGATGATGTGTCCAGAAAAGACACAAATATATGTATTTACATACAAAATATCTTCGCGCTTTCATACCTAAGGATCTTTATACACAACTACACAAACATTATCTTTTACTGCTATGAAATCCAAAAGCTAATTAACCTGGCGTGAGTAAATACTGACCGTAAATGAAATTCAGCAATCAATCACCAGTTCATTAAATTCTATAAAACAATTTAAAAAATAATAAACGCCTTGATTAAAACTATAATTTATGGCTCTTCATTCGGAGAACATCCAAACACAACGATTCAAAATAGCTGGAAAATAATTACTTGAAATGAAATGATGGCGTAAAAAAACTTTCACTTCCATTTTTAGAACCACTTAAAACTTTAATAGGGCAATTCGGCGCGCTTTTTTCTCGCCTAATAAACCCTTTACCAGCTCCATGCCGATAACGTTTCTTTCTACCTCTAAACTTGCCCTAATTTACCCCGGTTTTAAAAACCTTTTAAAGAGAATAATTAACCGAATTTTATCATTGTTTTAGTACCTCCATAAAAAATCGGATATTTTTTCAACTCGCTAATTTGTATTTTTTATTCATAGCAATCTAGAATTTGAAACGTTTCGTAATTTAATACTTACCTATACGCTGCGGAGTTTTTACATTTTTTTTATACAAGTGGGGGATTTTAAGCAATCTTTGTATAGCCCTGTTAACTGCCCACAAAAGCTATAAAACCATGTTTTATGTCGTACTTGCGGAAAAAGAGGCAAAAGCAAAAGCGGGGGGCGCTAAAAAATCGTAAATTTTGCTCATTTACTACGAAAAATAGAAGACAGGATCTGTTAAAAAGACGCCGCGTTGTATAGTGTGTAATTGGAGTATGTTTGACGCATGGCGGGAAATAAATTAAAAAGGAATAGCCAGGGGGCGGAAAAATCCATACCCCAGAAGAAAGAACGCATTTAAAGAGCTGTAAAAACTGGGTCCGTTTTTTTCGTGCCTAATTTTATCGATGATGCAGGTGTGCCTTTCGCATGCAAAACCTCCGTTGATTGGGTAATTTAATAATCATATATCCGTGAGCAAAAATTGATTTTAATAGCTGAGCACCCTGTGACATATTTCGTCGAATCGCTTAGGGCTATAAACTAAACTTTAAAAATATACACGTATAAACGTTACCTATTTATGGCGGAAATAGGAGGGTGGGGGATTATTTTCTTGCGCCAAAGTTTACCGTTATTTTTAATTAAGAAACATTAATAGCTACTTTTTCTCTTTTATGTTTTTTGCTGTGAATTTTTTCGTCATGACTAAAACATGATAATGAACTTAGAGTTGATTACAAAATTAGTGTCGCAATCGTTTTTGATGTTTTTTCCCCCCATCATTTTTTGACCTAGATTACCAGAAAAAGAAATTTTCAGAAATGTACTGAAATTTCTTTATGCTGGTTGGTTCATCTAGAGAATTGGTATTGATTTTTCTGGAGGGTATTAAAACATCTCACCATGTATTTAGCAACTATAAAAAAAAACATAATTTCACAAAATATGCAGTTTATTTTGTTTTTAGTTGAGAGGTGACCTTAAAGATTCCGTTTCATAAAAAAATTAAAAGGAAGAATAAAAAAAGGAGTAGAAGAAAGGATTAAAAACACAAACTATTTGAAGTCAACGTCTTTTTATCTCCTCTGAGATTGCTACTAGAATGTTTTTTTTTTAATTCATTAATTAAGTTCTTTATTTATTGATTTTCGCTGAGAAATTATGAAAATTTATGATTAATAAATTTGTTTCGAAAACATCCCACTTAAGTGAAATTTAAAAATTCCCACAAAAATAATTTAGCAAATTTAGCTTTTCACCGTGGTAAATTAACTGCCTGTTCATGCGATTTATTACCAGCTTTAGTCAAATGCAATCAACTGCATGATACTATCTCAGACTGTTTTTGGTTTTCTTGTCACTATGTCCTCTGTTTACATATAGAGATGCTTACTAGTTAGTGGTCAATTTTAATTGTCCCCAAAAAAAAAAAGATTCAGCTATTTCAAAACTTTATTCGGTTTTGAATAAATTTATGATGCTTTTTTTTAGTTTTTAAAAATCTATGAACCTACCACTGTCAACCGGGACAACTCTGTCAATTAGGACATTTTTGCCAGTTTTTGAAAAGAAAAATATTTGGAGATCTGCAACACTGCATAGAAACACTATATAAAGAAAATCCACAAAAGGTTTTCAAAATTACAATCACAATTTAAAATTTGTAAACTAAAACATAAGAACGTATCCAATTGGAGAATTTTGTTGGGGATCCTCCCCTCCCTACTCCCGAGAAATTAAAAAAAAAATAATTACTTTTTGAACACAGAATAGCATTAAAGCTAATGATATCAAACCTCTGAAATTTAACTATATCCCTACCTGATTTTTTTTTCTGGCAACGTTATTACTAAAACACGTAAAAATCGGGCAAGCGCAATAAAATACGATTTGATACGTCAATACGCAATGAATAATCTACATGCACACACATAACTGTCATGCAATTAAAGTTTTTATTACATCTTCGTGCAAAGAGGAGTTCAAAAATCAAGTCGCCCGTCTTAGAAAATTCTTTCTACTGCAAAAGAAGTTTGGAAAATATTATTTTCAAAATATCCAGCCAGAAAGTAATATCAACTCAATATACCAATTGAATCATTTCTGGAATAAATAAACATATTTTCGCAAAGACATTACTGCAGAAAAATTGAAATGAAAGCATCTTTTTCTTCTTTTTGGGGAGTAGCAACAGGTTGTAAAAACAAAAAGGACAAAAACGAAAAATGAAAGGGAAAGGAAAAATGATCATTCAGAAATCACAGAAAACCACTCACAAAAGCTATTATCAATGTGATAAGGAAACATTATGCGTCAAGATTTTTTAAAAAGACAGTGAGAAAAAAGAACGACACCTTACACTGATAAAAAGTCACATTTTATGTTTATTTGGTTCTAGTTTCATCTGCAGAACATTCAGAGAACAGAAAGAACAACTTGATTTCTTTTCCCCCATTTCGCAAAAGGGGACCGCGACACACAACCCCCCACCCCTCCTCCCATTTAAATGACACGATCAGAAAGAAAACTCAAAGAGAAAGAAGAAATAAAAGAAGTAAAAGGTGTTTAATAAGAGACGTCAAAGTGGCCGGGCGAACTTTTTAAAAGGGAGCGAATCATAATTGAAAAAAGTAAAAATATTTCGTTGGAAATGAAAACTAATATCCTCTTCATTAATTCGTCGATTAATCGAGAAGCGTTCCACAAAGGCAACTAATGTAATAAAGACAGGAACTTGGGGGAAAAGAGCAAAAATAGCAAAGGAAAAAAGTTAAAGAAATTTCGCAACTTCCGAAACTCCTTGAAATGTTAATCCACACGCGAACACGCGCAAATAAATCAAGGAACAAAAGGCCCTTCCACTTAATCTCATTGAAAAGCCGTTATTTAACTTTAACTTCAGCACCCCGCGCACGTCAAAAATTATTGCTTCAAAATAATGCGAACGTGATACTTCTGACTGAGAAGTAATTCTTTTCAACGTGAATAATCTCGCCCCTTGCAAAACAAAGGAGAAAAATAGAGTGAGCGTGAGTGCAAGGGAAGGGGGGTGCTAGAAGCGCAACTGAACTGAAGAGAATATGGATAATAAGAATAAGGGAGATCGGTGAAAAAAAAAGTTTTACCGAGAGCTTTAGCAAATTACTTCAAATTGTATTACTAAGTCGCCAAATTAAATCAAACGCCAAAGTTTTGCAGTGCTGCAAAAGTTTCCGACGGTAATATTAATTAACGTGATTTTCCTTCGCCAGTTTTCTAATTTATAATAGCCCCCCTCCCCCAACTTATACCCCCCAACCTCGCTCTTTTGCCTGCCGAAAATTACGCATTAGTGAATTGGTTATTTGTATTAATTCATAAAAGAAAACTACCAACGCCATCATTTATATCCTTTTCCTTGCCTGTACCGTAAACAATAAATTCCGCCCGAAATTAACATCGTTCGCAATTAAACGGTATTGATTTCATCAATTAGCCCTACCCCCCAACAGTAAAAAGAAGCGCTCGCTCTGGAGGGGAGGGGGAGGCGCGGGCGGGGGTGAACGAAATTAAAGTTAATCAACCAACCGCTCTAATGGCGGCCAAATTAAATTAAACCCGGCCCGGTGAAAAATAGCACAATAATCAAGCCCCCGGATGAAGGCATAGTCAACGCACACACACACAATACGAAGGAGCTTCTGCGTGTGTGCGTGCGTATCTTTATGCGCGCGAGAGAAAAGAAAATACTCCGGCTGCAGAGAACTAAAAGCATTATTATTATGATGTGAAAACCCGCGCGCCAGATTGCAGCGAAAAGAGAAAAGAGGGGAGGGCGCTCCCCCAAAAACAAAACGAAAAAAGGGGGAGGGAAAAGCGAAAGGCAGGCGATTTTAATATTAAGTAATTAAAGCAGCATTATCCATAAATTTAATTTGCGACCGGCAACAAAGTCAGATTAAAATCAAATTAAAATAACGTTAGGGGCGCGCGTGGTAAAGTGACGAATGGATATTATAAAATTATTAATTTCCATCTGCTGGCGAGAAGCTAACAGTCTTCTCAACTCAACTTCTTTACCTTCGAGCATCAAGAGAGAAGTTTTAAGGGTGCATTTGATGAGAAACTTCCTGACTCCTCCTTTGCCGGGATTTTCCCGAAATCAGCGCGCGCCGTTTTATTTTCTTGGGAACAACACGAAAAGCAGGGGGGTTGGGGGGCGGCTTTCCCCTCGCGTATCGCTCACTTTCGAATCGCTTTTCCAGTGATTTTAAAAGTCTAGTCATTAACAGTGTGAGAGACTTATTTTTCAAACTGCTTACTGCCGAAACTAAACGGTAAGTTTTTCTTTTCATTTTTTTTCAAAATAGTAAACGTCTGTACTTAATAATTTAATTTAATCATAAAGCGCTGTAGTTCCGAAACTTTTTTTTTTCTTGGGTACTTTAAGCCAAAAAAGTCAGATTAAATTTTTCAAATAGCTTCAATTTAAATGCAGACATTTTTTTTTTTTTTTTAAGAGCACCCTATCTCCTCCAGCCATAGTACTCGTAGGCATATATAAAAAAGCTTTAGGGCATGCATGCTATGTGTTTTAATGCAAAAGCAAAGCTTCAAAGTGCTTTTTCTCGATGATCGGATGTTAGTGTTTCTATGTTACTGGAAATGCTAAAGAAATTTTTCTATTAGTGATACAACTTTAAAGCAATATTTTTTGCACTCAGGGTAATATATTTAACAAAACTGTGCATTGAATAAGCATTTCATAAATTACTAAAATTTTTAGAGCTTGTTAAACCTCGAAAAACAAAGTTTTCTGGGAAAATATTTTCAAATCAATATAAAGAAAATGAATTCGCAGATTTTTAGGGGTAATTCTTGTGATCATTTAGCAAAAAGAAATTTTGAAATTAGTGCAAAAACAAAAAAACCTCAAATTTTCAAAAAAATTAAGCAAAAAATTTAATGTTTGAAAATAAATTATTAATTGTTAAATAAGTGTGGAAACAAAGATTTCAAAGAATTATATTTTTCACGTAAATTTAAGAAATTGTTTGAAAGGTACTGTAATCCCTTAAGGCTACAGTGGACTTTGAAAACGGCGAAAATCCTTCAAAATATGGGTTTTCTGTTTTTGTTCTATTTTTATGCTCTGAAAATAGCTTTATTCAGTACAAAAGGAATTTTCTCGATTCGATCTTTTTTTCTTGAGTTATGGCTGAAATTGCTCTTTAAAACTAAAAATGAGTTTTTCTCGGAACAAATACTTTACTGCTTATTAAAACTTCGAAATGTTCCATGCGTCAAAATAATTTACGTATGATGATAAAACTTTTTTTCTGTGTATCCCAATGCATCATCTGTAAACTGTTGGAAACAGATTTTTAGCAACTTGGACCAAAGCCATGTTGTAACTGATATAAACTTGAAATTAACCCGTTTACGTAACTTTTTTCAAAAATTGTGATGAAAACACTAATTTTTGTCGTTATTTTGATGTCGGGACAAAAAAAGTGAAAATTTTTTTCCTACAATCTGTTCAATATCAAAGGTAGATGTGGAAAAAAAATATTTTTAGAATATTCGTTTAATATTTTGACGCATGGAGCGTATTAAGCTTAGTTAATTTTTATTAATAAATTTCTCTAAAATTGCTGCATTTCTCTAAATATGTGAAAATATTTATTTATTTTTTATTTTTATTCACATACCATCTAAATAAGAACATTTTAGGAAAGTAACATCAATGTAACTATGTTTAGAAAAAAAAAATCCATAAAAAGTCCACTGTAGCCTTAATCAAACATAAGTAAAAAAATAATTGCTGAAGTTGGTAATGCTATTTTACGCATTCTTTTCATATACTTACAGAAATTTTCATTTTAAACATTTTATTCAAATATGTGTTCTCGTATGACAGTGGCACAATTGCACATGCAAGGAGAACTTACTATGCTACTGAACAAGGAAAAAGTCACACCATAAGAAATATAATATACTCTTCTTATTACTCTCAGAAAAAAAATAAGTATTGAATTTAGTTCTGACAAATTAAAATTTTGCAATCAGACCTTACAGTCAAATTTCGAAAAAAAAAAAAAACGATTAATATTTTTTTAAAACGTTCTTGTTTTTTCTTTTTCATTTTTTTGGTCAATATAGTTGATTATTCTATAAAACGTATAATTTTGCATAAGCTTTAGTCTATCATTTCAGAAGCTTTGCTTAAATTATGATATAGATTTTAATGTGTTCCAAATAATTAGTATTATTTATACGAAAACAATACAAATAATACAGAACACATTAACATTTATATCATATAAGCAAAAACAAATTACCTATGCAGTAAAAAATGTGCACAGAATTCTATTATTAAACTATTAAAATGAAAAATGTCCTTTTTTAACAAAAATCTGTTTGAATGGGAGCGAGTTACTTCAAAAAAAAAAAAAAAAAAAAAAATTAGAAGGACAGATAAACAGACACACATCTCCACATCTCAAAACTTAACTTCCAAATATTTTTATAACATTTATTTAACTATTCAATCACACTTTCATGTCATTCACGGTACTTTATATTACACTAGGCCTTCGTCCATGCCTTTGTATTTCTACTTTTACGAAAACAGGCTAAAACTCAAAAGCACATTAAAAATATGCAATTGAGACAACTGTGTAATTTTATATTCAGCACCAACCCAACCAGTGTAACTGCACAGGTGTAAAAAATAAATTAAGGAAGTTAATGTTTAACTACTAGTTGAATGATTATAAATTCTAACACCTAAAGTAGAAGAATTATTCATAACATGCCCTGGGCATAAAAGCTCATGTTGGTTGAATGATTTTCCGAAAGCTCACACTGTAGGGTGAATCATAAACCCTTCAGCTGCCATTTAAACTTATGAGTAATTCAAATTTTATATGAATATCTATAATTCAGAACACATCTCAATAATTATCGAGAATTCTCGGAAATGTGCTCATTAAAGAATGTTCTTATCAACCATTCCAAGATAAATTCAGCTGCTTTCCGCTACCATCTGCCTTAATTGTGGAAGATCATCACATTTCTGTACTACAAAATATGTAAAAGAATCCTCAGAAATTAACATTTTCTGATAATAAGCGGCAACATTCCCTCACGTCGCCAAGCAGCCAACTTTGGGACAGGTGCTTTGGTACATAACGATTATTGCAGATAAGAATTATCGCAAAAACGAACTGAGATGAAGTATTATATACTTATTCTTTATCAAATCAAATACAAATTGCCCCTTACAAAGATGGCAGTCATACTTCTACGTCAAAATGCAACAAGTTACAATGTTACAATGGACAAAATTAAAATGTTGCAAAATTAATGAAGATTAATTTCGAAATTTGCACGAGTGGAATCATAAAAGATTGATTCCGAAAAGGGCTTTTAAATTTTTATCAGCAGATTGTGATTACCAAGAAGAAAAATTAACGATATGATAACGTTAAGAAAAGTTTTCGTACCATTAGAATTCCCAAACGTTGTCGAACGATAGGTAATATTTCAGCAGTAAAGGTCTCACAAAATCTCATATTAATCTACTTGCTAAATTTTCAATAGGTTTAGATTGTAAATAAGATAGATTTAGAGAATATTAAGAAAAATTGGAAGACAAGATGCCATCGTGAGAAAAACTACACTGCGAAAAATGAACTGTTGTTTTTACATTTTAATAATGGCGGCCAATTTTCCAATTTAACAAGAAGTTCTGTCAAGAACTAAACGAGCCTACTTTCCCGTACATCGACATCGGCATTCTCGCATGTGATCATTATTCTCTTGATTATCTGAGACTGAAAATTATGTCAAAGATACCCTTTTAGCACTTAGAGCTGATTTCGAAAAGCAAAATATACCCCTCTCATCAGATGAAATAGACACGTAAAAAGTAATTAACGAATAAATAAAGTTTTGTCGCGCCAGAGTGTAACTGTTACAGTTCCTCCGTAGAAAAAATCCTCCGTCGTTTTCAAAAAAAAAAAAAAAATAATAATAATAATAATAAAATAAATAAACAAAAAAATAAAAGTACAAAGAGCGTCAAAACACATTTTATCAAAGAAAGAAAAAAAAAGAGAAAAAAAAACTCGTCCGTTAATAAAATGTCTCGAATTTCACTTTTAATCCGTTGCCAGTTGTTAAATATAAATAAAGAATAAAATGTTCTCGTGAATGAAAAATTTTTGTTACAAAAAAAATCGTCTGCAAAAAAAAAAAAATAATAATAATAATAATAATAAATAAAATAAAACAAATGAAAAAATAAACAAAAAATCGTCTGCACGTTCAGTCATTTTTTTTTCTGAGCCTGCATTTCCGCTATGTTCGCGGAGTCGGAGTTGGAATCAGAGTTTTCACAGAAGATTACTCAGAATAGTACTTTACAAACATTATTTATCAAAACCATTTTCTTTCAAAGGTAGTTTGGAGGAAATCCGACTTTTAGTTCAGGATCAACATTCAACTTAAAATCCCCGTAGAGGCTAATGTTAATTTTTTTTTCTGAACGGTTCAATATTGAACGAAAAATGGTTCAAATCAAAAAGCGAAATATGGGAATGTATGGGAAAGCCTCTCCGAGATCTTTCAAACAAAAAAAAGTTTATTCCATTCGAACGGTTCACTCAAAAGTTATTAGGTGGGGAAAGGTTGCTTGAACGGTTCAATGTTGAACCAAAAATGTTCAAATTAAAAATTTAAATACGGTAATAAAGTATCCTTGCCGAGATGCTTCGAACAAAAAAAAGTTTGTTTAAATCGGACTGTTCATTCAAAAGTTATTAGGGGTGACAACTTGTTTGAACGGTTCAATGTTGAACGAAACATTGTTCAAATCGAAAATGTAGATACGGGAATGAAGTGTCATTGAAAAGATCTTTCGAACAAAAAAAAGTTTGTTCAAATCGGACTGTTCATCCAAAAGTTAGCATCGCGGGACAGGTTGTTTGAACGGTTCAAAGTTGAACCAAAAATTGTTCAAATCGAAAAATCAAATATGGGAATGAGCTGTACTCGCCGAGATCTTTCCAACAAAAAAAAGTTTGTCAAAATCGGAATGTTCATTCAAAAGTTATTAGGGGGGAGGGGGGGGACAGACAGACAGACCGACAGACCGACCGACACACAAATTCCCCATCTCAATACCCTACTTTCAAATTTTTAATTTTTCGATATTCATTTTACCTTTTTATTTTTTTAACTTGGCGATATTTTTTAGACTTGGCGATATTTTTTAGATGCATTAAGCTAATTTTAATACTTTTTTCGTCTTTCTTTTATTTTTAACGGGAAAGTAGGCTAAAAATGGAAAACGCACAGTAATAAACTGTAAAGTTAGTAATTTTATTGCCGTAAAATTTAGCTGTATTATACTGCAAAAACAACAGTATAAATACTGGCAGCAGAGGTTCCAGTTTAAAACTGCAAAATACAGAATAATAGACTGTAAAATAAGCAATTTCAGTTTATTGCTGTAAAATTAGCGATTTTTAGTTTTTTACAATAAAATATGCTGCATTATACTGTGAAAACAACATTCATTTTTACAGTACCGTAAAATGGGGTGTATAGGAACAGCGGGGTCAATCGGAACAAAACTTCCCAACCGTACAAAGAAATTCTTCATAAATATACTATTGGGTATTTTTCGCCATGATTTTTTTTTTAGAAAGGTAAGATCATAGGAAGTAGGAAAAAAATACATTTGTCAATCTGGCAACGCTACTGGCTTCTAAAGAGGGCTGCACGTTGAATGCTAGAAAACATCACATTTTCATAGACTGCAAAACTTCATATGCAAGAAAAAACCTTCTTATATTTAAAAACTATGAGTGGTATGTTTCAATTATACATGTATCTGAACAACAGAATACCACATTAGAATTTACATTTTTTATAAATTGTGTCATAAAAGTGAAGAATTCTGAAAAATGCCATGGGAAAAAATTTGCGGGGTGAATCGGAACACTTAGTTCTGTTGTTCTAATTCAAACTTATTTGAAGGAAATTGTTTGAAAAATCAAGATTCTAACCCCAATTCTTCTAATCAAGACAGGGACAAGGATTTATTACTGTTTATCCCTTCTCGTGAGCAACTAGATCTTAGAATGACAAAAGTTACAGATTTCAAAAGATTTTTTCTCCAGGAGACTTTTTTTTACTTAAAATAAAAGGGAGAAAGTCACATAGACTTTACGTAGTAAACGTCCAGCACACAGACAGTGATGAATAAGCGAAAAAATCTTTCAGGACAATCCCCGAAACCCAGAAATTTCAAAAAACTAAAGAAAAGGCAGAGTTCATCCCAGGAGATGTTATGAAAAAACTTAAGCCAAGTCACAATTGCTAGTTTTAAGGACAAGTACATATTTGTGGACGACATGAGTGACTTCCATTCATCTTTGCATTTCAATTCAAAAGCTTTTCTTAAAATTACTTTTCATTTTTCATAAGTTCAAAATTATTTTGAATTTTCACAAATTATAAACGTTTACTGGTACTGAAATTATACATTTATTTGACAGTAATTATCTGTTCTTATTCTCCCCCATCAATATTACTCATGTTTGTGGGACCTATTACAGATTAAATTAAAAAAAATAAAAATTTTAACAAGTGTTCCGATTGACCCCTATCAGCGGGGTGATTCGGAACACCCATAATTTGCTATATATTTTAATAGTAATTGCTCAAAATCTTTTGTCTTTGCTTGGAATATCAAAAGTAAAGCAAGACCGAAGTTTTTACCCAAAAAATCAAATTAAAAAAAAATCTTTTAACTGCTTTTTTTACAATCAAAGCTGAAAAGTGTTCCGATTAACCCCATTTTACGGTATACTATCATATATCACAATACTAGAAGGAAGAAAGAGAAAGGGGGGAGAATGAAAAAAAAAAGCTTTCTTAACCTTTCACTTTCACTTGTTGAATCTTTCACTTCACTTGGAAGATCTTTCACTTGTTGGAAAAATAAGAGTATGCTTATTATTACACAAATGTAACACGTTAAAAAGTATCAATCGGTGTTATGTGCACTATAACACGATTCAGAAAACTTTTTTGTTTTAAAAAAATTGCTGGAGATTTTTCAGTAGCCCCTAATAATATTTGGTCCTGAATTACAATGTTAGTTAAAATAGAGTAACAGAAGTAAATGTGTGATTAAAGATAATTTTTTGAAAAACAAATTTTCATTGCATTAAGTGCTGATTTTTTTAAAGTTTCCTTGTCGTATTGTTCCCGTACGTTATTCCATAATTATTATCAGTTTGAAATTAAATTTCAAATTATTTGAAAACAGTAACGGTTTAAAGTAAAATAAGACAGCGTGCATAAAAGTACAAATAAAAACATTTAAAACAAGCTTAAAAACTCAGCAAAAATTTTTTCAGTATTTCTGTACCTCAGAACCAGACTAACGTAAGTCCATTTTCGTCATTTTTTGATAGAGGGGAAAAACGATTGTCGAATACATCGTTTTTCCCCTCTACTGCAAAATGACGAAAATGGACTTACGTTAGTCTGGTTCTGAGGTACAGATTTGTACTTAAATAAACGTTGTCTTATTTTACTCATTAAATAACATAACGTTTTCGACTGCTTTTTTACTATTTTACTAATAACAGTTTTAGTTTTAAAAAGTAATAAACAACAATGAATCAATACATAATAGACTTACTAGAATTTATAGGCGACAATATTTAACCCAAAAAAAGGCTGAAATAAAAATGTATTACATTTCTTAATGCAGGGGTTCCCAAACTTTTCTGATCTGCGGCAACTTTTAAAGAATTCGAGTTTTCTCAAGGCACCCACCTTGAGTATCCCTACACTGAAAAAAATGAACTTTTGTTTTTATATTATTATACTGGCAGCCGTGGTTCCAATTTAAAACCGTAAAATGTACAGTAATAAACTGAAAACTAGCAATTTTACACTTTACTGCCGTAAAATTAGCTACATTATACTACTGTAAAAACAGTATAATACTGGCAGCAGAGGTTCCTGTTTAAAAATGTAAAATGCACGGTAATAAACTAAATTTAGCAATTTTACAGCTTAGTACTGTAAAATTAGTAATTTGTACTATTAATTACTACAAAATTAGCTGTATTATACTGTAAAAACAACATTCATTTTTTATAGTATACCTGTTCGTAGATTTCGAGTCTTTTTTAGACTATGTTAATCATTTGCACGAAACCAAAATTATTTCATTCGCCAAACTCATTCATTTGTGTCTTTTCCTTTTTAGGTGCGGTTGCTGCACCACGGCGGTAGTGCGAGCGCCCGCCACTTTGGCACATTTCAAAAACATTGCGTGAATTTTCAAGTTCATGTAAAGATAAGAATTACGCATTAAAAAAATTCTGGACCAACTCAGAGACAATCGATCAGTCAAAGAATTAGAAGCAGAACGGTAAGTGTAGATTTAAAAACTTTCACCTTTAAATATTGTTTTTAAAAGTAAGCAAATAAGTTGTTTTATGAAATGAAACGGTCTCTTTTGGAGAAAATATTTCAAGGTTTTTCAAGGTAATTAAATTCTATTCAATACAATATAACTTTGGTAACTCTTTGATACTATTTTACTGAAAAAAAAACAAAAAAAAAACACCCATAATTCTTTAATTGGTTTCACATAACGATGAAGATCACGTAAAAAATATTTATTTATTTTTCAATGCAACAATTTATCAAGTAGGAAGTATGAATATTGATAAGATTTTTTTTTTCTTTTTTGAAAATATTAGCCTTTTTTTATAGCGCTTGCATGGGTAATAGATTTTAAGACTAAGAAGTATTCAAAAAATCTACATAATATTGGAATGAGTGCTAACATATCTAATTAACATTCTTGCGTCTCTGATTAACAAAAAAAAGAAAAAAAACATTTAAAAGAAATTATTCAGGAAAACTCAAGCTTGTAAAGATACGGAGGGTTATGGTTAAATAATAAAACAAATCTGGCTTGAAACGAAATCGTCAAAGAGTTTTAAATATATAACTTTATGATAAACTTAACATAAAGAGAAAAAGTCAACTTAATATTTATTTCTCACTTCAAAGTAAAAATAAAGACTACAACAGTGCTATGAGGGGAACATTTGTAAAGAGTTTAATCAATTTTTAAAAAGAAAAGGTTGCTCTTTATTGAACTCAATGTTTAGCATTCTCATAAATTTCATAAAAGTTAAAGCCTTTTTCTTTTTTACTGTGTTCTTTTGCATAATCTTGACATAAAGTACATGATAAGAAATAAAAGACATGTAACGTACAAATATTAAAATTACGTGTTTATATTACAAAAAAAGAAACAAAAACACATTTAACTTCATTTGATGAATATATGAAATAAAATAGTGTGTTTTCTTTTCCAGGGACCATCTTTTTTGTGGTACCGGTCAAATAAAAGTGGGAAAAATTGATTGCCAGGTGAGTTTTGAAATAATTATATACATAGATATAAATGAATATTTCATTAAAAATATATTTGCCAAACACATTTTGAGTAGAAAAAAGAGAGATGAAATAGACCCCAAATACACATGATGATTTTCACCGTTTCTAAATCCACGTACGAAATACTCGACAAAAGTTTAAATAATAAACTTTTGCAAAGTATTATTTTAAGCACGCTATATTTTTCGGTCGTTTAGATGAAAAAAATTGAAAATAAGCAACCGACAAATATGTATATATTGATCCATAATAAGTATAACAGTTGTTAAAAGATCATACTTTTCAACTGCGTTAATTTATTTATTTATTTATTAGTAGCATTATACTTGCTGATTTTATTCTTTCTGCTTGTGAAAATAATGAGTAAGCGAACCCCGAAGAAATGTCTGCGAAGGCCCCCTGATATATATATATACACACACACACACATAATTTTAGGGCTCATTTAATCAGTTATGTATTAGACGTTTAACTGGGAAAATTTTAACCTCATGCCTTGAAATAAGGGAAGGGCTAGAATGGGCCTCAAGCTATTTAACACAATGAAAAAAAAAAAAAAAAATCGTTTCTCCTAATCGCTGAAACTGCGACCGAATATCAACTTCATTTCAGAATTTAAATCAATGAAATTACGCTAATTTAACTACGCAGTTCTAACTATGAACGTCGTAACACCGCACGTTTGGGCTAAATTTACACTTGGGAGATAAAAGCGCGAATTTCACAAAAAAAAAAGGGAAAAAATGAATTTTAATCTTGTGGAGCGTATTAAAAAGCGAAAAACAACAACAAGATAACTTTTTTTCACCGCAGAATGAATTTTAATTAAGGACAATTACCTTCCGAGAGCAATTTTTCCAGCTACTAAAAAGACTTAATTTAATTAATTTAACACTAAATTTTAAACCTCGCGTGATTTTGAAGCATCGCCATGTTTTCTAAAGCGTGAATAAATGCAATAATCTTTTTCATTTTTTTAAAGAAAATTTTTGCATTTATTTCAGTTAAAACAATGCTCTGGCTTTATTATTTCATTTAATTACGGTCTTCGCAAAAACGAAACAATGGAAACTGTTAATTGCTAAAAAATGATGAAGAGAAAATACTAAAATTATGTATAATTTCAAAGATATAAACGGGTGTCACAAGAGTAAAAACTAATTCAGCTTTAAAAGTAATTAATTAATAATTGTGTGTTTCATTGCTAAATTCAGAAAACTGTTGGTTTTATGAAATAAAAATTATTATTGATACGAAAAGCTTTTTTTTCTTCTTTTGTTACTGTCATTTACAAAGCTTGCAGTTGTTCTTAATTAGAGTTAGTTTTCCTTTTTTTCGAAAAACGATTGTGCGTAATTAAATATAAATTATACTATCATATCAATTATTTATTCTTAAAAAATAAGCGACTGCTTTTTTGAAACTTGCAGTTTAAATCACACTAATGAGTGCCTTTTCTAATTCTAAATACGTTTAGAGTACGAAAAGAAAGCGCAAAAGATTAGTATTAAATAAATCATCCGCATCTCATTACATCCAATTAAAATTAAATTTTTATTTTAATGCCATAGCTCTTGGTTTCGCTGAAAGAGTGGAAAAGAATGTTGACCAAAGAGAAGAAAAAAATGAATGGGAGGAGGTGGAGGGGGTCTGCGCTTTAATGAGTTTAAGATTTACTGTACAAATGCAGAATACTATGAAATTATAATCAACAAAATGAAATTAAGAAAAGTGAAAGAAAGAAAGAAAAATAAGCTACGAAGTCGACTGACTATTTCTTAAAATACTAATGCTCTTTCAATTCATGTTTTGTTTAATTGCTTATCACTAAGAAATAAATAAACACGAGTTTGCGAGGAGGAGGGGCGGGGGGGGGGTATTTGTTGTTATTTAACGTTGTAAATATCACATTTAGGTGTTAATATTTTTACTGTTTTCCTAGACTTTACTTAACACTTTTACTTATATATACTAAAAGTGGTGATTAAGTTATGGAAGAAACCCACTAGAAAAGTAGCTTTAAATTATTACTCTTACTTACTTTACTAACTTTCTACCAACAAATTTTTTGTACACAATTTACTTCCTCGAATAAACTTCATGAAAATGCCACAATTATAATGAATCAACTGTAGTGTTATCTGATGTTTCGAATATAAAGAAACGAAAAAAGTCTGTATATAAAGCTGTTGTCTTAAAACATACATATTACTTTTAATTCTCAATAACAGGTACTTTTTGCAGCAAATTTAAATTTTTTTTTCCGGAAATAAATCTGCAAACCTGTAGAAATCCCGGAACCCCATATTAGTCATTCTTTAGATCTTACCAAATTGTAAAATATAGCTCACACAACCCCGCTCATAACACAAATCTTCTGACAGTCAAATAGCACCGACGATCCCGTAAGTGCCTTTTAAAAGTAGACATTAGAAACAGAAAATAGTACCACGCATGGCCAAAGGTGATGGATAACTTAAGAGTCGGTTACGCATCGACCGAGTCGACACACCGGTTTTACAAATGAGCAAGCATTTGTACCACATACACATATATACAGTCGATTCGCCACAACTCGGAGTCTTTTTACTGAAAGATTTCTTTATCTCGAACTTTTCAATGAGTCCGAAATTTTCGAGATGACAGTCGGAACTTTCCATGTCATTCGAACTACCACTAACTGGAAGATTTTTGCCGTTCCCTTGGAACTTCTAGTTATCGATAGTTGATTGTATATATATGAACACACACACACAAAATATTTTATTTTATAGCACTAATTATTTTAAACACAAAATATTTAGAGGGTTGGAAACAATATACTTTTCGAAATGGCAAACCATTTTAGTTTTGTTTTCTATTCGCATTTACAATTTCAGTACCTTTCAGTTTGTCGAGCTATATTTTTTAACTAATTTATTTGAAGCATTGTTGAGGTTTTCAACAGAGTTTTCGAACATTTATGCTCCCAACAAAACGAAAATCTTCCGATTAACATCTCTCTTTCATGAAGCTGGAAATGTTGGAGATCGAAGAAGCAGAGGGCGCCTATCTCTACAGGGGGACAGTGGACAAAATAGACAGTGTAAAGAAAAAAAAATGTTGAGCTCTAGTTCAAAAAATGTCAAACTAGGCAACATATCTTGAAATTATTACATGTGACAGTGGTTGCTGGCAGAGATTTTGAAGAAGAAATTGCAGTTCCAATCTTACCGTGTTCGTGTTGTTCAAGAACTGAAAGCTGATTGTCAAATTAATCGATTAAGTTACTGTCAATGGCTAAGGTCATTCATTGATGGAAATGGCATTAAAAACTCGATTATGTTTTCTTTACAGATGATTAGCTTAATCTTACAAACTATGTTAATAGTGAGAACGAAAGAATTTGATCCACCGAATTACACGTATCTCATCTTTTTGCCCCCTACATATGCCTGGTAAAATTCCTGAACCTAGGAAAAACCATTACTACAAATTAAAATTACTGAGAGTATCAGTGCTCATGGAAAATTAAAATAAGAATTGCGTCTTTTCGAAAAATATAGTGTTGCCAACCAGCAAAATAAATTGTATTCAAATCGAACAGTATTTTAAAATTAAAATATTGTATAGTACATTGTGCAACTTCACTAGTTTTTGAGTTTAAAATGGTCTTCTTGAATTCACAATGGATTCACTTGTCGATAGAAGTGAAATATCGTCTTCACACAAAAAGTCATTGTTTTCAAGAAATATATAAACGTTCTAGTTTTTAATCGTATGCAAGTTTTGAAGTAAATTTCTAAAAACAGAAAAGTTTGCAAACAAGGAGCTAATTTCCAATCCTACAGAAACCCCAGTCACATTCTAGACCTAATAATAAAAAAAATCTACACAACCCCACCCACGATACAAATCTTCTGACAGTCAAATAGCACTGATGATCACGTAAGTGCCTTTTAAAAGTACAGACATTCGAGAGGAAAGTAGTAACACGCTTCGCCACAGAAATGATGGATAACAATAAGTCGGTTACGCATCAACTGTCGACACACGGCTTATAAAGATGAGTAACAATATTTACCACACACGCACACATTTATATATATATATATATATATATATATATATATATATATATATATATATATATATATATATATATATATATATATATATATATATATAACTTTATAAAATATATATATATACATATATATATATATATATATATATATATATATAACTTTATAAAATACACAGACGGCGATTGGTGTCGTTTACAGTCGAGTCTTTTCTGCCACAGTGAACAAGTTATTAAAACAATACGTGCCTTGTTCCCAGACGACATTTCTGAATAATCAAGGGGAGCAGATTTATATCTCTGTATGTGTTCTCTCGCTCTACTGCAGTTACCCACGGCAAAATATCCCCTCCCTTGCTTTTCCTTCGGATATATCTTGACAACTAAAATTTCCTCATTACCGCCATCCTACACTCCTTTTATTACAACAAAGCAAGGGAAAGAAGGGGGGTTAGAAATCGTCTGCAGCGCGGGTTGACCGCCCGAGAGTTTTACCTATTAATGAAAATGGGGGATGGGGGGAAGGGCTCGCGGGGTTATTCTCCGCAAAAGTTTTGATAATTAAAAATTCATGCGTGTTTCTAATTCGCCGTGCGCCTTTTCAATGCTGGGGGGGGGGGGGGGTCGCGTATAGCGGTCCGCCGGTGTGTGCAATGTCCGCTCGGCCGAGTGTGAAATCGATATTCTGTTAAAACGGGCAGATCTCGTTCATCATGCCCCGAAAGGAGAAAACAATCGGAGGGATGGTCACACACACACTCCGGGAGGTCTTATCGCGATAGGTATCTCTACCTCCACCCCCGCTTTCTTCTGTGTTTGGGAAGACAGATTCGCGGAGACATTCTGGTTTATGAATTTCTGACGGGATGATTGCAGTCTATGTCTCTCTTGTTCTTCAACTCATTTTAAAGCCCGAAGCATGTTAGTAACACGAGGGTGAACTGAGATTATGTGTGTTCAATATAAAGTACTTGCTTATAGATCCTTAAAAGTTGAGAGGGGGTATTTTCATGCCATTCCGCAGGAAATTTTACTTTGAAAAATCGCCCCTTTTGTGGTTTGTCGTGGCATTTCACAGTAACTCATGAAACTGAATTCAGGAAAGAGAAGGTACAAGAAAATTAACGTTGCCACAAAATAAAAGAATTAATATCAATTTTAAAAAATTCAAAAACGGCGAATCAAATGAACCATACTTAAGAGCAGTAGTGTCCATATTTTTTGCTATAGGATAATTATTAGGATGAATCTCGCAGGCTAGAACATATAGAAAATGAAAAGATATTTAAATTTTTCATAGATAAGACGGAAAAACACGGGAAAGGAAATAAAATTACAAAAATTGTTACTATCATCACTACATCTTATTCTATCAATGCGAAGCTTTCATCCGTTTTATATAAACCAATTTCTGACTATTTGGCTCCAAATTTGCACAATTATTCTAAATAGCGAATGAAGAAAATAGGTTGCTTTCGAAGATTTCAGAACATAGTTTTCAATTCGTTACATTGAACCGGCCACATGGAACAGCTTCACACTCTGTATGGCTTGCGATCCAAAGGTTGGGCACCAACCGCAAAAACACTTTCTATCAAGATAGCTTTCAAACAATAACAAGTCACGTGGATCAACTTCGTGAACCACATACAACCAGCGGGCCGTAGGTACAAACAGAAGTAAGCATCAACGCATATACTTTACACCGCATTACGATGGTTAACTTACAAATGCTTTGTTTTCGTACCAGTTGACATTTTGGTCGCATGTTTCAACACAAGTAAAATTGTACGCTAGCTTAATATGACATTCACAATAATGGGCATGGAACATTATTAGTTTTCTTAATAATATACGTTTCAAGTAGTACTAAACCGTTACATAGCGTATCATCTATCGCAGTAATTCCCAACTTGTCGGCGATTCAGCTCCTCTAAGCAATAAATTTGTGTTGAACGAAAGGGGGACGATGAGCAATCGAAAGAAGACAAAAAATGCAACTGAAAAAACCTAAAACAAAAATCGAACTTATCGTTCAGAGTTTAAGTAGACAATCAACAATTACAAAAGAATTACAAAAAGTATGTAGCCTCCTCATAAAACAAAGAATGGGTTGGTCATTTGCTTCAAATGGGAACTGCGCTTGAATCAGACGAACAGAAAGACTGACATTGAATCTTAAATTGAAACCTACCAAGTACAAGGCAGCCATTGAAATGATAAAAATAAACAAATGAGTTTTCAACCCAAATTCCCCCCCCCCCCCCTTTTTTTTTTTCTTTTAACTGTCGGTGTTTTCATTTCTGCTTAATTCCAATTTTAAGAAGAAAATATATTAATAAAAATGTTATATCACACTGGTGAATTTTAATTATTTTTTGAGCAATGCTTGCTACTCGGAGATTATCTCAATCACTCTTTGAGTTTAAGTCACAACTTTAGTTATTTTGTAACAGTTCAATCAGCCATTGAAAGATAATTAACTGCAGATGCTGTGCAGTGAATTGTCCAGTTTGTGCAATGGGGATTAAATAAAAACGCTAACATCTTCTCCAGAGTAAAAAGTGAAATTGAAATGAGAGGAACAGAAAAAACGAAATCAAATGCTTATACACTTTTTTTTTTTTGTGGTGTTTCGCATCTGTAAAATAAAAAACAGATTTAGAAATGATGGAGGGAAGCGGCTGTTAAACGGTATTTTTGAAACATTCCTCACTGTGGCATTTGAGGACAGTGGGCAATTTTATTCAAACGCCTACCCTCTCCCACCCTCCACTTATACTAACTTTATAGTGAAGTAGTAAAATACTTGAAATTTACGAAAGAGGTTACATTTTTAAGGTTCCTTTTTAAATGTAATATTTACATCTTGTTATAGTACGATATGAAATTAATCCAATATTTATAAACTTTTGCTACAGATTTGGTGCTCTGGGCCTGTACCCATGTCTTAATCTAATTCTGGCCTCAACAAAAATAGGAAGAAAGGACGAAAAAAAAAAAGAGAGAAAATCATTACTTTAAACAATTCTTTCGGTTTGCACTCTCGGAAACGAGACTGTGGTATGTTTTTAACTCTTGAGCAGCCTAAAATCCACAAATAGCACTGTAATTTATTTAGTCCGATCATATATTTCCTTCCTTTCTTTTTTTCGGAATTGCAGCGGTAAAACGAAGGGAAAAAAGTGATGCTCCATATTTAGTGACTTTATTGTCAATCATATCTCTTTCCACGACACAATTCTCAACTCCCAGTGAAATAACATGATAAAGGCTTCATCAAATTTTCATCGCTTGTTAATGAAAACAATGGATAACAGAAAATCCTAAATTTGTGGACCCTAAGTTTCCATGGTTATGAAATTGAATCGACCAGTTAAATTGCTGAAGCGCTAATAACAAACGATTAGCCAGCTGTAGTTTGAGATGATTCCGCTAAATTGAATTTCAGGTTGCTAATCAAAACTCGCAAATCATATTTCCGATTTCATTTTCTTTATTTATCTAACCCTTGTAACATTTTAACCTTGTATTAAATAAATATTTTAGTACAGGAGAAAGATAAAATAATTTATTGCCCTCCATGAATATCTCTTTCACTCTCGAAATTAATTTGCGATACATAACCTAATGCGGTTACCATACCAATATACAATATTGCAACATATTTGCTTTGACTTTCTGGTATTTGTCGGTACGTTTTTAATGCGATAAGATCCACCACCAGATGAAGTCCCCACAGCCTCTTATATGAAACTCAATCGAAAATATGAAAAACGTGTTTTAAATGTATCAAATTTTATCAAGATATTGAAATCGCGACATGAATATTTTAGTCCAGCGTTTCTTAGTCTGACAAGTGGAATCCTTTTTAACATTCACTTTTTTCATGCAGCCCGGATTTTCTGAATTTCTTTTTTTTTCTCAGCTGCTCCTTTGGAAAATATTGACTAAAAACTTCATTTTGGGGTCTTATATCTTGGAAACTTGTCCCCAGAAACCCTATTTGTGGCTGTTAGTTTTGCACTTTCCCATTCCACCTCCATCCGATAATAATCCTTCAAAACCCGAAGCTTTTGAAGAAAAGCAAAAAATATGATTTTAAGAATTTAGCGATGTATTATGTTCATTGCAGTTCAACATGAAGCAGTAGATATTCAATATGTAATGATAAATACGAAAGTCACACAGGGGGAATAAAGCAAGAATTCCCACCTGTGCTAGAAATCGGCGAAGATAAAGATAGGCAAGTCCTGTTAAATTTTGAACCAACAACAGCGCTAAACAATAAACAAACGTCTGCCTTTTGTGCAAAAGTAAATTACATTTATAGAACAAATAATTTGATTAAAATCGCACAATTTCCGAAGATGCAATAAAGTAATAAAACGATTCAAACGTAGTGTAAGTGTCTTCAGATGAAAGACCAGTAACGTAATAAACGTGAACTTGAACCAAATAGAGCAGAGGAAGGCTAATTCCGAGCGTCTGCTTTCGCAAAAATATGTTCGGAAGAGGACACAGCGCGCTGTTCCATTGCCGACTTCCTCTTGGGAGTTTAAATTACCACCTTCCAATTAAAGCAATTTGAATTAGGCGGATGGGCCACTTAGATAAATTCATCAAAATGTTAATGAATGGAACAATTAGGTAATTATGCATTCTTCAGTGCCTCGAAAGGAACGAGCAGCGCGCTTTTCTAGGGTCATGCAGGTGGGTGTTTAGGACGGAGAAACTTACGAAGCAACGTGTAAATGATTTAGGCAATTTAACTGAGGAGAAGGCTCCGTTCCTCTAAATTAAAAGCAACAAACTCAATGCATCTGTTGCGAGCCGGAAATATTAATTAAAATTTATTGAATCACTGTTGTATAAATATTTAAAACAGACGCTTCTGAAGGAAAAGCTAGTCGAACGCGCGACCACTCGTAAGAAATTACAATTCTGCGTACAATTGAGTTAGAGTCATTTTATTCATGGGAGTTTCATTCCTGCTAAGAAATCGTACCTTAACGTAGTTTTAATAATGAGCATCCTTCTCTGAAATATTTGTTGAGACAACAACTACAGGATTTTAATAATAATGCAAACAAAACTCTACGAAAAATAACAATATGGAAACTATTGTACATAATAATTTGGCTATAACCGAGATCAAATATAAATACGTTTCTCATGCTTTTATTAACACTGCAAACATTACATTTATTCTACTCAATTTTATAACTTTCTCTTTCCTTCTGAGGTGTTATATCTAAGGGATTTATCCATCAATAAAATATTAAATGAGAAACCAACAACGGTGCAAGAGAGGGAGAAAGTATCCTTTTGAACAGAAATCTACAGGATTTTTCAGAACATATCAACAACCTTTAACTGGATCTTATGTTCCAAACAAAAAAAGTACAACGTAATGTACTGAATTCCTGCTGAGAGAAAGTTTGAAAAAACTTGTCTTATCTTAAAGCATTTAAAAGTTAAATTTTTTGAAAATATTCTAAAAAAATTTTAGATATGTCTCCTTAAAAAAATGTAGCTGCAGATTAGATTTTAATTTTAATTTTCAAAAAAAGAAAATAAAACATTAAATTATACTATTGACTCATTTCAATCTACTACTGATATTAATACCAAGCATAAGGTTGAAGTTTCTTTGGTGCATAAAGAAAAAAATTCATTTATTAGTTTTGGCAATAAGACGGATAAGGTTATTTACCCCGAGCAAAAAAAGGTAGACTATAATAAAAAACAGTACAGAATTAGCTTTTAAATTCTCAGAGTATCTATAAATGCAGTCAAGTACTAAATTCCATGTTAATTCTGCTTACTACATTAAGTAAACACAAACAAAAGATAGCGCGGAATAAAAGTTATTTTAATAACATGTCGTTTGCCCAGATCAAAAAATTAGAACAGGTATGGTTTTTCAATTTTTTCTAAAATACGAAAATCCTATTGGCTCCTTAGACAATGCTAGGAGGGAGCAATATAATGCATTTGCCCCGGGGCGGCAAAGATTTCTGTGCTCCTTTTCCTATGAAAATCGATAAAAAAAAAAAAAAAAAAAAAAAAAAAAACTTGTAGCAAGACGGCAGTTTCAGAATTTGCCTCGCTCGGAAAAAAATAGATTCGGCACTGGTACCTAGCTTTCAAACGAAATGCTATTAATTAAAAGTTTTCAAATATCTTCATACAAATAAACAATACAATTAAATTTGTTGCTTTTTTTTTGTATATAGTCTTTTTCTGTTGAAAAATTTAAGAGGTTGAAACGTTGAAGTCAGAAAAATCTTAAGGTAGCAAGCATCGTCCAAAAACGACACCCCCCCCCTCCCTGCACAAAATTTTTTCTCTTAATCACTTACTAAAAACTTCAAATGTCCTATCCGTAAATTGCAAATGCAATTGTCACCTTGTCGGCAAAGTCAGCTAAATTCTGAAAAAAGAACAAACACGACAAAAAAAAAAAAAAAGCTATCTATACATATCACCATGAGAGGCCTTGTTCCGCCTAAACGTTTTCACATGGCGGCGCTTATAGATAAAATATGAAAATATAACGAGACTAACATCGACAAATAAATTAAAACCTTTTATTCAACTTTTATTTGTTGGAAGAATTTTTTTAAAAACCTCATTATTTGTTATTTCTTGCTTACTTTTTACAATCGCTATGATTTTTTTTTTTTTTAACTGTCATATTCAATCAGAAGTTTTCTTAACCTTTTGATATATGTTTTTAAAAATAATTAGAAAAGATTAATTTGTTAATAAAGATGCAATTCAGCTGTAAGAACAGAAATAATTCTCTGAAACAACGGGTACAAGTATATTTTTCAAACTGCTCGATAGATGGCGCTAGTGAAAGTTCATCAACAAAACCATCGGATCACATCGGATGAAACGAGATTTCTTTCCTCATCCACAAGATTTTTTTTGTTTGTGCGTGATTAGTAAACTTGCGTGAACACTGGAAAAAAAAAATCAAGACACCCAAAATATGAAAAATTCGTAAATTCCATGTTTTGTATTTCTGACGTTTAAAACTGAACTTTAAATATGTTTCTCTCATCTAAACGAAAAAGCATTTTATAGCGAACTAATTTTCTCAATGTTAAGAATTATGTTTTAAAAAATTTCAACCATTTGTGCGCTTTCTGCCGCATTTAAAAAACAGCAATATTTGCCCAAAAGAGATAAATTGAAGAACTTTTCGGATGATAAAATTTTAAACCTGAATATGCAAGAATTAAATAAACAAAGAAATTAAGTAGAAGCACTTTGCATACAGTATAAAGGTAGCTAATATTAGTTTTAATATTCTTCTATTAAAAAAAAAAATCGTTTGTGGAAAAAGAAGCGTTCGCAAAGAGAAGGGACATATTCAAATGTAAGAATGAACATTTTAAACGATAATGCTAACAACCATTTAAGTACACAAGAAAATCGTTTGCGTTTTAAATTCAGTTAGACTCAATTAATTAATTCAAATTCACTTAAAGTAGTACTAAGTCAGCGTAATAACTTTAACTATTAATAACTTTCTTTTCTACTAATGTAAATAAAAATATACATTCAAAATCTTTTTTCTCCCAATTTTTCAGAATTAAAAAATAATTTTTAGTTGTATCAGTTTTACAAATAATGAAGTTGCAATTTTTCTTGTTCACGAAGATAAATAGTTTTGAATTATAGAAGACAATTTTGATTTTATCAAAATCCCTTAAAAAACATAGTATCTTTAAAAATAAAGCTATTTTTCAAATAAAATTTGTTAGAAGCAAATATGTTCAACTCAGGTACTAACGTATAATTAACGGTTCAAAATTAAATCAAAACTTCAAATAAAAATATAGGAATGCGATGTCCTCCTGTTTGAGACATACAAAAAAAAAATTGTTTCACGGTCCCCATTTCCGTACATTACTGTCACGTTTTTTTCACATTTAATTATTTACTTCATAATGTTTTTTCAGTTGTCTTTTAAAATACATTGAGTCTTCTTTCATGCCTTCATTCAGTTTTTAAATCTTTAATGGATAAATAGGCAAAAAAATGACACCATTCTGTAATCCCACTTGTCTTTAGTTTGCAGTTTGATGACACTTAAACTACTTAAAAGCCTAAAATAAATTTAGACATGCTGTAGAATCAAAGTTTAAAAAGAATCTGTCAAAACTTAAAAAGGTGAATTGCCTTTTCAATGTTTTTTTTTAAAGCTGACTATTGGTTAAATTATTCAAAAATTTAGAGTTTAACAAAATTTAAGCTGTTATTATTCGTCAAACTCAGAAATTAATAAACATCTTTCATTCCACATAGGCTTTTTAACTTCAAAAAAAAAAAAAAAAAAAAAGCATATATGCTTATGAAAAAATGACTACATTATTTTTTTATGTTTGATAAATTGATTATATTTCTAAAAGCTTTTTTTTTCCCTTTGTCATACAAATACAGAAATAGCATGTCATGTTCCTGGAGAAAAAAAGGTTTCAAGATTAAATAAAATATTTTTAAAATTTTCTTAAGATGTTAACATCTTTAAAAATTAATAGTTGAAAATCGTATCTCACATTGCAAATTACTGTTTAAAAAGCTGAACTTAATTAAGCATACCAATAGAAAAATTGTAAACTGTTGAACTATTTTTTTCAAGAAATTCTTTCACGGTATAGCTTGAAAATTTTAAATTTAACAATATGCGTAAATACAGGGTGTGACAACAGGACTGGTCTCAAAACTTAGCTCAACTGAAAACATAAACAAATATCTTCTAGTACCCTTTAACCTAATTTCCTTCCATATTAATGCATAGTTGCATGAGATTTCTTCTGTTCAACGCAGAACTACAGGTCATTTGGTGTTTCCTTTGCTAGTAAGTCTACTGTTTTTGCATTCACATGTACTAGACAGAAAATGTGCTCTCTGAATGCACTTTTTTACTTTTGGAAACAGGGAGAAATGTGATATGAGACCTGGTGAGTACAGTAGATGATCAAGCACACTAATGTTTTTTTACCACCAAGAACTGTGTCGTAGAGAGCTCATTGAGCTCTCAGGACGTTAGCTTTTTTGGTAACAGTTGTGCGCAAACTTTCGTCCTAAGCTAATCTTGTATCAAAATTTTTCGCATTGTCTCTCCGTCAGTGTCCTCAAGATATGACCACATCTGGATACTCAAACACCTGTCTTTGCGCATGATTTCATTATTTTATTTAACCCATTAATACCTAGCACCCCTTTTTAAGGACGGTTCAAAAAAGGGTCTGAATTTCCCCAAAATGAACATTTCAACCAAATAATAGTGTCCAATTAGTACCTTGGTATTGTTTCCGTTATTAACAGATTGCAGCACATAACCATTGTAAAGTGTGTAGCAGTCTTAATATGATCTTTATCAAAAATTACATCGTTCACAATCTCAAGAAAAAAAGCCAAGTTTTCAAAGTTATTCCCAGCTTCCCAACTTATGTTAATTGCTGATTTTATTTCTTATCATAAAATGCCTTTTTAAATATTATATTGTAGGTAGAAAAAAAAATTTAGTAAAAAAAGTATGTACCCTCTGGGGTCTATCGAAACTTTTAAGGGACAATTTTTCTTTCCTTAATAAAAAAATTATTTTTTACATGATATTTTTTTTTATTATTTTTCCTGTCGATTAAACAGTTTGTAACCAGTAAACAAAATATCTTTGGAAAAGAATGTCAGGCATTAATGGGTTAATGGTGTCATCAATTCTTGTTGTCACAGGTTGACCGAAACGTTCATCATTTTCAGCAACCTTTGTATCTTCTAAAAACCGTTTATGACTTTCAAAATGTGACTATGTAACATGCCAAACATCTCCTTTAGCATTTTAAAACATTCATACGGAATTCGTAATTAAGGACTGGCGAGAAATTCTAAATTAATGCACTACTTGATTTTTAAGCTTATCTTGATTGCGGTATGTCAACACGTCTTACTCAAACAAGCATAAAAACAAAACTAATCTTGATAGAAGGATGTAGCAATGTACCAGCAGCACCAGAAGTATAAAGCCTAACTACATTCCATGTTCACTCCTCTAGATCAAGTCTAACGGATAGGACATGTACAGTCAAGCTAGTTAATTATTACTAATTGCATGCTTCATACCTAACCAAAAGCAAATTGAAACTATAATATCTTTACACGTTTCGAAGTAAAGCCCAATGGATGCCCCTTGTCAGTTTGTTCCCTGGGAGCCCCTTACACTCACAAAACTTTAAAAAAGAAAGCTACTCCGATTCCAAGTCGGACCTCTCAAGGGCAGTGCTCCGAGTTCCTGCTTAGGCTGGCATGGCCTCTCATTGGCCCTGTGCCAGAGTGTTCAAAAGGACTTTCTAAAATCAATTTAAACAATTCGTACACAACTAGATCATGAAATGAGAAAATATCAAAAATTGATAAATTGCAAGGATTTTGAAAAGTAAGGAAATAGCACCAACAGAAAATAACACCTTACACAAGTGACACAGAGAGGATGTAAAAAAAAATATTTTTTATTAACATGTTTCATATACATTTTAGGTTGCAGAACACACACTTAGTAAGTAATGCACTCAGATTCCTGAAATTCATAGCATTAAATGAAATTTGTGAATCATGAAATGAAGGTATGAGTACAGATGTACAATGAATGAATGATAACGTTCTTCTCACATCATAAACAAAAAATTCAACTTATGCAAACCTCTTTTGTATTAACGTCTATCATTTTACATAATTTCAACACTGATGAATAGTTAAACTATTTGGGGAGTGTATCTATTTGTCTCTGCACACAGCATTTGAGTTAATTCATATGCATTCAAATTACCTATGCATTTCCATACAAAAATGATGTGTTCATTTCATGTTATTCTGTGAATATGTTCTGGGAAGCACAAGCATGACTCACATTACATTGAAAAACAGCTTAATTTTTCAGTGTATTTTGATGCGAGAATTCTTTCATGTTTTATATTTAAAAATACTTTCAAATGAAATTATGGCTTTTGAACTATCCAAAATTTGGATCAAGCTAAAAATAAATATTATAACGTAAATTTTTACTAACTCTGAAAAAATACTAGTGTGTGTGTACTTATGACACATCATCGCAGTGTGTGTGCCTACATGTTCTATTGAAGCAGAATTTCTTCCTTTATATCACTGCGTCCAATTCTTTTTTTGTTTTTGAAAACTAAGAAAAAGGTTTGCAATAAATATAAGACAATCTAAATATGTCCGTATAAATGTCTGACCCTACAACAATATATTAAACAAAAAGCATCATTTAAAAGTAACAAAAAGGTACGAAAAAAATTTCACTGACATATAGGATAAAGTTCAATGGAAAAAATAAGTGATCCAATGATCTATGAAAAATATGCTTGACAACGCGTTTTGATAGTTCAAGTAAAATAGTCTCAAAAAAGTGGCCTAATGCAGATTTTTAACATGCTGCTTTTCCTTTCCACTCTGACAGAAAGTGGCCGAGTTTTAGGAATCAACTCAGGTCATTAAGTGCATATATTGAGAGTATCTGAAGGTTTTTCGAAGTTTCTAAGTGATACAGGGGGAGTCAGGACTTATTGGACAGGCCTTGACAAATTTAATAATATTAATACTTTTTATTTTAATGTATGACCAACCAATAGGGGTCCAACCAATATCAGGGTTTCCGCTATGGTCGGATTTTTCGCAAATGCAAAAATACTACCTAAATTGCAAAAATGAAGCAAGGCCATTTTCGCTTTCTTGCTCCAATATAATAAGAACAAAAACAATGCACAATCTGAGAAAGAAAGTAAGCATTGTGATATCAAACTTAATTTTATTATAAATCGTAGCCAACATGTATAAAATGCTATTAAATTCAACAATATATTTTCTTAATGGGCAAGGGCATAAAATCCCCCAATAAATGCATTATGAACGTTTAAAAAAAAAGCTTGTGTTATTTTAATGTAAATTACAATTCTAAATTTTTCACTTTAAATTAAAAAAAAAAGTTACCTGCTATAAATTTTTTTTCTTTCACAACGTCAAGGATGAATTTTGAATTTAGCATTCAACATGAGAGGAAATACATGAACTAGGTTAGCAAGATAGTGAATAGATTCACTATTTATAAACCTTTAGCGTTTTGCTAAAGCCTTTTCTCCAATTTTAGCATTTTTGCTAAAAATCTTTGCAACTCAACTTAAACCTTGGCATCTATAGTCCTACGAATCTTATATGTAAATCACATGGTAGGTACAGTTACATTGAACAAATTTTATTTCAGAAAATTATTTTGGCAGCACTGAGAGTTTCTTTTTGTAAAAGGTTTTCATGAAGAATAAAGCAATACATAAATTCCTCTCCTTTATCAAGTTCTCTCAGATCATAAGTATTTGCAGTCCCCCCCCCCCCACCCCATTAAAAAATAACATAACAGCATTTTTCAGACCAAGAACCCAGAGTATGTTGATCCACTTTTAGAAAACCTACAAATTCTGAAACTTTTAGAAGAATTTGAAAAGCAATACTCTAACAATAGCAACAGTGAAAGTGATGAAGACCCGTTTCTACTGATACTCTCAAGAAAATGGTGATGGCTAAGGCATAAATATCAGTTGGATAATAAATACTTGGTTTAATGGAATATAATATATCTATCTTTAAACTTTATTCTTTTTCTTCCTTCTACCCCCCCCCCCAACCCCCAATTCTTAGCATAGGGAAAAAAAAGTGAATTTCAATAGTATATGATATTTATCATTAAAATTTTTAGATAATGTTTTCAAAATGCGGACTAATGCATCCTGGACACGGGGCATGTTTGACCACTTCACAAAAAGTTCTGTTGAAAAATGTATACAAAAAAAGTTAAAAATTGTAGCTTTCCCAAAAAAGCTGGGATGATGAAAAAGAAATATTTAATGAAACTTATAGTAGAAAATTAAACTCCTCACTTAAAACTTTTTAATGAGATAAAACATAAAAATAAAAAAGTGAAGCAACTTTTCCAGACATCTCTGCTTTGCATAGATGTAGCCTATACATACTGATTTTAAAGATTTAAAAAAGCATTTTAAAAGTATGATTCATAAAAAATGTAGGGCGAGTTCTGGTAAGTGCGTACCCTTTTTTTCAAAGTTCATGTTCTCAAGGATGCTGCTCTGTTGAAAAATCTTGTACACTCACAATTTTTTTTAGTTTTCTTTCCAGATCCTTTACTAAGATTTTCAAGCATATAATATGTCAAATAAACCATAAGCATAGGTTTTGTGACCTGGTTTATGACACCTATTCTAAGGTACGCACTTTCCCTACATAACGGGTAAGTGCATCCATCTTAAATTATGTGAATTTGAGCAGGAAAAAACTTCTGGCACATATTAAATATGTTAGGTAATTGCCTTGGGATAATTCCTAATACTAGAGATCAGCACTTGCTTGCATGGATCAAACGCAATGTGTCTTGCTAACAACTGCGATTTGAAGATTGAGAGCGTTATGTCTGTGATTCTTCCTTTGTCCTTTTAAAAAGATCAAGTGAGCAAATGTAAGTAATTTTTATTTACTAATAGTCACTCATAGTCTACGTAGTTTGTTTTTGTTTCATACATTAATTAGTCTATGCTTAAGCAAGGGTTCGCACTTACCCCTTCTTAAATGTAAGATGCGACATGTGCGAGTGCGTCCAATAGCGGGAGATAAGTGCGTACCCAAGTGATTTCCTTTAATTTGGGTTGTATGGTAGACGGTCAGGTGACCTGGGTGAACACTTTGTTTTTTTTAAATACGGTTTTAAAATATTTATCATATTAGAATCAGCAGCAGTATGAAAAAACACAAAAGAAAGACAAAAATGTAGAAAATAATTGATCATGATATGATACTTGTACATTTTTTTTTTTTTTTTGTGCATTAGTTTTTCCCAAGATGTTTCTTAATTTTCTTGAATATAATTCATTCATTATTCCGTCTTCGTTTTTTAAAGCAGAAAAGTGTTAGCTCCTTATTTAATGTTTTACTTAATTTAATTGTTTCATTTGTCATTCTGGTTTAAATTAAGTAGTTTATGATCGCTATTTTCAACGAAAAGTTCACTAACTCATATCTAAAAGATAATATATTTTTTAGAGGTAATGAATAAAATTGAAATCTTGAGCCGCATTCAATGTAAATATAAATATATTTGATTTAAGTGACGTTGGGTTTATAATCGGCTTATAAGGGAGCTATAAGCAAAATTAAAGGTGAATTACGAGAGTCAGATGTTCCACGTAATGGTACGCACTTGCCCCGTTATAGCGGTGCGCATTTGCCCCATCATAATGGTGCGCACTTACCCCCACCTTACTTTAAAGAAAAAGAAAATGTGTACCGTTATATAAACAAATTTTAGTCAGAGTATTTGATCAAAATACCCGATGTATGTTATTAGTAGCTATTACTCAAAAGAAACAAGTTGCATTTCTTGACTTCAATTGCTTGGTATGACTACAAGAGAAACTGAAACAAAACCTTCTCAATCTTTACTTAAGAGTTTTTTTGAAGACATTTAAGTTGTCCATGATTGTGTTTCGTCTATTGAAACCAGGGCTGACTTCTACCTATAGAAATTATCCTCCGACAGTTACCTAACATAGTCTATATGTTGTAGAAGCAATTTCAGGACAGTGTTCGCATAATTCTCAGTGGACGCACTTACCAGAACTCACCCTAAGTAAGGTAACACTATGATTTTACTGTGACGTATTAAATGACTTTAAATGCATTTTTTTCTTGAATTGGTTCTAAAGAGAGGCCAAAGATAAAATTCACCCACAGTTGAATCAAAGGTTGATTATGTTCAATTGCTGCTCAGACACAATGGAGCACTTGTAGTTAAGAAAAAGGCCGCCTAAAATAGCAAAATAAATTTACAATTAGCAAAGAAAGAACTGAAAATATCTTATAGATTCTGTAAAACATTCAAATTGTGAAAAATGAATAAACAAATGAAAATAAATAAACCATAATTGTTCAATTTAGTGGAAAAAATAGAAATTCTTGCATTTATAAGAACTTATTGATGTATTATAAAGTTAAGTCTGTATAAATATTTAGTTATAAAACTATTTACTCTCCAAAGATAAACTTAGCTTTTTTTGAGAAGCTTTCAAAAATGAGATGATTTCATTACAATGTTAGATTAAATGTGATATAATGACAGATAAATATAAGATTAAAATATTTTTGATAGACTTATGTCCTGTAAAAAGGTATCTTTTACAATTTCCATGCAATGATACAAAGTAAACAAAACTGCGAAAACTTTTAATTTATTTCTTTTTTATTTTAATTTGTAAAGTCCACTTTTTCTCTATCTACAAGTGCTCCATAAGCAGCAATCTCTAATTGATGTATTCTGCTAAAAAAAAAAAAAAATCATGAATATCTATTCTTCCTGTTTTTTTTTTTTTTTTTCCATTTTTTTCATCAGTTATTGCCAGAAACATACTGCATCCTAATAATCATTGGCGAATTTGCTAAGTAGTAATGTTCATGAGAAATAAATCTACTTTGGTTTGGAAACAAACAGATTGTCATAAACTGGCAATAAATTAACTAAACTCGAAGTTTCCACTGCAGTTTTCGGTTTTATACACATCAATTTTCATTTAAATTGATAAGACTTGCCATATTTTCTTACTGTCAAGTAAATGATGAAATATAACACAGATCATTGGTAATATAAAGAAAGAAATAAAAGCCCTTTTCCCCTTTTTGCATTCATGTTTTATGGTCGTGAGTACTGATTTATGCTACCTCTTAAATGCAACATTTTTAATTCTTTCACGAATTCTTTGATGGTTTCCAACACCTAAAAAGTACTTATAAATATATAGTATGGCACTTCGAAACTTAAAGAAATTTCATGTTTTTGTTCGTATCTGAAATTATAGTAACAAAACTAAATAAAACCTGCAAAAAGAATATTGGTGTAGCTGGCACGAGTGTCACCCGGAGCAGTAATTTGAGTAGTCATCCCCCAAAATAAAGTTTTGGGTTCTGTAAAAACATGACATTCACACAATTTAACTTTTAACTTGTTTTCATTTATGTCATAACGAAGTTTTAAGTTAGCTAATGTACAAAATACAAAGGTAACTTATAAAGGCAGAATTATTTCAAATGCTCTCAAAAATTGTTTTTGTTTTTCAATGTTTTAAAAAGCGGTTTTTGTTTCTTTTTCTTTTATGCTATTAAAGTATCACACATGAGTAACCTTTTTTTAATAGGTTAATTAATTAAGTAATTTAGTTTGGGCTTTTCACCAAAGGAGAATTTTTACGAGTAAATTTTAATGCTAACTTGGGTTTTGTTTTCACGAATGTTGATTTTGCCTCAATTATTTGCAGGGTATTATCAAGGAAAGGCTTTCCTTTTACAACTTTGATTTCATTTAGTAATTTTTTAAGGCTTCATCTTGCTCAAAATATCAGAGAGACAATATAGTGCTACACAAAAAATGTTTTGTAATTATTCATCTTTGTTCTCGCCTTGCTTGCGTATGAGAGCGATAAGTCGCCATTATGGGGACTTGCCTTCGCCAAGTGTCCCCTCCCCTCTCTCGGTGTGGGGATCAGGTTGCTTGCCTTCCCTCACCAGTCGCCTTGGATATCCCAACGAAGACAGCCATAGGGCTCTCTGTCTCTCTCCTTCCATGCAGTATTGTATCTTAATGTGTGAAGAGCAATAAATATGTTTGCTGGAACTGCGACTCATCTATATACAGTCCACTGCTGGGAGATATAGTTCTCCCCCCTCATCCAAGCGGATCCAATCTTAATATATAAAAAATGTGTGTCCCTGTGTTTGTGGCCAATGGACTCCTCAGCTACTCAACCAATTTTAACCAAATTTTGCACACAGTTTCAGTTTGGTCCAACTTAAATGATAGGATAGTTTTTATCTCAATTTAGGACCGCAATATAAAGTCAATTCTCGATAACTCGAATTTGAAAGGACCGAAAAAAAACTTCGACTTATCGGAAGTTCGACTTATCATTAGTTTCGATTTCCAACATATTAATAACAAAAACTTGGAATATTCAATTAATGTATAGATTCCTGACAAGATTAATCAATTAAAATGTACACTACTTGAATTAAAACGTTAAGAAAAAAAGAAAAAGAAATCTTAATTTTTATACATATTTCATTCTTGTGGGATAATCCGTCATTTTATGCTGCATTGAGCAGTTTTCTAATTTAAAAAACGGTAAATATCACAGCTTTTTCACATATCGTTCTTCCTTGGCAGCATATTCATTTTCCTCCATGGTTTGTAGGTACTCTTCGTTGCAAACCTCAGTGTTTTAATCACATTTCTTAAATTCATATTAAAGAAATTTTCTTGATCAACTGCTTTAAAAGTCGTTTGTTTCAAATTTAAAACAACTTTTGGAAATTAAATTCCTTATAGAAGCAATAAGTGCAAACAATACAGCAAGAGCCACCACAGGTGCTGTTTCTTTATTGCATATTGCTTCAACAGATCTTCTTTTGACTTCAGGTTTAACCTGAATGAATCACAAGAGATGAACAAATATAATTTCATGCTCTTACTTGAAAGTTTTTTCTGCTTGTTAACTATCAACTGGTTAGCCACCTCAAAAAAGTTTCTGGAAACATGAATTGTTTTGCCGATGATGTCAAACTTATGGGGGTTGTAGAAAATGACGAACAAATAAATCAGCTGCAACAGGATTTGGATCATATTACTAAATGGGCAGACAAGTGGGGTATGGCAGTTAATGTTGGGAAATGTCAAGTGCTGCATTTCGGTCATGGAAATAAGCATACAAGCTATTATTTACAGGGTTCAGTCATTAGTAGGGCAGATAATGTTATGGATCTAGGTGTCTTAATAAATCAGGATTTCAAGTCCAGTCAACAGTGCAGCATAGCTAGTAACAAAGCCAATAGGATGCTTGGGTTTATTAATAGATCTATTTCAAACAAATCTAAGAAGGTTCTTCTGCCTCTATATAGAAGTTTGGTAAGACCTCATTTGGAGTATGCTGTTCAGTTTTGGTCTCCTTATCTGAAGAAAGACATTAATTTATTGGAAAGGGTACAAAGAAGGGCTACAAGGTTAGTAAATGGATTTTCTAATTTAGACTATGATTCCAGACTTAGAATGCTTAATATGTATAGTCTTGAGCAACGGAGAACCAGAGGGGACATGATTCAGTTATTTAAATTTATTAAAATGAATGATGTTGCAGGGTTGGATTTTTGCAAGGAAAGCAGGACAAGGGGTCATTGTTTTAAGCTGTTTAAACCTCAGGCGAACCTGGAAATTCGAAAAAATTACTATTTTAGCAGGGTAGTGGGAACTTGGAACAGCTTACCGGAAGAGGCGGTAAAGAGCAATGGAGTAGATGGCTTTAAGAGGGCCATTGATCTTCATTGGGGTCTTTAATTTGACTAGGACCAGCCAAGTTGGGCCCTGAGCCTGCTGCTGGTCGCCACATTTGTATTTGTATTTATTTGTAAAAAAACTTCAAGTTAAGGGAAGTAAACTTCGAGATATGGAGAAAAATTAACATGGAATTGAAGACAAAGGGTCGGGACCTAATAAGAAATTCGAGTTATAGTAATATTCGAGTTATCGGACTTCGAGTTATCGCGAATTGACTGTATTATTTATTGCAAATTATCTATTTAGCTACCAGCTCTTCTGTATTCTTGGCTAAGCCTTTTTACTAAGCCTTTTTTGACACCTCCATGGCTGAGCGACATAAAGCACACGTTCTGGCAGCTTCCGGAGAGCAGTAAACAGGTTGTAAGTTAGCGGTGCGTTCAGTGTTATTTGACTTTTTTGTGAAGTAAATTATAAACAAACGCATTACTTCCCTCGAAATTTATATGTGATAAGCTGTCAGAAACGATTGTCACTTAAAGAGTTTTTACGCCTCTGAGGCTGAGAGGTGGAAAGCGCTTGGTGGGATAGCTCCTGGACTGCAGTTAAAGAGGTGGTTCTTCTTACTACTATTATCTATAAAAAAATCTGTTTGGATGGATTTACAGATGGAACAGTCAGTTGATAAGCAGCAGTCCGAAAAAATTATCTTTTTAACTAAGCCTTTTTTGAGCCTTTGTCGCCGGGCGACATAAAGCACATGTTCTGACAGCTTCTGGAGCGCAGTAAAATAGGTTGTAAATACAGAAACAATAACAAATGATTAATGTAGGTACTTTTTTTTTTTTTTGTATTTTCTAATAAAAAAACTTAATAAATTCAAAATTTATTGCCTTTAAGGCGGAACAGAGTTTGCCGAGTCAGCTAGTTTAATATATATTTTGAAGATAACTCTGTGACAACTTTTAAAAAATGCCAGCATTTTTTATAATTATAGTTTACTGAAAAAAAAGGCTGTTTGCTTAAAACTTCCTTGAATGCCTATATTAAGCATTTTGAAGTGTGCACAAAAATGTGAAAGCAAACAATAACAATTCAACTATTGTCTCCCCATGCTTTTTCTAGCAGTGACAATTTGACTCCAAACTAACTGAAACAATTGTGACATAGTGCAGAAAGAGCTTGATTCAGATTGATACATACCCATACCTATGCTTGACTAGAGCAGTTTTTCAACTTATAGTTCATCAAAGCCTGGCCATGTATTTAATCTAATATCTTTAAACAAGCAATTCTTGTATATATATATATATATATATATATCTAATATCTTTAAACGAGCAATTCTTGTATATATATATATATATATATATATATATATATATATATATATATATATATATTTCGGATCTCGAAAACGGCTCTAACGATTTCGATAAAACTTGGTATTTAGATGGAGTTTTGGTTTCTGAGTTCATCCACGTCGGCGTTTTTTCTGTAAAAACGCCAGTTTTCACAAAAAACCCCCTTTTTTGTGCCTTCATTAAGTAAGTTTGAGACGCTTTCTTTATCGCCATTTTCTTTATGATTATTATCAATTGTTGCTGTTTCATAGCAACCACGTTTTAATTTAACAATGGATTTCATAGTTAATCAGCGCGAGTTTAAATTTTATGGTATTTGGCAACGTTAAATTGTTATTGTTTTTTGAAATGTTAAAGAAAGGCTTCACTAGATAGTGTCTTATACAGGCTGTTTCATTTATTCAAAAGCCATGGGATAAAAGCAGTGGTGATTGTCCAGCGTGAGTAGTGTTCTCAGAGTGAGTAGTGAAAAACTGAGTTACTTGGTACTCGGCTGAAGTGCTACTCGGTATGTCTCTATATAGTGAATTCAGTGAGAACTGATAGTAGAAGTAAACAAAGCAGTGTGAAGCTTAGGGATACCACTGTTGCTCGTGTTAGCATGGCCCTTTATTTTTTCTTGGAGAAAGTCCCTAAACAAATCTTTAAAAAAAAATTATAATAAATAAATGTAAACTGCACCTACTTTCCTTGCCTGCACGTCCCGGGGAAAAAAAACCCATTTTAAATTTCCATCCTAGCATGCCGGCAAACAATCCTATCACTAGTGCAGAACTTGGACGTTTCCGTAATGGTGTGACGTCAGAGTTTTAGTGTTGAGGAACGGTTGGTTTCCTCGAAGCGGGTAAACAATTTAAGAAATTTCCCTAAGCTGTGTTTTTTTTAAGTTGAGTTGTATTTTTAACTTAAGTTCTATTCTAATTCTGTTTTGACGTCACACCACTACGTTCCATCGCCTGCAACTATAAATATGAGACTTTCCAATTGTGTGTTCAAATCTGTCTTGTCATGTTCTGAACGTTGTTGTTGTCTTTGCGCTGTGTTGTTGCGGTGTGCACGTTGGGGGCGTGCTCCTTTTTAGTGGTGCTGTAATTTTGAAAAAACTGGAGCCTTAACCACTTATGTTATACTATGCAGGCATTCTTGGTAATTTACTTTAAACGTTTTTAAGAATTTGGCCGAACGCGTTTATGTTCGGGGAATTTGCGAGTCCCACCTACTAGACTCTACACACAGTTTTATCCTCCCACCGTTGCAAATGTTTTCCTGTTCCTGAGATGGAATACCCACGGCTGTAAAGTGTTTTTCTTTTTGGTCATGCAGCGACCAAACCTACTGGCTCCTTCATTGTGGTAATTTCCTGGTTCTGGCGGTGCCTATCCTTTGGATGAATAGAAAATCTTCTTCGTGCCCGTGTACCAGATGAACTAAACTGGAATTGAAGTTGAGCTGTGGACTGCGATGCCATATCCTGAGAGGTGGATATCCCGTGGACTACTTGTAACCGGTGGACTTCCATTCCTAAGATGGTATTTTTGAGAAGAGTTTAATGTGTGGACTTCAAATTATGTTCTAAGAGACTTTTCGGATTTTGCTAACTATAATTGGGGTTTTTTTTTTGAAACTTTAAAATTTTTGGGGCATATCACGTTTTTCAATGTTTTCAATGTTTTATGGTTAAAATAAATTTATACTGTTTGTTAAAAATGTCTATCTGTTTCTTTCACCTCTGCCAACCACACTACCTCGGCCTCGTATTTAAGTTAGCATAAGTTAACAGCTTGGCATTGGGATGTTTAACACACAGCCAATCAAATAAGCGAAATGTTCATGAACAGAATTACCAATCCAATGAAATCTCATGTAAGTGGCAAATGTTGGCGACAAACAACAACCCTTGTTGTTTACTTCTACTATAGCTTTTCATTGAATTCACTTTTGTTGACTAAATTTTGTGTTTACATGTGAATATTATATAATACTGTCTGTTTGCGTATTGTGCGCCTGGCAGCCACGACTGCTCCGATTTGAAAAAGGGAAGACAGATTTAGGATGTGCACTGCCCAATGCCTTCAGTTTTTGTTCGCTTGCTACTTCCTCGTTGCATTTCCCCTCCATTTCGAAGAAATCCGAAGAGACTTGGCGTGTGCGCAGATACGACGGAGGTTTCACGAAAAAATTTCAGACAGTACTGTTAGGTCATTCTTTGTTGTGAAAGTGGCTCATGTGCATACCAATTTGTTAGGTTTTTCCTTCAAACATGTCACAAAATATCATTTTTCCTGCAAAAGAACTTCTTGAGGGAGACAATAGTATAGCCAGTATAAGGAGCGGCGATTAATAAAAACGTTGAAAGAGAGCATCCAGCATTCCTGTCTGCTTTCAACTGTTAAACATTTACTACAAGTGTATACTGTCATTCCTACTTAAATGAGTAACAGAAACAAATACCACGCTAATATTAATAAAACATCCCAGAACGAAATATTACCCCAGATATAAACGCGATGTCAAGAATTAAATAATATTTTTGGGAACCGACAGTATTCCTTTAAGCGGGCCGACAGCATCTGAATGTAAGCAGATACACACATTTGTAAATAATATTAAACTACTTGCTTCACAAACAGTTAACAGGGACAAAAAGCAGAATTAGATGTCAGGACATACTCATTTCAGTGCAAGAAATAAAAATTTAGATATAGACATCATGTTGGAACCTTGCATAACTTTAAAGGTGAAAATTGAACAACCCAGGTGCACCTTTTAATCAGTCATATAAATACATCCAATATTAAAACATTATGAAAATAGTAGAAATGCTCAACGAAGAGGAAAGATTTGACGAGAATCTCCTGAAATGATTCGATTCTAAAGCTTTACTTAAGGTTATGTTAGTAATGCTCCTTGGAATCTCAAACAATAATGTTTCATAAATTGAAGTCAATTTCATGCTCTGGAAGAAAAGATTCAGAGAGACAGAATCATATACTAGTACAGTACGACTATGCAACTAGCATGTTTGTTCAGTTATATTTACTCTTTTTTCAGTATTATTGAGAACTTCTTAAACGTGTCGATAAATATTTGTCACTGACCAAAAATGGAATATGAACAGAATATTGTATAAAACATTTTTGCCATAAACAGGGTTAATGTATTATGCTGAGCTTGACTGAAGTTTTATACTGTGTTTCAACGGTAAAATGAGAAATAGAGTGAACTTCCTGCCTGAAGCAAGTCTCGCCTGCTTCCCTTTAGCTCAAGCATTGTCTGGATGTAAACAACTAGTCCAACACTTTGTTGTATAGATAGGTTTAGGATGTGCACTTCCCGATGCCTTCAGCTTTTCTTCGCTTGCTACTTCCTCGTTGCATTTCACCCCTATTTCGAGAAAGTCAGAAGAGACGTGATGCGGCGTGCGCAGATGCTGCGGAGGTCGCACGAAAAAATTTTAGACTGTACGTGATTGCTAGACAAAAACTATTTTATAACTTGTGTATATTATTCTCGAAATGCTGATGTAATTATTTGTACTTATGATTAGTGGTGCACTGAGTACTTGGTAAATACTCGGTACTCGGCCAAACTTTGAGCAGGTATACTCGGTGTAATCAAAGTCATCGCAGCAAGTGTCATACCGAGTACTCGGCCAAAGTGCTACTCGGTACGCCGCTATTTATGATACATATGTTAGGAATATATATAGAAAAACAAAGACCCTGAGTTTGTTGCTATTTATTGTTTAAGAATTAATAATATGAGTTGAAGTGATAGTATGGATGGTTGATTAATAATGTTAATCCCATATTCACATTTGACAGTATTCAGCTGCTCACTCATTCATATTATTACACATGTGATGCCTTACGTCAATATTTCACAGCATTACTGACTTATATTATCAGTAACTATCTTTTTTTGACATGGACAGCCTTTCTATTGGATTGTTTACATTGTAATACTTACAATACATTACAAAATTTTCATTGTTTACATGCAGTCAGATCATCGATTTAAAAAGCTTACTAGTTTAATATGACAGAAGGACGAGTTGCACTTGGCTAAGTTTTTATTCTAGACTCTTATGTCCTATTTTAAACTCGATATAAGCCCAATTTTATAAACAATGTTAACCATAACAACGAAAATCACATAAATTTGGACAATTCAACTGTCAAATAATACGCATTGGTCAAAATAAAGATACTAAAACTGCTACTGAAGCAAAAACCAGGTAAAAAATAAACATTAGCCAATTAATCATGAAACTGAATTCAGAAAATTTATATACTTTAAACTTAGTGCCGGCTCGAAAACAAAATTTATATTAAGCTTTATTTGTATTAAGACTTCTAGTTTCAAACACAATAATCTCAATGATATTCCTGATCATGTAAAACTGTCTACAACTTCCCTCAGTATTATAAATAATGCAAATAACATGATATGACAGTTGACAGATAAAAAAATCTTTGACGTAACGCTGTTAGATATAAACAATAAGATTTGTACTCACCTACAACTATCAACTTAGCGACAATTCAAGAAATAATTTATATTCGTGAAGCGTAAACAATTCCCATCCAATATTCGACTACAAACTATAAGAATAATGGCTTAAATTATACTGAATAACACTTATGAGCATAGTACACATGCTCTACGTGCATCACTACAACCCGCCATCTTTTTTAATTTACACGCAAGGGATTGTGGTCGCAGCGGCTTGCAATCCAAAATGGCTGCTGGAAGGTTCCTGCTGTGAGGGTGTCGCGTAAGTTGCTCCCGATTGATCTTACTTTTTAAAAGATTTAAATTTTATTTCATGCAGTTCAATTCGACAACAAGCCGCGCGAGATCACGCCGTCGCGAAAGAAGGCCGGTTTGTGGGCGTTTGTTTACTGTTTACGTCACGATTTTAAAGGAAGCAGCATCTCTCCCGGCGGAGAGACGCTGGGCGATGGAGTAGCGGAGGGAGAGAGAGAAGAAAACTGGCTCGCGTTTGTATTGATGCGTTGTAGCCGAACGCTGTGCGGGCGGGTTGTCGTTTATCCCTGTGCTATGGCTCTGAATCAACTTCCATCGAATAGCGGCTCGTGGCAAAATTTTCAAAAATTGCGTGGTGAAATTTTAAAGCGTTGATTGGCGGCGCGCCAGACTGTCTCCACGAATCGGTAATTCACATCGCCCGCCCAAGTTGTTAGGAGAAATCGCAAGGAAAACATACTTTTAAAGGTAGAGAGAAAAAGATAGAAGAGAGCTATGTTTTTAAATGCTAGCCTGGCGATTTCCTTTCCAATGTTATCGATCAGCAATACACTGATCGCTGGGGTATTTTTACTCTTTTTCGAAAAATGCGGGTAATTTTTTTCTTTTTGTTGTTAATTGTTAAAAGTATTTATTTTATAAAATGCATCGAGATTTCAATTTGTTAGAGTAATTAAATTTAGTTTTACTTTTCGAAAAATGTGATCACATTTCGTGCCTGCCTGAATTGCATTCCATGATGTGGATTTAGCATCCAGTAAGTATTTTTTTTTCCAGAAAATATTTTTAATTATTTGATAATTGATTTTACTATTCAGTAGAAATCTAGCTGAAGCTTTTGAGCATATTTTTTTTCATGCTATATTAACTAAGAACTTCAATGCCTGGTTTAAAGTTACAAATTGAAAAAAAAATTAAATTTTGCATAGATGTTAGTAAAGTGTTCTATAAAATTACCAGTTGAAATATTTTTTTTTCTTTCGTTTATTTATGTATTTTTCATAAAGATGAAAGAAAGACATATTTTCCATGACATGCATTGCACATTTAGTCCTTTCTAAATACATTACATCCAACAATGGGAGAGCTTTAATTTCCTGTTCACATATTTTATTCTTCTCATCTTTACTTTATATTCCAAATTACTTTTTTTTCTACGTTTAGTTATCTTTCTACATTTTTTTAAAACAACCTCTCATATTATTTTTTTAATGCTATTTAATTTTGTAGAAATTATAAGAATTAAAATATTAATGAAGATGAAATAATTTTATTAAATTAAGTTTTCAGATTTTATTTATTACTTTCTATTTAATCATTGTTCAGTACATTTATAAAACTAATTAAATCAACTTACTTTATTCTAAAACTGTTTACATTACTTTCTCTAAGTAAAACCTCTTTTACTTTATCATAGAAAAACTTCTTATCTTTATATCGTAAAATATTCTTTGGCAATATCGTTTTTTTTTACTATGTTTAGTTCTTATTATTATTATTTAAACAAGATCTAAAACTGTTAACAAAAAAATATTGAACTAGATATTATACGAATTAAAATAGTAATGAAGATGAAATTCTGTTTATTTTATTTTTTTTTACTTAAATCCCTGTTAAGAGTACATGTATAAAAATTATTATATCTACGTAGTTTACTTCTAAATTTGTTTAACAATACTTTCTCTAAGTAAAATTATAAAAATTATCATAGTAAACTTAGGACTTCTTGTTTTTAAAAGTAAGGGAAGGATTGAAGCTAGTGTCCTATTCATCGAAAATATGCAGTGTTTAACATGTTCCTTTTTCTGAACTGGATAAGAATTACCTTTTTGTCATTGGTCATAACACGTATCTCTCATTTTTATTGACTTTATTCATTGTCAATTATTCATTAAATTTATTTACAGATTGATGAACCTTCAAAACGCTTCAAATATGTGTCTCACTCTGGAATTTAGTTTATATATATATATATATATATATATATATATATATATATATATATATATATATATATATATAATATAACACGTAATCAATGAAAAATTGTTGAGGGAGGAAGTTATTAATATCGTGTGAGGAAAGAATGTAATCGGGGAGAATATTTTTTCAATATATGTTTTCAAAGACGCACATGAGCTTCTAGGATACGTTCACCTCTCTTGTTATGTTTGGAAGCTCTATTATCTACGTGTACTATGAATTATTAATTTACCTATTAATCTATTGGTACGTATTAATTTGTACGAGAAACGTGATTTTAATTTATGAATTTGTAACTAAAAATATTTAAAGCCAAATTCAGACTCAGTAATTTGTAAATGAGGTATTCCTTCAGAACCGAAATGTCGGAACTTTTTTTAAAGGGAGACGAATAAGTGTGGTGCTTATTTATTTTTTGTTAGAGGGGGGGGGGAGAGGGTCGGAGAATGGTCGAATTTCATTGCCCAGGTCATACATTCATAGTAAACATGAATGAACTGAAAACAATTATGTAAGTTTACAATCAATCTATAAAATCTTATCACTATTTTTATTTACAAACATATGCTAGAGACACATTCAACTACTGAACTATAAAAAGAATTGCAGCAAAAACTAATCGTACCTAAATCGCATATATTTGTGTACATTTGTGTGTGTGAAATAGTTTTTTTTTAAATTCCTATATAATATTAAAGAAAATAATAAAGTAGAAGAATTTCATCTGTCTATAAATGGTTACACGTCTGTCAGCCGTGTTTCTTGTTTTGCAACTGTCCTAAATTTCGCTCTAAGCTTCTACTGAGAGGTCACTATAAGTATAAAGGGACTAAAAGTTCATCCTCAAAAGATTTCGAATAGTTAACAACTTAATTAATTTTTGCATCCCTCCGCCCCATTATCAAATGTTTTAATCCAAAATGTAATTATATATTCCGAGAATCAAGTGCACACCAAAGTGCATTAATATTCGCTAAAAAGTTCAAAACAAATAAACAAAAGCAGTAAGAAAAATTAAGCAAAATCTTTATTTATTTTGGAAATATTTATGCGCTATTTTTTTTTCCACTAAGATACAAAGAAAAAACTTTGATGAAACACTTTCAACACATTGCAAATCCCAAACAAACTCTATAATGAAAATATTTTATTAAAGTAAGTTTTTATCATTTTTTCGCTCCCGTGTTATCCATTTTCAGCACATAGTATAATCATACCTATAATTGTACAATTTTGTCGAATCCCAATTTAAAAATGAATTTACTTTGGAAAAAATAAAGATATGATATTGCTAATTCAAAAATAAGAGAAAACGTGAATCTCTTTTTGAGGAAATCCTGCTTCAAAATTGATTTCATAAATTACTAGTTTCACGAGTCAGTGGTGAGCCCTAAATCTGTGCATAATAAATTGATTCGGTGTTCTCCAGAAAATGTTTCATTAACGGTCTTTTACTCCTGATTAAAAAGACTTTTTAATAAAAGGAATAGAAAATGAGCCATTGTTTAAAAATGGGAAACCTTTACCTGTTAAGAGTCAATAAAAATTTTAAAGTGTGATCTAAGATTAAAATGACACAAAACCTTACTTAGAAATTTGATTGTCACATAGACTTGTGTAAAAGCAAGAGTACTCCAGAATGCCTTCATTTACCTTTATCTAGCATAAAGGGACGCAAGGCATGTATTACATCAATGGAATCTTCTTTCGTTTGTTAAATAACACGAAGTTTAAGCATTAAATTATTTACGAGGAACGTTCAAGATAAAAACGATGCTGTGTGACTCAAACAAGTAGAATTCCAAAAATTGAAAGTTGCTAACAATATTTAAAAAGTTTTATAATTGTTTTCTCCTAGTTTCGAAGAGCTGTGTTCCCTTGATTTAATTATGGTTGTTGGCATCATCTTAGAGGAATTTAGTATTTAAATAGCCATTAATCTTATTTTATATTGGGCATACATATATAAATATATAAATATACAGGTTGAGGTGCTTAATCAAGAATAATTTCAGCAACTTTTCGAGGCTCTTCGATCGCTCTCATTAAATAACTTTTGTATTTAATTTTAGTCATTAGAAATTCCATTGGGAAATAAAGAGCTTCGCTTAAAATACATATAAGGTAAAATGAACATAGGTGTTTAAATAAAATTTTAATTATTCTGCGGATGCTTTTGAACAATTTGAAGGCAGATTAATTAAAACGACTAACTTAAAGTTGGTTTCAGATGTGTGTATTAATTTCATTTCGAATGTTTCAATGTTTGATTTTGATTAGGAATTCAGTGTTTGAATTAGTGTTTCATTTGTGAGCTACTGTAACGCATCAAGCTCAATTGGACGTTGTTTGATTTGATATTTTATATTATTGATGAATTAATCGCTTGTATTGCGCATTTTCGTATAGTAACTATTTCGTATTTTCCATATACTTCCCGCTTTTCTTTAGCTCTAATTTTAAGCCTATTATTTTTTTTTTTTTTTTTTTTAACGGTAAAAAGAATTTAGTATATCTTAGTAAGGCGCATCCAATTTGTATTATTTTGTGCATTGTATAGTTAATTACAAATAAAATTAAGCAATTGCGACAATTTTATCATTTTATTATTTATTTGTTCATTTAGAAGATAAGGGGAAAGAGAGAGAAATAATTGAAAGTTATTAATTTGTTTACGTCCTTTCTTTAAGTTTTTTTAAAATTTCTTATTTGAAGCTTACTACAGTGAACGAAGTTTACTGTAGTTAAGCTATTTCTCGCATTCATCTTTTTTTTTTTATTTTTTGCATAGTAATGAATAAATACAAACATGCAGAGAATTTTTCTTTCAAATTCTGTACAAAGTTCTGCATTTATTTTAATATATATTTAGATCATTCGAACACTTTGAATTAAATGTATGATTATAAATTTATTAACTTGAATTACATAATTAAATTTCAATTACGAATAGTTTTCGGTTTCCATTGTTACTGCATGTATATTTTTCTTTCTTGAAAATAAAAGAACTTCTAGACATGTTTTTGTCCTCTACAATTAGTAATAAGTAATGAACAAAAAATGAGTTTTAAATTTTTAAAACATAATTTATTGAGATACGTTTTGTCAAAAAAAAGAAGAAGAAAAAAGATAAAAGATTAAAAACTCATAATTGTCTTTGAGCTGTAAAATTTCATAGCACTTTTTAGGGCTTTGGTCTGATGTCCGCCTTAATATAGCTATTACAATCAAAATGATCTCAAAAGCTACCACATTGATTCTTTGTTCAGTTGCAAGTTCGTCATTTCTTTGAAGTGCGATACTTAAAGCGAGAGTAATCGAAATAAGACTCAAAATATCACAATGAGTTCACTGAATTTTGAATGTTTTTCTTTTTTTTTTCTTTTTAAGTTGACTTACGTCCAACATCGTAGCATCACTTCTCTAAATCTTACAATGATAAACCAAAAGTCACGTTTCTACAGCTACCGTACAAATTGATTGCGCATATGGAAAAGACCTAAATAGAAACCATCTTAATCTTCTTACTTTTGAAGCTTTCATGCGTACGTCCGATTATAAAGTTATCTATCTAAATATATCCTAGATTTTTTTTCTTATTTGAAAATCTCAAACCTATCTTTTCCTAATAATTGTATACGACGACAGAAAATATAAAAGAAGTTTGAGGCTTTGTATTTGAGTAAAGTACTTGTGTAGTTCTAGATCAAACCGCATACAGTTTGTGGGTCTTTTCTTTCTTTTGTGAAATCTTTGATATTTCGATGACTAATCAGTAATTAGACCAAAGGGTCGAGCTTTTTAATGGAATTGAATTTGTGAAATTTATTATTTTTTACATTTATTTCTATTATGGAGCCAATTATTGAACAGCGCAGGTTAACTTATATAACACAACGGCTGAATTACTTGTCCTGTAATTTATTTATTTTTTAAGCAAATAGCATAAAATAATATTTTTGTAATTTGCAGATAAATGGTATGTAGAGACAAATGCTTTCTTAAAATTTGTTTAATTAGTATAAATGAATCGTAACATAAGCTTCAAATTTCTCTATTGCATTAATTTTTTCTATAAGTCGATGAATAATTTGACTTTTGATCGTTTTAAAATAAATTAAAAGATAAAGAAATGTTTTGTCGTAATGAAAAAATACATATTTTAATTATTTTAAACATTTCAACTAAAATCCTGGCAAGTTTTAAGTGATTTCCATGATTTTAAATCTTTGAAACAAAAGTCATAAAGAATAATAGCTGTGCTAAACACTTGAAAACTCGGTAAGCTATGATATATTTCATGAAAACTTCCTTGAAATGGAAAATTTTAATTTTAAAGTTGAACCACATCACACCGACAATCATCAAAAATATCCATAATAATAATAATAATAAATAAATAACATAATAAAAAAAAACTCTTCATAAAAAAAACTACGTAAATTACAACGCGATTTTCAAATGCATCAATGTCAGTAATATATGAAATCTCACATATTTTTCAATAAATTGTTAATTAGATGGATATTATGCAGGGCTTTAGAGTTTACTTCTTACTTTTAATGTGGAATCAAAAGCTTTTCTTTTAAGTAAATTACATACTACAGTAAACTTTCGATTATCCGCGGAATAGGGAGGCACCATCACCGCGTATAAGCGAATACGGGGAATAATCGGAAAAATATGTATAAAACGATATTAGTGCAAGCAATAGTTAAAAAATCATTAACACTCAGACATATATATTAATTACAGCTAAAATTGATAACAGTGAATGCAAAAAAGATCTTTAAAAGCTAAAAACGACCACTAACGCATTCGCATTTTTCTGCATTCAGTAAATCGTCTCCGTTAAAAAGAAGTGAGAAAAACCAGCTGATAATCCGAACTGCGGATAATCGGTAGTTTACTGTATTTGGTAAAGTGAGTCTCCAATCATGAGTTGCTGCTGTTAATACATTCATAATGCACCAATTTTTAACGTTGCGTCGAATTTTTACACAGCACTTGAGATCATCCTTTTTTACCTACAAGTTTTCTTCCCCACTCGATACATGCTGCATGACTGTTATGCCAGTTTTACAGGCTTCGTACGACTCATCGCCGGTGTTCCAAGAGCTGCTTGATGAAATGTTTATTATTGCTATTCGCTTTGCTGAAAATCAGTGTTCATACAATTTGCGATTAGTATTTTTCAGTCATATTGGTATATGTATAGTCATTGGCGTAATTTAATGGTACGACTTAGTGTTAGAAATAAACAGGCAGTAGTCGCGAGCAAACTTTTAACTTTCACGCCTGTATTTCCAGCTCTAGGTGCCAAAGTTGACGCCTAAAGTTGTGGATCACATTGAAGCTTTCCTTTTCAACGTGTTTCATTGTGATTAAGAGTAGTAAATTTGTAAGTAATTATCTAATGCAATCAATTTTATCGTTAAAAACATATTTACCTTGTATATTTGACAGATAGTTAGGAATGTTATCGGCAGTGTGATGTTTGATGATTTTTTGAAATTTTTATTTGGATAATTTATTTATTAAAAATAGCCCCTAAGTTCTTGCATTTGACCCCCCCCCCTCCCCTGCTCAAAAAAAAAAAAAAAAAAAAAAAAAAATCTGGACTTTATCATGGAGTACCTTAGATTTAAATTCTTATTTCTAACTCATATACTGATGCATGAGACTACCTTAATAAGACGTTTTCCCATAGATTTCGGGTTCTTAATACATAATGATGTTTGTTTGTATGGAAAAAGGTTTGTATTGCTAGTCTGTAATTTAATTAAGTTGTATGCAATTAATAAAAATGAATGAAAAACGCCGGAATGGGGGTACAAATTTATACATTGAGATTTTATGAGAAGTAATGATAAACATAGATTCCATAGATTCCATAAATACAAAAAAAAAAAAAAAAAAACTCAGTAAATGTTAATCCACGTTTTTAAAATGCGAAAAAAAAACATCAAGTTTAAATTAGAACAAGGCGTGTTTTAACTGAAATTCCGTGAAATGCAAAGAAAGTTTGATAGTCATTTAATAAATGCTAAAGCTATATTTTATCGCTTTATTTTGGAGCTTTATTTTAAAATCACATGGTGAAAACTTTTATGTTAGATAGACTGACCGGTGAACAAACAGTTCGTAGTTTAAAATAAATAAATGAATGAAATAAATAATAATACTTCAAAAGCTTTTTATCATGAATTGGCAAATTCCTTGCAAGCATTTTTAAAAAGAAAATTACTGGAAAATATTGTGTTATTTTACTGGGGTGTGTTTATTCACTGGGTTGGCGTATTTTGTTTCACTTCAATCTCCAAAACAACTGATGTAGAGCAACAAAAAATTCTCCCATTTTTTAAAGCATAATTATGAGACATTCATCAATTAAAATTTTTTGCTGTCATGTGCGTAATTTTTAACTATTTTATGAGTTCTATGTTTTCAAAAATAAAATTGCGCTTAAGTGTTCACTTACTGATAAATCTATCCCACTAAACATTTAAAAATCATAATAAATATTTTCTAAGTAATAAACTGCGAAACACACATATCTCTACAAAAATTAAATCTCCATTGAAACAACCCTTGAATGAAAACCCACTCCTAAATTCAGCATTAGATTCAAGTGGTATTGAAATCGAATTATTTGCTGTTCAAAATAGTAAAAAAAAAAATAAAGGTTTGAATATAATGAATCGAAATATAGTGCAGGAGCACGTTTAAAATGTCTGCCACTTTTACCAAAGAAATAACTGCTTAGTCTGAAAGGAAACTATTGACTAACTAGACAAAACAAGGGATATAATGTATTATTATTTATGTACAGTAAAAAATTTGAACAATACATTGAATATATTTATGCAATACATTTTGTTTTCCTTATGAAAGTTTATTTATCGACTATATTATCAGTTATTTCTAAATAATGTTTCATTTTGCCGGTGTTTCCCCCCCCCTCCCTCACACACAAACGAATGCGTTTCATGCAAGCATCTAGCCAAATCCTATTTATGGTTCCAAAAATATTTGGTTTCATTGCTTGCTCGGTGGAAATTTTTGTTATGTGTTACTTAAAATAAACGTTTTAGATTTACATTTTCGTTTGTAAAAATGACAGCTTTTAGGACACATTAGCTGTTAGGTTTGTTAATAAATTAACTGCTGCATTAAAAATTTGTATTTTATAGGGGAATAATTTTTAACTTTTATGGCGTAAGAGCTGTGTATTCTTCATTCTTTGTAGAGTTTTGCGCCTTTCTTTATTTGATTCAAAACATAAAGTGTCTTTCAAAATGATATCTGAGGAGCTCTTTCTAAAAGAATTACTAATTCTCATTAAAATATATTTACTCTAATTTGGGCTTCTCTTAAATGCAAAAGTACAAAATAGAAATTCATTTTATTTAAATGCTCTGTGTCTCTTTTCTGTCTCATTGCAGCTTTAAATTTAGTTAAAGGCTCAGAGAAATACATATACTATTTCCCACAATACGCGTAGCGATTCCTTTAAATTATTACAAAGGTAAGATATTATGTAAACACTTTTAAACATGTGTTGTTTTCTTGCTATAGTAACGCTTGTTATAACTCGTTTTATTGTAAGTATGAAATAACTAGTATGAAATAAGTAGTTAGTCACATAATTTTGTTTTAAATGGAAATCCTACTAAAGAGGCGCGTGGTTTTACAATAGCTTTATTCCCAAGCAGAATGTTTCTTTGTTGAGCATTATCCCAAGAACCTGTTAGGTTTTGTGTTATTTTTTTAATTAAAAAAAATCATTAAAATTATTTTTTAAGCTCAAGATTTTTATCTCGATTGTTTTCATGTAAAATGATATTATTATTATTCAATGATTTTTATCCTGTTTAGTGTACGATTCTCGTTATATTTGAATACTTTCTACATTTAGTATAAGTGTTCAGTTGATAAAACAACATGTGATTTTTTTTAATGCAGTTATACATCAAACTATCTTTTCGATAGAAAATATCAATAGAAACGTTGATTACAATTTATTTACAAACCATGCTACATACTTTTAAATAAAAATATAGTTAATTTTCGATTGCAAAGCTAGTTAACATGACACAAAAGCAAAGGTAAAATATAATAATAATAATAAACAAATGAAAACAATACTATTGTAAAGCAATATTTTGTGATTTAAATGTTAAATCCTTTTGCTCTATTAAAGTTTTAAAATCTCTACTAACTCTAAGAACGTATGTGTTTCACGAAATACGAGTAAAAACTGAAGTTTTCCACAACGAATTATTCCAAACTTTTTTTTTCATTATCTCTAATAGTGTACTTGTGTAGTTCCTCTAAAAAGCGATTAATTTGAAAATGTTTATGTTTTTTGCTCATTGATGAATTTAGTTAAAATTAAGCGTCAAAAAGTTTCAACAATATATTTTTAAATATTACTCTAAAGAGAGTAAAATGCTTGAATGACTTGCACCCGAAAGTTAACACTCATTGCCATTGCCGACGAGTAGCCATGTCAGTCTAATCGAAAACTAGGAACCCAGCTCTTGAGGGTGTCCGTTTCGGGATTGGAGTAATATAAATTTTATGGAGGGAGAGGAACCGGGTAGGGAGACCATATTAACAAGAAGTTCTCCTGTGCTCTTAACGACCATGCTCATTTCTAGCAATCAGAAGACCTCTGTGGTTTGACTCTCAACGTCAGCTTTCCTACATGAAAAATGAGAAAATAAAATAATTGCTGCAATACCACAATGAAAAAAAATGAATATTGATTTTACAGTATAACATAGCTAATTTTATAGTAATAAAGTCTAAAAATTTCTATTTTTACACTACTAAACTGTAAAATTGCTGATTTTACTGTAATGAACTGCAAAATTGCTTATTTTACTGTAATAAAATGCAAAATTGCTTATTTTACAGTTTGCAACCGTGCATATTACAGTTTTAAACTGGAGCCTCTTTTGTCAGTATTATACTGTTGTATTTTACAGTATAATACAGCTAAATTTTACAGTTTACTACTGTGCATTTTAGAGTTTTAAATATGAACCTCGGCTTCCAGTATTATACTGTAAAAACAACAGTTCATTTTTTGCAGTGCATGCTCTATAAAGTAATTTCGGGACATCGCTAGACTTGGGACGTTAGGTCTTCCACATGTTTTCGAAAAAACTCTTAGAAGCGTATGAAAATATAACAGTATTGAAATAATATAAGAGAGTTGTCAATAGTTGTTAATCAATGCTTGAAAATGTAGAAATTGCACAAGAAAATAAAAAAAAATTATCAAACGAGTCTTTCATAGTTTACATAACTTAAAATAAGATAGACACTGATGACGGTAATAAATGCTTTGGTTTTTGTTGATTTCCAAATGGATTCTCGTAAGATCGATCATTTGTTAAAACTCTCTACTTATTTCTAGATTTCTAAAGGATTAAAGAGGTAATTCGTAGGTACTTATCGAGATCCCCTGTAATTAAGGCAAAGGTGTGCACTTGACTTTGATATTTTCTATTGCAGTTACGGCGATAAAAGGAAAATCACCTTTTTTCCAGGAATACTTTTAACAGTGGCATACATAGCAATCTCTGAGGAGCAGAATGGGGAGGGGGAGGAGGCATGAAGTTTGAGGGCACACGATCCAAAAAAATTATACTATGAGTTAATTGAAAAAATAATTTTTATAGTTAAATATAATTTCTTCGGGGGGAGGGGCACCTAAGTCTATGTACACTCTCTCTATTGAATATTATATACGAATAAATATATCTCTAAAAGCAAATGATTTAACCCTTAAATACTAACTAGTTATTCACCATTTTACTTTAAGCTGTCGAGATGTTCTTAAACGATCTTAGTTTTCGTCAAATTACACGAAAGTAAATTTTTCAAAAGCGTTTCTTACTGAGCATGAAAATTCGGGGTAGCCAACAGTTGTACTTATAAGTCTTTCCACAGTGTTGCTCGTCTCTGAAAACTGTATTTGGACAATTCTACAGGTGACTGGAATTTTAAAAGCAAAGCAGTACGTATTTTTGATATTAAACACAAAGTGTATATTGTAAAAATGATCTTTTTGGATGATTTTAGACAAATAATTTAAAAGCATTGTAACTGACTAACAGTCAGTTACAATGCTTTTAACAAAATTTAGAAAATCATCATCCAAAATGCATTCAGAAAATTCAATTATACCATTAAATTCAACAATGGCTTATATCACCCTCGAAGCCCCGGGGGGGGGGGGGGGGTACATGGGGAAAACACGGGAAAAATATTTTTTTTTAATGTAAATAGGGGTACGAGGGGGCGGCAAATCCTTTGGGGAAGCGCACCCAAGTCTATGTACGCTACCGAAATTCAGCTTACCGAAAATACAATAATCCAGGCGAAAAGATCGTTTGTAAAAAATAAATTTTGCGTTGAAAAAATTTGACACTGTTATAAAATACTTACACTAAAAATAGATGTTGCTTTTACAGTAAAATGTAGCTAATTTTACAGTAACAAATTGAAAAAAATGCTAATTGTACAGTAATAAACTGTAAAATTGCTAATTTTACTTTAGTTAACTGTAAATTTGCTGCTTTACAGTAATAAGCGATGAATGACTGACTGGGCAGACGATTTTTTTGTTTATTTATTAATTTTTTTTTGTTTAATTTATTATTATTATTTTTATTTATTTTTTTTGGCAGACGATTTTTTTTGTTTATAAAAATTCTTCATTCACGAGAGCATTTTATTCTTTATTTATATTTAACAACTGGCAACGGATTGAAAATAAAATTCGAGACATTTTATTAACGAACGAGGTTTTTTTCCTTTGTTTGATAAAATGTGTTTTGATGTTCTTTTTACTTTTATTTTATTTATTAATTTTTTTCTTTTGAAAACGATTGTGAAATTTTTCTACGGAAGAACTATAACAGTTACATTCTTTAAAAGGTGCGACAAAACTTTATTTACTCGTTTATTTACTTTTTACGTGTCCATTTCATCTGATGAGAGGGGTATATTTTGCTTTTAGAAATCAGCTTTAAGTGCTATAAAGGTATGTTTGACATAATTTTCAGTTTCAGATATGCAGGAGAATGTTGATCAGATGCTAGAATGCCGATGTAGATGTACGGGAAAGTAGGCTCGTTTAGTTCTTGACAGAACTTCTTGTTTAAAATTTAACATGAAACAATTGTTATTTTTTGTTCACCAAAAAAAAAAAAAAGGTTACTGTAACTATGAAATACATGGTTACTTCGAAATACAACTCTAATTTTATTGATCTCTAAAATGGTTAGTAAATATCTTGTCCTGGTAGCTAGCAATTTTTCAAAGGATATCTATAAAAACAAACAAGTAATAAATGGAAGACGATTAAAGAATAGTTACTGTCGTTTTAAAGATTGATTTTTTGATTTTTAGATATTATTAGTCGAAAAAACAGGAACTGCTTCATAAATCTTTCAAATACATTACTCGAGTTAAGAACAAGTTTGAAAAAAATTTATTTCAGAACACTATTTTTTTTCTGAAACTTTTGAACACAGCTTTATGAATTTCACGGGAAGTTGATAAAACATGAGTTTAGAAATCGTTGCTGCTTTTAATTTCTAAAAGGAGATAGATAGGGATCAATAATTATGCTTTTTTATTGTAGCAAAGTTTGTTTATTTTATATTAGAGAAATTAAAGCTTAAAATTACGCAAGGAAGTATTCTGATTCCAAAGTTCATGAACATTATAACTATTTTAAATTTAATGTTAATATTGACAGTTGATTTTGAAGGAAAATAGACTGAAAAAGTTTCAGGAAATAACATTAGAGCTCATAAAGTCATATGATAAAAAGTTCAGTCCCTGGGCAAAATGCATTTATTTGATTACTTTGTGTCTTCCTTTTAAGTGAGTTTCCTTTAGTATTTCTCACTTCTTAATGCTTTTTACAAAGTTTCCTTATTGTTCATTTTAGATAATTTTGACAACGCCCTGATTTTTTTAATATTTTGCTTTATCCTTTCTTCGCTTGTGAAAGACTAATTATTGAAAACTGATGATCATTTTGAATGAAAACAAGCTAGTTGACCCAATTATTTTTCTACCTCAGCGAAGCAAATAAAAATCGTTATTAATCGCTAAATAAATAATTCTTTGAATGGAAGAATTAAAACCATCATCTTAAGAACGAAAAATGTAGCAACTGGCTAAGCCAGAACAACTAGATTATATCGCCAAAGAGCTCGCGCCAATATTACAATTGTCGAAATATCCCCTTGGTTTGAAGCAATATTTTTTTTAAAGAAACTATTGAAGAATTCTTTCATTTAATTTGCCCGAATGTGCACCCCCATCCCCTTGAAGACAAATACTCTGTTGAAATAGAAGCGCCTAAATCCCAACATGATACCGGAACTCATTTTTTCCCTGTTTATGCCTCTACAACATACATAATAGATTTTTAAATGATTGTAAGTTACTCTTTACAAGTATAAGGGGCATTATCCGTCACATCCCGATAACTTTCATTATCTGGATAGTTATAAACTCTTCAATTATTAAACTGTATGTTGGTACTCTGAGTACCGAGCTCATACTATATTTAAAAGGTGTTGACTTAACCCAAATGTTTCTAGTCTGAGCAAGTCCGTGACGTGCTTTAAGAGAGTATATATGCTGCTTGAGGATATGCAGTACTTTTACTTTGCCTGTGTGTTTATTATTATTGAAAAAAAAGGATTCAAGTTAAATATTAGGGTTCACAATCAAGTTTTCCGTTGATAAGAGGTTAAACTACATTTAGAAGCTGATTTTTATTTAATAAATGTGGGTAAAAGAGTAAGCATAGTTCAGTGATCCAATGCTATCTGCAAGATTATTTGAAATCAATCTTAAGTATTTCCATTAAATACTAGAAGAACATTTATGGTTATTTATTTGTACAACAGGCTTTTTTTTTTCATGTACTTATTTCGTGCTAATCGGATGCATTCACCAGTGCGCTCTCAAAATTTGCCTTTTGGTGAGGAAATGGATCGTAGCAGTCAGTACATACAAGTACAACCACATTAGAATTGCCAATATGTGTTGAAACCAGTGCTTCTGCTGTTTGACCCCCACCTCCGCTTCGCTGCGCCACTGAATACAGTTATTTATTTTTTTAAGTTTAAGAAAAAATAATGATTATTCCTTGATTTAACTATTTTTAACTATTTTTTATTGTGCAAATATTATGTTTTACCATTTTGATTGAAAGGGAAAAAGATCGAAACAAAAGATCTCTTTTTTGAAAAGCTTAAGAAAGTAAAATATAAATTTAATTACAACCGCTATTATATTTTAAAACACAAAACCTTCTAAAGTTCAAAAAAAAAAAAAAAATTCAACTCGATTTTTGAAATTAAAAAATGAAATAAAAATCTCATTACTTTAAAACACTATCACTATAACTTTCAATGCTTTCCATTTGAAATAGGGATTTCGTTACCTAATTACTACTTAGAACTTTCAAATTATTCTTTTATTTCCATTATTTTGTTTTCAAATTTCTGTACCTCAGAACCAGACTAACGTAAGTCCATTTTCGTCATTTTTCGGTAGAGGGGAAAAACGATTGTCGAATACATCGCTCTCCCCCTCTACTGAAAAATGACGAAAATGGACTTACGTTAGTCTGGTTCTGAGGTACAGATTTGATACTGATTCTCAATATCGGTCAGCAAATTCAACCATCTATTACTTAAATTCCTAATTTTCGTTATTGAATGTCGGACCTTTTAATTCTCATTGCATAAAGATTATCATGTAATGGAAATAAAAATGGGATCATACAGATAGATGAATTTTTTCCATAAGATGCACAAAGATATTCGTATGTATTTTGATGAAATATTACTAAAAAACAAATTGTAGAATGATAGGCATAAACATGTGCTTAGTTATATGATCAGGTTTTTTAGAGTACGAAATCTTAAATGAACAAGGCTCTTACTTTTTTGCGCTCTTTTTTTTTTCTCTCCCTTGCACTTAAAAAGAGCTCTTAGCACAGCTGTAATAAAACAGCTGTATGCCGTTGTACCTTTTGCTTATTTATGTTGTTAAGTAGGTTACGTTGCTTCATTTTACAGCTCTTGTACGTAGTTCATACCTGCAGTGCAATTGCTTCTAAAGTCGAATACTTAATCGTTTTGCCAATTTGATGTTAGCGACAATTTCTTTGCTCAGAGAGTTGAAGAATATCACCAGACATTATCGCTTGACTCCGAATGACTTATTTAATTGCTTTAAAATACACGGAATAATGTACCAATAATGACTAATAATGTATCTTATTCTTCTTATTAGTTTGTCTTTTATATTTTTATTTATTTAATTTAATTTAATTAATTAATTTATTTATTTATTTTGCGTGAGAGTTTGATTTTGCTTTGGGCACAATTATTGAGTAAATTTAATTATGATTAGATGAGTGATTTTCACTGCAAGGGACATTTTTTTTCCGAATTAAAAAAATAATCTGGAGCAGTATAATTGATTGACACTGAAATGTATTGCTGTTACTTCGGTAGTTAAATAACTATTTTACACTAGTTAGATTCAGCTGAATTCATGTTATCCTGTAAAAATGCTCTGAAAAACATAAGTATGACTCATACTACTTTGGAAAGGAAATTAATTTCCTACTATGTATAGGTATGGGAATTTCTTTAATTTTTATGTGTTAAAAAACTTTTTTAAAAGTTAATTAAAGGTCTTGATTTATCAAATTTTGAGTTAAACTGAAAAACAATTGGAATGTTCTTTTTAATTCTGGGAAACAATTATAATTTGACTCACACTACAGCTTACCTTTTCTATTGAGGTTACGGTTCTTTTTCTGCATTACTGCGTTATTCTTTCTCTAAATTATGCGTTTCAAATTTACATTTTGAAAAGTGAGGCGACATTCTTAAAATAACATTTTCATTACAAAACTTACATGTCATATCGCTTTATTACGCCATTGCAATTTGTCAACTAAAAACTTCATACAAAGCACCAAACAACCAATAAAATATGTCATACATTTTGGTGTTATAAGAACTAAGTTATTCTAAAAGTAATACGAAATTATGAAAGAAAAGGTATCCGACAAAAATGTGTGGCATTTCAAAAAAATTAATAAGCCTTTTCATAGTTTTGCGAAGTTTCCCAGTTTTATACTTAGCATCTTATTAGCCTTGCAGATTTTATTATTTGTAAATATAGTTACTCATCCAGTTTGTATGGCTGAACATTTGAACATGTTTCTGTGCAAATTTTGTTTTCTAAATTGCGTCCCAAAGTTACATCATATTTTGGATGTTTTTTTTTTTTTTTTTTTTTTTGTCGAAATTTGAAGATAAATTGATTTTATCAAGAATAGTTAAAAAAGAAGCAAAATGTCTTTAAATTATTTTACTGTAATAAACATATGATGATAATCTATTAAAACAAATTATTATATTTGTTTATGAAATTAAATTGTGTATCGTTCTGTCATTCTTGATATATTACACGAAAACAATAACTTCTCTTAATCAAGAATAGAAAATCAACTATTATTAAAAGTTTTGACATGCTAATCAATTTATTCCGAAAAGTAAACAAAAAATCTATTATTCTGAAAACATACTTGAATTTATTGCAAAGAACTTTTATCTTCAAAAGCAAAAATTTCTCTTGAAGAAATTATAATTAGTTTTCGTTTTATTGTTGCTTTATGCGATTTTAATGCATTATTTTTCTTCTGAAAGCTCTTATAAACGCATTAGCAGTATAAAAACTTTCAGCTGAAAAATGTGATCCATTTACTGCTCCTACTTTCTTTCACTGACAGCATGTTTGGATAGAAAATTTTATATGACATAAAGGATATATTTTACAACGTCGGTCAAAAGTTATTTTCTTTGTATAAATGCATTTGCCGGTCGGAGAAAACTTAGAATTACAAACACGTTTTTCACAGTAGACGGAAATGTAGAGTTCTTATCGATGGTTGATGAAATACAAAGAAAATATAACTTTCGATTATATTTAGTCGTTTTAAGTAGATGGATTGCTATTCTTCGTTGAGAGTTTTTTTCTAGAAGCAAAAGCTTTAGGAAACTCTAAATCTTTTTTTGTCCCAAATCAGAAAAAAAGAAAAATATTCGGGAAATATTCGACCAACTCTTTAAAAATAAAGAGAACAATGATAAAAGACTATCGAATTTATATCACGCTATTTCATAAAAAATAAAAAAATGTATCCTTTTTTTCAGTTTGATAGTCGTTTGTGTATATCAACGACACAATCATGATTTAAGTACATTGTTTTATCATATGCAGGAGAATGTGGATAAAAGGGAAATAGTAAAATACTTTACTGTTTGCAGCACCATATATTTGGTAATAATTTAACTATATGATTAAACACACAGTTTATTCCAGACTGAAAACTTTATTAATACCAGCCATGTAAACGAAAAATTGGTGCTCTTATTGTACTATTTCGTAGGCAATCAAAAATAATTAAAATGGACATTTTTTGTTATTCGTGTTTCAAATATCATGTTTCATGTCAAATTGACTTAGTGATGTTCAGAGCGGTATTCATTTATTCAACGTAAAGCACGGTATGATTTCAAATGTTTAGTACAATTTGTCAAATTTACGCGGGACAAAGTGAATTAGTTCATTTCATTTATTTATTTATTCATTTATTTACTCATTTGCGTATTCATTCATTAATTAGTTTATAAATGCATTTTCATGTCTTCATTCAGTCATTTATCTTTTCACTCACCTCTTTTCTTATTTATCCATTACTTTATTTACTTTTTATTTCAACACTCATAAATAAATTTGTTTATTTTTTTATTTAGAGTAAAATATTTTAATCATCATTTTTCCCAACTTAAAAAGCGCAGTGATAATTGTCATTCGAAAGCACAAATTTACTGTCAAAAATAAAAAATAACATTTCAGTACAAAATTGATTACAAAATACATAGATCTTTTTTATGTACTATCATTTTCAAATTAAATTTCCAATTTGTTTAAGACGAAAAATAAATTTTGCTCCATTTTCCGCTTTGCTAAGGATGCACAAGTTGTTTTCACTTCAAAAACTTGATTTTTTTTAATAACACGTGATACGGCTTCTTCCCCAACACGGCGTTCTCTCCCAATCTAATCTGCTTAATTACATTGAGAGAATTACCGCACTTACAAAAATAAAAATGCATTAATTTCTCAAAGCCAAGCTTTGTAACCTAACTGCATAACATACTAGCGAATATACTACTGACATACTAACCTAACTATTAATAGTTTACACTTACGTTAGTACTTTTTAATCTGTCGTATAAATCAACTTTTTCCTCGCATTCACTGTCTGGTTATTATCTAAAAAAAAGAGTGAATAATTTTTAAAAAAATTAAATACAGTCTTTGTCAAAACGAGCCCAAAAAGACCTGGGAAATTAATTCGTCTTAACCATACTTCGTCTTGTCCGAAAAACAATGAATAGCGCAATAAATAGATACAATGGGATGGGGATTGCAAATGTAGTTTGTTTTAGCAGCAATTCGTTTTAAACGTGTTCGAATCCACGAGATTCGGCTGTAGTACTTATTATTTCAATCAGATGAAACTATTCTCTCATTAATCGATGAGCCAGAAACTTAACTATTGTCTAAATTACATCAAAGAACTAAAAGTTCTATTATTGATATTAAAAAAATGGCAGCATTAAATAAAAACGCATGGAGTTTTGCTACAGAAAAATCTGCTTTTTTTTTTTGAAGATACATGAAAGTCGCACGCGATGCTGGACTTAGTCATGAATTTCCCCGGACCTTCATAGCGATTTTCACCTTCTAATATTTTTATTCTAGATCGGTTGTTGTCACGTGAGGGCATCCGGCTATTTTTCTTCTTTTAGAAATCGACTTCGGCAGCGCATATTCATGGGGAAAGGAAAAGGTTTAATAACTGAAGTCATTTGTATTCTACGAAATTTTTAAGTAGTCACAGAGTTATTGCAAAAGCTTTTTAACTTCCTCTTATCGATTCAGAAACAAAGTTCTAATGTCTCTAAACCAGAAGATTATGTTATTTGGTTTTAACTAATCGTTTCGTCATTCATCACTTAAAAATAGTCAGGCTCGTTAATGGTTCGAAGTAGAGTTATTTATCTTCTAAGAATTTCAGATCATTATCTGATATCAGATCGCGTTCTTGTAACAAACTTTTAAACTGTAGACTAAGTTATCATTTATGCATTAGGTAGGAAATACCTTGTAAATATTTTTAGTTAAGTTGTGCTGCTTTTTTTTTATTTCGATCTTATTAAGCTATTTTGAAAGGAAGTATAGTGTTGTTATTTTAATAGTCAGAGCATGCGAGTATTCATTGTTTAAAGATAATGTAATGAAATGATGTTATGTTTGATGAAGCTTTTACTATAATTGTCTTCGGTAAGGGTAGTATGCTATGTGACTAAAATTTCTCGGATTTTGTCCTGAGAGAACAACATTTTCTTCTTTCGGAAAGTTTCAGTTAAAATATGGAATCTTGAAATTTCTATTTCAGGGAGAATTTTAAAAATAATGTGCCAACGTATTTTTTTTCTTTTCCCCCCGACTTAAAAAAAAATGTTTTGAAGAGTCTCCAGATATCGTGTTCCTTGTATATAATGGTCGGGAGATTTTTTATTGATATAAATCTTTATATATAAAAATGAATGCATGTACCTATGTATGTATCTTTGAACCTATGTATGTATGTCCTTTATAGACTCAAAAACTACCCGTCGGATTTCGCTAAAAATTTCACAGTGTGTTTGTGTCCTCACTGGGCACATCAAGAGACCAATTAGAAAAAAAATCTGACAGGTAGTTCTTTTTTTATTCCAATTTTAGTTGAAACTTCCACATAAAATCTCTAATTTTTTAAAGGCTTTCCTCCATTCAAATCATTATTTAGTGCTTCATCTCAACTTCCCTCGATAGCTAATTTTGCGTTTGATATTGTCTTTGCTTCGCGTGGTTTTCTGAGGCTTCTCTCAATTCAAATAGTTAAGAAATGTTTCTTTCGTGAGTATTCACCCTTGAATATATAATACTTCTGTTTTTATTTTTTCAAAAGTAGAAACGCAATTTTTTAGAAAATCATCACAGATAAATAACACATTTAAGTTTGATATCACGTTGTCCTTCACGCAGATTTAACTGACCAAGTTGTCACAAAAAATACCTTCTTGGATTTCCCATTTTGCATTTTAACCCGCACGACGCCGGGCATATCTACTAGCACTTAATATTTCTTTCAATTTAAGATTCATAAAATTAGTGACTTTCCAACCTTTGATAAATGGAAATATCCTTATACTATGATTTTGAATGAAACATCTTGATTTACCAACTTCCCCTTCTGTTAATGTTGTCGTACCGATAGTTATAACATTAGTGAGACTAGTGTGCAACAGCATTTATTTAAACTCTCTGCAGATTTTTTATCATGTTTCTTCATGCGCATATGCAATGTTTTTGAACGAAGGAGAAAAACTAATCTTTAAAAAATCCTTACTTTTTAGATCCTTAATTTAGAGTTGTGCAGGAAAAACTCGTGAACGTCACGTCGTGCTTGTAAGCATAACATGGTTTGCAGCATCGGTTATGTAATGCGTTACGCAATATTTTTCTGACATTAAGCCGCAGTAATAACACTGTTCGACAAAAAAAAAACCTTGAAAATGCTTCTGGTATTTTGAAGGCTGATTTTTATGTAAAATGACCCCCTGAATCCGAATATGAGCCCCGTTTCCCCCCATCACGTCCCAATTTTTTTTAAAACGCCCCCCTTTTTTTTCATTTTTCCTTAGTTTCAGGGCTATTATTTTTTTTTTGGAGGGGAAAGGAGCCTTATATTCACCAATAAATTTTTTTGGATGTCAAGAGAGACTCAAAGTTTAAAATCATGAGCACCGAGAAAAAATCGGGGAACTTGGGGGGGCGTGGCCCCCCAAAATATTTGAAAAATCACCAAAAACGATCTTTTTATTCTAGTTTCTTTAAAAAGACCTTTAAAACATTTTTTTCGGTGCAGAACCAGAGTATAGGATCCGCTCCTATGGCTCCTGGGTCAGAAAAAATTTTCACGCTGTAAAATTTTTAAAAAAAAATAAAATAATGCTTTAAAAATCGCACTTTGCACTCGAGTTTTAAAGCAGGTCTTCAGCCAAAAAAAAAAAACAAAATTGTGGCTGATTCTTATGTCAAATGACCCCCTATTTCCAAATATGACCTCAGTTTCCCCCCTCCACCCCCTCTTTCCAGAGAGTCCCCCCCCCCCAATTCAGAGTCATTTTACTAATTCGGAGGGGAAAAGTACATTACGTAACCCGTTAACATAATTCTAAAAGGCAACAGAGGTTCAAAGTTCAAAATCATGTACATGTGTACCAAAAATATAAACTAGGGCGGTATACCTCCCCCTCCCCCCCCCAAAAAAAAGAAAAGAAAATTCAATACTCTGATTTTTCACACAAAAAAAAAAAAAAGGTTTAAAACGTCTCTTAGAAAAACAAGAAAAGAAGATTTTTTTTTTTTTTGGGGGGGGGGGGGGTACACCGCCATAGTTTATATTTTTGGTACACATGTACATGATTTTGAACTTTGAACCTCTGTTGCCTTTTAGAATTATGTTAACGGGTTACGTAATGTACTTTTCCCCTCCGAATTAGTAAAATGACTCTGAATTGGGGGGGGGGGGACTCTCTGGAAAGAGGGGGTGGAGGGGGGAAACTGAGGTCATATTTGGAAATAGGGGGTCATTTGACATAAGAATCAGCCACAATTTTGTTTTTTTTTTTTGGCTGAAGACCTGCTTTAAAACTCGAGTGCAAAGTGCGATTTTTAAAGCATTATTTTATTTTTTTTTTAAAATTTTACAGCGTGAAAATTTTTTCTGACCCAGGAGCCATAGGAGCGGATCCTATACTCTGGTTCTGCACCGAAAAAAATGTTTTAAAGGTCTTTTTAAAGAAACTAGAATAAAAAGATCGTTTTTGGTGATTTTTCAAATATTTTGGGGGGCCACGCCCCCCCCAAGTTCCCCGATTTTTTCTCGGTGCTCATGATTTTAAACTTTGAGTCTCTCTTGACCTTCAAGAAAATTTATTGGTGAATATAAGGCTCCTTTCCCCTCCAAAAAAAATATAATAGCCCTGAAACTAAGGAAAAATGAAAAAAAAAGGGGGCGTTTAAAAAAAAATTGGGACGTGATGGGGGAAAACGGGGGTCATATTCGGATTCAGGGGGTCATTTTACATAAGAATCAGCCTTCAAAATACCAGAAGCATTTTCAAGGTTTTTTTTTGTCGAACAGTGTAATTCCCGTAAAATCAACAAGCTCTTCTTTACAGTTTATTCTTATCATTCTTTTTTTAACAAATACATTTCATAAATGATTTTGTGGTTTTAGCTGAGTATAAATTAAATTATCACCGTTTCACTTCAAGAACTTGTGGATATGCGTTATTGTTCCTTTTGTTAAAAGTATTAACATGCTTGTTTCTTGATTTTTTTTTTTTTTTTTTTTGATTATCAAAGACTATTTCTCTACTTATTTCCTCTGTCATAATTTTCACATTTTGCTTCCGCGTTTTCATCCTCGGAGAGCTCTTGAGGTCTTAAGAAAGTAAACAAGACATGCCTTTACCAACCCAGTAGTCAAAACGCTTGCTTTGAAGCGTTACGCTCTCGCTTCGGATTTCGATCCTATCGTGTGTAATTACAATAACTTACGAATTAGTGCAAAATTGGTTGGTAGTGGGAACGGATGAACTCTTATCGAATTTTTTAGAAGTTTTGAATTTATACGATAAAAGGTGTTATATTCCAGAAATACATTATAATTGACATGAGGAAAGAAGATGTCATAAAGGAAAATAAATATTATGTCTATCAGTCCTAATAATATAAGATTTTTACACATTTTCAAAGTTAGCAGTTTTTGTAGTTTTTTCGTTTGATTTAAAGAAAGTCTTATTGGCGGAGATTCCGTGGTAAATTCACTACCCGATTAATATTTTAAGAATGTAAACTTCTAATTTATATGTGAAATTATTTTTTGTTTTAAGTTTAATTTATTAAAATTTGTCATAAAATATTTTTCCTTAAATTTAAGAGAGCTCGAAAAAGCTTTTAGACTTAGATTTTGCATACTTCAGCCATTTCCAAGTTATATAATTAAATTACGCAGTTTGTACTATTCTCAAACAACACAAAAAATGAAAAGTGATTATAAAGTTTTGCTTACGTTTTTGCTCAACTCATTATCTCCTTCGCAGGATTATAGTAAGAAGTTCCAACTGCATCGCAGTAAGATTTAAATTCCTTTGTTTTTCTTCAGGGCACTTTCAAGCATGGTCATCCCATGTCAAGTGTCCCAATTTCGAGAAAATCCCCACTCGACCCCCTCCGATTTTGATTAAAAACAATTTTTTTTTTGGATGTACATATAAGACTTGCATGAAGCCATACCAAATTATAGCTCCATAAGCCTTATGGTTCAGCCAATAAAAATTATTTTGTAAAGGCCTCTTTTTCGTGTCTTGAAAAAAATGACCAAATCGTCAAGTTTGTGCTTTTATTGCTCGCGACCTAAGACGATTATCAGGCTCAAATTTGGTGATTCTGATCACTGTTTAGGGTAGAATAGCCTACTTGTGTAACAAAAGCTCAATGCACTGTAGATTTTTTGCAATTTGCTGCCAAAGTTGGTAAAAAATCGTATTTTGGCAAATTTTGACCATACGTTATCAGCTTGTATCTGCTGAGAGAATGACTTTCTGAAGCTAATTCTTTCCTCGTTTGTAGATTGTTAGTATGTCCAAAAGGTGTGCAAGTGGCATCTTGATAGCTCAAAAACTTGCTGAATTATTCGAGTTGAAATTCCAGTCAAAAATGTTTTTTCTCAATTTTGTCTCAATTTCAAAGGGCAATATCTCAAAAGGGTCATCTTGAATTTCAATTTTCTTTACATTATTGGAAAGAACACACTTTTCTTAACTAAAAAACGTTGGTTTTATTTTTGAGACAAACCAGTTTCAAGGGGATATTGCAGATCAAAAATGTGTACGTTATTCCACGTGAAATCAAAGAAAAAAAGACATAGACCTTAAAAGTTCATGTCAATTTGCTCTAATAAAATTTAAAGGAGCTATTGTACTTATGTTCTGATGAAAAAAACCTTTTTTAGATATTTTTGAACTTTAGTTTTTGTGTGCGCATCCGTAAAAACTCAAGAAATGGCAAAAAATAAAGTTTCGTTTTTAACAAAAAGAATTATTTTTTATCGCTGCTATAAGAGCTTGAGTCTTTTCTAGGAGTTATCTTAAAACTCTTGGAACAGAATTTCGGATGATATGTCACTTTGCAAGGTGTCATTAATATTTTAAGGTCATAAAAAGCATTGTTTCCTTTTTCAAAAAATTAAAATAAAAATAATTAATAAATGAGATAAATAAATAAATAAAACAATTAATATGGTGTGTATGTGATAAAAAATATGTATAATGGGACTGCAAAGCCATTATTCTAAAAAGCAATAACGAAAGTTTTCGATAGAGTTGAATATTGCAATTATTTCCGCCATGTAAATGATAACAATAGTAATTGAAAATATGATAAGTAGTAATTGAAAATCCATTCTTTATACTGCCGAGGATGTGTCTAGATATTCAGCCTATGATTGCAATTTGCCCATAAAGAAAAATGATGAAAAATGGGAAAATGCTTTTTATGACCTTGAAATATTAATGACCTACAACCTTGCCAAGTGACATATCATCCGAAATTCTGTTTCAAGAGCTTTAAAATAACACATAGGAAAAGACTCAAGCTCTTATAGCAGCGATAAAAAGATAATTCTTTTTGTTAAAAACGAAACTTTATTTTTTGCCATTTCTTGAGTTTTTACGGATGCGCACACAAAAACTAAAGTTCAAAAATATCTAAAAAAGGTTTTTTTCATCAGAACATAAGTACAATAGCTCCTGTAAATTTTAATAAAACAAATTGACTTGAACTTTCAAGGTCTAATGTCTGTTTCTCTTTGATTTCACGTGGAATGACGTACTCATTTTTGATCTGCAATATCTCCTTGAAACTGGTTTGTCTCAAAAATAAAAATAACGTTGTTTAGTTAAGAAAAGTATGCTCTTTCCAATGATGTAAATAAAATTGAAATTCAAAAGGACCCTTTTGAGATATTGTCCTTTGAATTTGAGACAAAATTGAGGAAAAAAAAACTTTTTGACTGGAATTTCAAGAGGCATATTGCAGCAATTATTTGACCTATCAAGATGCCACTTGCGCACCTTTCGGACGAACTATCAGGCTACAAACGAGGAAAGAATTAGCTTCAGGAAATCATTCTCTCGGCAGATGAAAGCTGATAACCTACGGTCAAAATTTGCCAAAATACGATTTTTTACCAACTTTGGCAGCAAATTGCAAAAAATCTGCAGTGCATTGAGCTTTTGTTACACAAGTAGGCTATTCTACCCTAAACAATGATCAGATTCACCAAATTTGAGTCATATAATCGTCTTAGGTAGCGAGCAATAAAAGCAGAAACTTGACGATTTGGTCATTTTTTTCAAGACACGAAAAAGAGCCCTTTACAAAATAATTTATATTGGTTGAACTATTATGCTTATGGAGCTATAATTTGGTATGGTTTCATGCAAATCTTATATGTACATCCAAAAAAAAAAAAAAAAAAAATCAAAATCGGAAGGGGTCGAGGAGGGACGCCTCGTACATTTGACATGGAATGACCCAGCACTTTATTTTTCAACTGATTCCTTTTTTTAAAACACTGAGTATACTTTTTTATGCAAAAAGTATTAAAACTATGCATTTGAAATATAATTCGCCTTTATACAAATAAGTACTTTTCCTTTATTACACTTTTAAACTTTTCTTTCTGAATAAGATTTCTTCATCAATAGTTTTGCAACATCTACCGCATGAAATTCAATATCGAACCTGGAACGAAAACCTGTTATAACAAAAATATAAAGAAAAACTAACTTGCAGCTGAATTATCACAAGATTTCAGCAAAGCATTCAAAAATACGAATGAAAGCCAGTAAGAAAACGATATCACGAATTTTTCCTTCAAAAGTAAACGCAGAGACAAGCTGTTCACACTCAGAAAACTTCATTGCATGCAGAAAAAAAGCAGCTGGCCGGCAGCATTGGTTTAACATTTTTTAGTTATTCAAAACTCTGTTTGAACATTTGTGATCGGTTACGTCACTTTTCAGCAAATGTCGTTTTACAAGAATGTTTCGAGATGTTTACATCCTAAGTTGTTTTTAAACTGCTCGAACGAGCTAAGTTCTTCATTTGCAGTTACATGAAATCAGTTTTGAAAGTAATAAGCTTTTTTGTACGTGTAATAGTGACGATTTTTTTTCCACTGTAGATATTGTTTCTAAAATTAGCACTTTTTTCTGAACAGAGCAGCAGTTTGTAGTAAAATATGCTGAATACATTTGCTTCAGTTATAAATGTTTCATTGCAGGATGAAATAAGTTAAACCGATTCTTAGTAAGTTTGATACAATCTAATCTTTTTTCGTTATCGCAACTTTACGTGAATTGCTACTGTATGTATATATATGGTTTTGATACACTTTGAGTCAATCTAGCTTTTCAAAGCATCTGAATTTGTTTATAACGGTTTAAGTATTTTTGCCCTTGATATGAACTACCGCAGTTCAACGAAATTTCGGAGTAAATGTAATGTCATTTTAATCGTTTTTATTTGTAGTGGCTGATTTTCAGATTTGGGGTTTCTGTCGCAATACATTTCTGCACTGCAAAATATGAACTGTTGTTTTTATACAGTATAGTACTAGCAGCTGAGGTTCCAATTTAAAACTGTAAAATGCACAGTAATGAACTGTAAAGCTAGCAATTTGACAGTTTATTTCCGTAAAATTAGCAATCTTGCGGTTTATTACCGTAAAATTAGCAATTTTTAGTTTATTACCATAAAATTAGCTGTATTATACTGTAAAAACTACATTCATTTTTCACAGTGTGGGGACTTCTTTGCCTATTTTGTTCTCTCAGAGACCTCCGCATCTAGAGTTGCTTGGTTTATCGGTTTCCCCTCTCTCCTTTGCTTACTGCATAACTATGTAAAAATACTCAACATGTGAATTTTTAAAACCTTTTTGAGCCCCTTATAGTCATGTGGGCTTCTCTCAATTGCGACATTAGGAACGTGGTAAATTTGCCACAGCTCAATCGTCTCCTTTTACACGACATTATTTGCACTTATTTTATATGTCATTTCTCTAGCCTGTTTTTGTCACCACGCGAAGTCTTCCTCGTTATTTTATCAAATTCCATGATTTTCCAGTCATTTTAAAGCTTTTTGTGCCGGCTAACAACGAAAAACAGACCCTCGGCCATACCCAGTACTTAAATGTATAGGGGCCGAAAAGTAAGACACATTGGTGCGGTTGGATATAGCGTCGCGCAAGAAACGCGAAGGTGATGGGTTCGATTCTGACATCGGTTTTATCACTTTTGAATGACTTTTTTGACCGGCAAATTTTGATCCAAAGTTCTAAGAATAGAAATCTAAACTCATTGTAGGATTTTAAACCACAGTTATACTGTTGCATTAAAACCAGAAAAGAAAAGGCTTATTTTGGCACGGTAATTTGGCATGAAAAATATTTCTTCAAGATACTTTTTTTTTTCGGTTATTTCCTTAATATTCGATAAACTACGAAAGGAGGTCATGATTTCATTTTCTTTTAAATCATCGGAGAATAAATTCACTTTGTTACTGGTTTTCGAGAAATTATCGTTAAAAAATCAAATTTTTGAATTGCTGTAAGCTGTATGTATAGTAGTATTACTTAAAATCGTTTGTGTTAATATAAATTCCCAAAGTCTTTGAATTGATCTCGCCACGTTAACTAATGCAGTTCAATAAACTTTGAATGAGTCAAAACACTTTAAATTACACGCTTATTCAACAAACTACTTAGTTTCAGAGTGCATTTATTTAGTTTGGAGTACTTTGAGTTAATACAGTTTTTTAAAATGCTTTATTGGTTTAATAAAGGTTAGAATCTTTTCTCCCTCAGTCCATACTCGCAGTCATTGTACATATTTTTTGAGAATGTAATCCAAATTTGCTCACGCTCTTAGTCGTTGCGTTATTACAGCTTTGGAGTGCATGCACATTATTGGTTTGAGTCAATATAGTTTTTTAAATTTCTGTGTTTGCCTAAGGTTGTTTTGAATGTTATCTTCGAACATCAATCCGCAATAGTACGAATTGTTTGAAAGCATTTCAGACAAATGCGTGCAAATTGAACGATTTTGGGATGATTAAATGCTCTAATTTAATTAATTTTTTATTTATTTTTAATAGTACATTTTTAACATCTTTTTAACGAATACGAAACAATGCTCACACCATGAACTGATATTTTGAATTTAAGGGACAAGTGAATAAAGGTGATATGTGACATTTTTTTTTTTTAATTTCTACAAAAAGCTTTAAAAAAACGTGTTTTTCATTTTCCAGTTAATATAATCTCTCAATGTGTTAAAAGAATATGACCCCGCTTTACCCGTTGAGGAAAATCCATTAAAAAAAAAAAAGAAACACCAAAATTTTTAAAGCTTTTTCTAGAAATTAAAAAAATTGTCACATATCACCTTTATACACTTGCCCCTTCAATTGTAGATTAAAGTTTATTTATTTCCAATAAATTAATATTTACATTTCTTTCTTGCATTTATATCAATGGATTTTAAGTTTAGCTTAATTTATTTATGACGCTGTTATATTATAATCCAATGAGTAAACTAGTTGAGAAGAAGCCTCTCGTGAAAAGGAGTAGTATTTAGCGTAGCTATCGCCATTGTCAGAAATTTGAATTTTTATAAGTGTAGGACTTCTGAAGGTGTTGCAATTACTTTTTCTACGTTATAGTATTCTGTGCAGTATTATAAATGATAGAACTTGTGTATGGTTATGAAGTAAAAACGCGGCGTTTTTAAATGTTTTGAAAGTTCATTTTTCTTGTTTAAAGTTGCACTGCTTTTATTAAAATAATAAATTATTTTGCATTCCATTTGTGAAAGTTACCTTCTGTTGCCAAATAACTTTGCACCAGGCTGATAGTTACTTTTAATTGGATTTCATATTTATTATTTACTTATGTCCCGTTTTAAAAGAGTTTGAGAGAAATGAGATCAATAAATACCTTTGTGTCACACGATTAAACAACGTATGTTAAGCACAAATTAGCAAACTGATTTAGAGGTCTTCTTAAGACTTCTTTTCCCTAAATTTCAGACTTCTTTGCATTGAAAAAAAGAGTTTCCTGAGATCCTGAGAAACGTGTCTGTAATCAATTTGGGAATTTTTTTCTTGACATGCATTGCTTATTATTGTTATTTTGTAAATGTGAGGGATAGTTTAAAATAGATATTGTGGGTACCATGAATGACAACACAGAGGCACCGTGAAATATTTCGAAAACATTTTAAAAAATCTAGCGTGCCGGAAAACCAGGTTAAATGTATCTCTAATTGACAAAATATGCATTTAAATATGATAGATCTTTCCCGAAAGTACCCCACCCCTCCTTTCTTTTTATCGGACGTGTCATTTTACATTACTCTCACTTTCTGCTTTACATGTGCTCCGACTCAGCACGGCACGGGAGTTTCTTCTACCTGTCAGACGGGAGAGAGCACTTCTTCCACATCCACTAAACGGTTTTTGGATCCGTGGTAAAAGAAGAATGTCGCTCGTGACCAGCTCGTTCCTCCACTACACCTACCAGGCTTAAAAGCAAACATACGTGGTGCCGAGGGTTATTAAATACTGATTTAATTACGCGGTCTCGTCGCTGGAAAGCGGCCAGGAAAAAAAAAAAAAACGCTGTAACTCGGCGACACGCAACGGCCCAGGGTTTGCCACGCTTGATGGGACTATTTAACGGCGAATTCCCCGCTCCGAAACGGGCCAGAATTATTGCTGTAATTGGAAGAAAAGGATTGCTCTTCGACAATTACAAAATTAAGGGTAGTGTAATTGGGTGGGAATTTTCGAGCGCGCACATTTTTGGGCGAATGAAGTGCCGCGAAAACGGAATCGGGAGTTTCCGTGACTCGTCCTTTTCCTCCGTCGGGTGCCGGCTTTTTTCACTGATTTGCATGCTCGCCGAGGCTCACTGCTCACGTATATGTGTTTAGCACATGAATGCGATAAGCTAAGAGGTATGGGTTGTATAGTATGTTACGGATTCGGAAAAAGTATGTTGGGTTTGGGGTGCGAAAGGAATTAGAACTCTGTTCTGGGTAAGTAGATTGACAATGTAAGCAAGCAGTAGAGGACTTATCATGTCGTAATTGCGAGAGGGGCCCACACCGATAGGAACCCGAAGAAGATTCAAAAATGCATATGATAAATATTTTACATTGCTTTGAAAAAGATAAAAGGGCCCCTAAAATTCATTGCAAAGCTGTCGCCTGAATCAAAGTATTGAAACTAAAAACTCAGGGGTGAAAGACAAAAGTGGAAAATAGTTTCCCCAATCAATGGATGAACTGCTTATTTTTATTTTATATATTTATTGGCAGTAGTAGCTTCCTGTAATGCAATTTTAATACGTGAATGACTAACACGTGTTCTACTTTTCCACTAATTTAGGATTTCATTCAGTAAGTAGCTTTCGTTTTTTTTTAAGTTTTTTTAGTTGAAAAAAAATGGTTCATGTACTGACTTTGCACAAAATTCCGAACTTTAAAAAGGTCCATGAAGAAAATGGAATTCTGAAATCTGAGATAGGACTCTTTACAAAAGTTCAATGTTCAAAAACAAATACTAAATAAAATTATAAAATCAACAAAGTAAATAAAAAATGAAATAAAATAAGTAAATAAAAAAATGAAAGGAATCTTATAACATTCATAGATAGAAAAGAATGAGTATGTGAATGCATGTTTCTTTTAATTTACTTACAATTATTATTTCTTTTTAATAGAAAAATGCATTTTTTTTCTTGTGTTAAAACCAAATGTAATGAATTTCAATGTATGTTTTTCAAAATTCACAAATAGAGCCTTTTTCGAAAATATATGGAACAAAAGTACGCACACAGAGAGGGTGGGAGAGAAGTGTAGTGGAATTCATTTACATTTCCGAAAGCAACTTAACTGTTTCTTCAGCAAAGTCGCCAAAATCGTCTTGAGTACATAATGAACTATCACTTATTAGTAGGAAATAGTTGAGTTATGTGGAATGGGTGGTTTAAATTTAACCATTAAAGTAATAGTTAAACCTCATAAAGCACAGCTATTTAAGAAAGATGAAAAAAATCTGCGGTATTAAGTATGTGCAAGTAAGTCATTTATGCTTTTAATTTGCAGAAGTCACAGATATAATCTTCTTTCTCTGCTTCGGTTCAGTCAAGGTGAGCCCACAGATAACAGCTGAGGCATTGCATCTGTGAATTTCTCCTCATTGATATTCGGAGAATTTTCCGTAACATAAGATACATTAAGCTTCTTTGTTTTCCGGTTCTTAAGTTGGTTGCATAAGTTCATCCCATTGCAGATGTATTCCATAATATCCAACACACCATCTTTTGAACCTGTAAACTAGTGGACAAAACATTTTCAGCGGAAAAACGACTCGAATAAGCCAGAAGTACAATTCGTTTAGTGTACCTTATGCTTAACATTAATGTTCAAGTCACTTGTGTAGTATTACAAAAGTAATTCAAAAATTCCCTGGAACTCGGCTTTATTTTGAGAGCACAAATTGTTTGTACTTTTCCTGTTAAAGTGAGTGTCAAATCTTTAAAAAAATCTATTGTATGTTTTAAAAGCGTAATAGGGATGGCCATAGTCGATTACATGATAAATGATCTCTCACTGAAAAGTTTTCAGTAACAATATATTCATCCAAAAAGAAAACTTTTTTTACAAATAGTCTTTTAAGAAAAAGGGGTGGCGGATTACGACACATTGAATAAACGAACAAAAATTATTCAAAATACTGTTTTTGCTACAGTACATCAGAAAGAAATATCTTAGTGAACCTCTTTTAATATTTAAAGGGCTTTTTTACTTTTATTTTACGAATAAACTTAGAAATAATGCGAAGTATACTTTATATTTAATTTGTAAGAGTAACTTTGTTCACAATTTTAATAGAAAAAATTCTCTTACTCTTGTATTATGTAGAAAATTTAATTTAAAACATCATTACTTGCAATAAATTGGGCCTCGTTGATGTAAAAGTTAAAATAAAAGACTCACATTGCAATAACACTTTAGGACCTTACCACCTGAGCTTGATCCTAGATGTAATGTTGAGTCGAACAATCGAGTACACCTATCCGTCTATTACCCATTGTCATACATATAGTCAAAATAGATTACTGTAGAGTGTTTATTGTATTTGCGCTGCTGTTTCATATAGCATCTAATGCTAAAGTGCTTATTTTCATATTTTTATTCCTTAATAAATTCTAATTCTTTATATTTTTTACCTTTCAGGTTTTAAAATGCACTTCCTTGTTAAAAGGACAATGGAGGATGCGAACCTGTACTCATAGAATTGAAGACTTTCAAAACCCCTCAAACAAAATGCAACAAGGCTGTTGTGACATGTACGGACTGAGCGTCGAAAAGTCTATTGTCATGAGAATGAGCTCCGACTTGATGGAGCCCATAGAGCTTATCCATCACCAAAGCGACAGAGTCTCTCCGCCGCTTGAAAGTGCTCATAACAACTGCTCGGGTGACGAAGATGGCAACAGCAGCAGCGAACACAACCAAAATCGGAGTCCCCCCATCAGCAGCAGCTGCGAGAATAGCACGATGGAAGAACCGGGATTTAACAAGACGGCCAAGAAGAGGCGCAAGCAGAGCAATCCCATCCGTTACCAAAACGTAACCACGCCTGTCATGCCGATGCTTGAGAGTGAGGTCGTCGCTGACGAAGAACCTGAGGAGCAAGAAGAGGAGGATCAAGTACTTGATCTGCAGATGAGTAAACTGGAAGCCAAGTTTGAAGGACTGCAGTGCCACCACTGCAGCGGTTCCTTTGAGAATGAAGACCTCCTTAGAGTACACGTCGAAGAAGAACACGTCCAGAAAGTACTGGAAAGGCAGCTCCAGCAGCAATCCTACAACAAATCTACCTCAAACACTAGAGAAGGAAGCAGCGATCCAGCCAAAGAAAATTCATCAAAACTTCCTATTAGTGACATGAATTTATCACAGCAAATCATACCAGTTGATCAAAGCAGAACTAGCCCGATGGATGGCGTCATACCAGAAAGCAGGGAATACAAAAATCCCCATTTTCCCTTTCCACCAATTCCACCGTTCATTCCATTTTCAAGAAGTGATGACTCAAAATCCGGAAGCATCCCAGTACCACTCTCTATGTTCCCAAATCCAATGACACCGTTTCTTTTTCCAGTCATGCCTCAAGGACAGACCCCACCTGTTTCCAATGGTAATTCACATTCCAGTCAAGGGGTTCGAATTTTTAATCTGGAAGCATATTGTGAACTTTGCAACAAAGAATTTTGCAACAAATATTTCTTAAAAACACATAAAGCAAATAAACATGGCATTTACTCTGTAGAATCAATAGTTAGCTCCCCATATGGTGGACCCTTTCTCTCACCCAGCATGAACAGCCCGATTCCTCTTCCTCATTTATTGCAAACTCCTACATCTGAATCGCTTCCCTCTCGAACGGGTCTTGTGAATATAGAATCGTATTGCGAAATCTGTCAAAAAGAATTTTGCAACAAATATTTCCTCAAAAAACACAGACAAAAAATTCATGGAATAATTGAACCAGGACAGAATATCTCTCCAAGTACTACTCCTTCCCAAGACACAAAAAGCAATTCACCCGTAATGACAACTTCAGCTCTTTCTTTAACTTCAGCCCCGAGTTTTTCCGAAAAGAGCCAGGAAGAAAACAAGGATTCAATGGCTGCAAAACTGGAGTTTCCTTCTTTGTTTAATATTCAGAATCATAAAACGAGTACTCCTACTATATCCACTGCTGTGACTATTCCTATTTCAACCTCTACTTCATGCCCACCTGTTAGTGCCGGTGTAATGCCGCCGGGTCTTCAATCCCCAGGACATCAAGGGTCTTCGAATGAAAACTCTGTGTCTCATGTTTTTACGCCAGAGAAGCTGAGAGAAATGGGAGTGATCAATGCTGATGCATTTTGTGAGTTATGTTGCAAAGAGTTTTGCAACAAGTATTTTCTTCGAACCCACAAATTGAATAAGCATGGAATCAATATGCCAGAAATTTCTCCCGGTAAACCTCCATCCGGAATGCAACAATCGTCTAGTCACAGTCAGGGAAGTCTATCAAATGAAAAAGGAGAAGTGAATTTTGATGAAAACCGTTTCGCTGATGATTTATTACAAGAATCTCACTCCAGTCTCACTTTTGAAGGGCTTACTGGTGAGTTGTCTTGTGACTTCTGTAATAGACCATTTTCTAGTCTTTATCTGCTAAAAATGCACAAGTTTTACTCTCACAACATTCCATATATAAAAGAAGAAAGCAAGTCCAAACCGAATTCCCCAACCTCAGAAAATGTCAATCAGGAGAATAAAGAAAATGAATTTATAAAGCCTCATTTACCTCTTCCTCTACCTTCATTACTTCCAGAAAGTACACCAACCTCACTGCAAGAAGATGCAGCTAGTCAAGATCTTCAAAAACTTCAAAGCATGATACGTGAATTGAATGCTTCAGCTGGTAATGAAAGCAACAAAATCATATGCAATTTGTGTAGACTAGAATTTGACAACAAATACTTCTTGAGAGCTCACATGATGAACGAACACGGTGTTCTTCCAAACGAGGATGGTCATGTTCCTGGACACAATCACTCAGAATTTAGTCTACAGTCAAAACTCTCAGATTGCTCATCGGATTATCAAAGGTTAAACTATACAAACGCATCTTCAACTGTCGATTCTGAGGCATATTGTGAAATTTGTCAAAAAGAGTTTTGCAGCAAATACTTCCTGAAAACACACAAGCAAAATATACATGGACTTCCAGTGGATATGAGTTCTACTCCAAAGAAATCCCTTTCAGATGAAGTATGTCAGATAAAAACGATAGTCAATAATACACTTTCGACAGCTCTTGTACCACTTTCCTCTAACGGACCATTAACTCCCAATTCTAACACTATTACAGCATCCAGCATTTCAACAAGTCAACCTCCAATTCTGTCCCCGTTCTCCTCTATCAGTTCGCATATTCCTGTTATAACGTCAAATAATTCAGTAGTAGCACTTCAAAGTCAGGTGTCTAGTCCTTCTACTCCGTTACTTGCATCACAGCCTTCGACAACAGCCATACCCAACTCCCCTGGAAGCACTGCTCTTACTTCTATTGCTTCGCTTTCTCAAAGTCTTACTCCTACCTCAAATGCTGTTCACTCTACGAATGTTAATCACTTACCAAGCAGTTTATCTATTCCCAAGATTACCTCTATGCCAAATATAAGCCACAGCCTTTCTTTACCTATTACAACTAACAACACATCCTCTTCATCTCTTAATAGCATTGCCCAGATTGCTACTGCTCACCAAGCACATTTGCCAAGTCTCCATCATAGTAACGTAATATCTTCGCTAGGAGACAAACCACGAAACTTAACTGGGCGAAATTACTGTAATATTTGCAATAAAGAGTTGTGCAACAAGTACTTCATGAAAACGCACATGCTTAAGATGCATGGAATCAATCTTGACAGCCAGCCCCATGAAGCAGCACGAATAAGTACTATAGGAGGAGTCCAATGTGATATATGCCAAAAAGAGTTATGCAGTAAATATTTCTTGAAAGTTCATAAGCAGAACACTCATGGAATTTTCGAGGAAGGTTCGCAAGTAAAAGATCCAAGAGAACATTCCCCTTTCATAGAAAAAGAACAATCACTACAAGGTTTAGACCTAAGCGATCCAAGCGGCAGATACTTCAGCCATTATCCAGAAATTTGCCCCGTCTGCAACTGCCGTTTCAAAAGCATCAAGTGGTTAAAAGCTCATATGATAAGTGATCATGGCAACATACTTAAGGAAAATTTCCCCCACAATGCTCTTCCTTTAACACCGGAAAACAACAATTCCCCCGCTGATAGCAATTGCTTGTGTGTTTTGTGCGGACAAGGATTTCCCGACAAAGTTGCCCTACATGTCCACTTGATCAAGGATCATCATTCGCCATCCGAAGAACTGGGAGTCGTCGCCAACAACTCAGGGATAAAAACGTCAACGGCGGACAGCACCCAATCTTCGACGGCCTTGATGGTCTCGGAACAAGTGGCTCGAGTCAACGGCACGACCTCACCCGGTAACGGGCCCAGTGGCAATACCCCGCCAAGAGTATCTACACACCCGAAGCCCCATGGCGGCGGTGGCAGTCGTATCTATCACTGCTCCTTTTGCGTTTACTCCACGCGCTGGCTATCCAACCTGTACGCACACGAGAAGCGGCATACCGGAGTGAACACCGAAGGTGAGAAGAAGTTCGTCTGTCGGGTCTGCCATAGGGCGTATCGATACAACCACTCCTTACAGCGTCATTTTCTGAGCCACCGGGCCGCGGGACTCAACATCAAGGACATGTCTCAGCCCCTCATCGTGAGTTCGCAGTTGGCTCCCTCTTTGGGTAACAGGCCGTGGCACTTTCACCGCAAGGTGCACGAGGCCGGCTCCCTCAGCGGCAAGGCCGGCAGCAAAATCAAGCGCTACCGTTGCAGCAAGTGCAACAAGAAGTTCCGCAGCCGGGAGTTGTGTCTGGCTCACATCCATGCTTCGCACGGTAAGCGGGCCGGCTCGACGTCCCAAAAGGGCGTCAGGCCATTCCGGTGCCGTTTCTGTGGCTTCCTGACGAGAGCCTGGAATGTGCTTCGAATACATATCAACCGGCAGCACCACGGCGAGCTCCTCAAGCAGCACCAGCAGTCCTTCGACGAGAACAGCCTTCCCGGGGAAGAGGAGGAGGAGAAGGAGACAGAGCCCGCCACCAGCTCGACGACCAACAACCATCCTGCTTCTCCAGCGTCTCCTGCGAGGGAGGGAATCGCCGAGGGATTCCCGGCCGGCCTGCCCCCGCCGCCCCCCAACAGCCCTCACCTGCCGATGACCTTCGCCATGCCTCAGAACCCCCGACCGCTGGTTCCTTCATCATGCAGCCCTTTCTCCTTGCCCAGCCCGAGTGCGACGGAGTCTCCCGAAACGGCACCTTCGTGCCCTCTCTAGTCTACCTCCCAGTGTGCCAGAAAGTATCCCAGCCTATGACTGTGGCTTTCACGCTGACTCCCGCATGAAGGCTTCCAAGAGGATGACGCCTATTGTAAAGAGTAATAACAATTTCTGTGTGGAGGTTCGCGCCTCATCGAGGCTTAGCTTCGCTGTAATATATTTTCTGTGAGAACGAAGTTCAGGTCCCGATGAGCCCCGCGGGCCATCCAGTAAAGCCGAAAATCAAAATGTAATTTGAAAAAAAAAATATTAAGAATTAGTAATATTTAAGTTTATTCGTTGTTGCTTTAAAGTCTTATATAGATTTACAAAACGATAATTGGTCAATTAAAATTTTAGTAAGTTTAAAAAAAAGAAATCAAAATTGTTGAGAAATTTTTAGACTAATTGGTCTGCATTGTGTGTAAGTGTAATGTAAGTCATATCACTATAAAGTTCAACTTTGGTACTTTAGAGTGCATTTTTAATTACGAAGGCAAAAAATGTAGTTTTTAGCGAATCAGAAAACATACATTGAAAGCCTTCGTCTCAGCTTTTGAAAGAAGGTTGGAATCTTTTTCCAAGACATGCTCAAGAAGCGAAATCCTCTTCACGCTTAACTTGTTGAATATTCACCGGTTTCACTGGTTCGTCTTACTGACGATGATCTTTCCTGGACTTGACGTGGAACTCTTTGTGACTGTCCTCCTTCTTTACTCAGGGTCTTTTTAAAATAATATTTAAAAAAAATACATAAAGAGAGAACAAAATGCAGTGTTGTCGCGGAGGAGCAGACAAGATCATCTCTTTAAGACTGTTCCAGTTGACGAGGAACTGCTGTTGCTATTTCCTGTGACATCTTCGATGTGTGCCTGTCACGAGCCAAGCTGGAAGGCCGACTACTGCAATAGGAGATAAATAAGAGGTCGGGAGTCCCCACTGGTAAGGTGATTTTTGTGGAAACAAGTGGGCCTTCTCCTCTTAAAAGAGGATAAAATAAGTTTAAATTAAATTACATGTTCATTCCGAGCCTGAATTTGTCAGGTACTTTTAAAAAAAGAAGCTAAAGACTTTTTAAGTTAAATTGTTCTGTTTTTTCTTTCCGAATCCAAGTTTCGGAAACCTGTCCCAATAATCAATCAAAATCGAAGAGGGGTTTTCACAACCTTCTCAGATCCATTCAGGGAGTAAGATTGTAGACAATAATAAGTGTGTGCTTCAAGTCTATTTATTATTATCCACAAGAAAGATATTATCTTGTATTATTCCTAGCTTAGATGTCAAGATGTTTGTAGATGTGTGGTTATTTATTTGTGAGGTAATTGTATGCAGATTTTTTGACCCAACTTCAGCGGTTTAAAAACGAAGAGGGTAGTTCTCATGAATGAGCGTTCTTAACGCTCGTTTAGAGACTGACGTGTTTCTTGCACGTGTAATACACGTTTCAGTGCAATACAATGAACTCTAGTCCATGTTTCTTTTTCTCCAGTTATGTGTGGAATTCTGTTAATTCTTTTCTTTTTTTTTCGTTCTTTTTGTTACAGTATTTAATAGTTGAGCTGTCTGTATTATTGAGGACAATTTTATACAATATCATTTTAACTCTTTTATTTATTATTTTATTGGTGAGGTGTCAACTTCATCGTATGTTTTGGTTCGCAGTTATGAGGCCTTGAACTATCGAACTTTCGTTGGCACGTGCACGTAACACGTCACTGCGTATCCCTTTTTCTGCGTTATTCATCATTAATCCTCGTTATCTGATGGCCATTAAACTGTTTTATGACTTGCCCACTCAGGCGCTGTGGGACCATCACATGATAATTTTTAAGGAAAATGAAAATATTTTAAAGAAATTTCATGTTTTAACGAACTTTCTGAGTGGAAAAAACGAAAAGCATATCTCCAATGCTTTAGAATAAAATCAAAATATGAGGAGTTTTTCCCCCTCCTCGTGCACAGTATTTGAACGGGTAAAATTAGAATTGTACACTGTTAAATCGTAAATAATGAAAAATAATAACTCTTTGAAGTGAATAGTTATAGTGTCGCTTTTTCATTGTTTTACGAAATGTTGTCTCTATTGTATATATATGACTTAGATGTTTACCTGTGGCCGCACTTGCTGTTTTTGCTAATCTTATTATTAGTGACGTGATTTTTGTCAGAAAACACTTTTTGTCTTCTGAACCATCCTTTTAAGGAACCTCCTTGATTGCCTTAACCCTTTTCCTAGTCGTCCGACCATGCCCTTAACTATTCATTCCAGAACTTCTGCATTCGCATTGCTGCTCAGCATCACGTTTAATCAACCAATGAGTAAATACAGGTATTTTTATGAGCATGTTTGTGTTGTCCACAGCGTGAAATTCCCCTAAATGTGTGCCATTACTTTTTTTTAAAAAATTGGTTCTTATAGTTTTGGTTAGTTGCGTTTTTAATTTGGCTTTGAGGTTGCTTTTATGATCTTCAAAGTTTTAAGTTATTTGTGCAGCAAAATAATATTTTAACTTTTATTTTAGATTCATAAATTTAAAATTATAATTTTCTTATAATGTTTTCATCTGAAAGTGGAATCTCTTTTAGAAGTATATAATGCCATTAGTGTTTCAAAGGGTAGGAATGCCTCCTAATGTTACTAAAGAATTATGCTGAATATAATAAGGCTTAAGAAATGTCAAATTAGAGCTGACATTTATTTCCAAAGAAATATTTTAAAATCAAAAACAGTAAATGTTTAGGACATAATTTTAATTATTTCCCTTCTTTCAAAATTAACACATACTATGTTTTAATAATTTTTAATTTTAAAAAGTGGTAAAAAAAGAAACATAAAATAGCATACCAACTTATGAAAATTATTGATTTATATGGAACATAGATGATTTAAATAATAATAATAATGTTTTTTAGTGCTGAAATGTTTCAACTGATGCTAATTGCGCTTTAAAGATTAAAATTTATGTTTTGTTTGTTTGTTTTCGAGTGTGATTTTTATCAATTGATCTGACTAGCCAAAATTATTTATAAACAAGAATATATTGCATAGAAATTTCATTTTTCCCCAATTTGTGTGACTATGCACATTATCCTTCAAAATTTTCGTAATTACTGTTTCTTGTTGAAGTGAAAATATGAAATATTGTGCATAGAAATCATTCCAGACTACGTAAAAAATGAAACTACTAATGAAAACTCTTGTTTGTATATAGGTTTTATTAGAATGAAAATCAAAATCAAAATTTTGTCCGGTGTTTGAAAATCAAAATGAAATCGATATTTCAATCAGTTGTTAATTTTTTTATATCTGACTTCATATTTATGCATATTTTAACATAATTTAAAATTAATTTATGCTTTACCTGCGAATGAAATCAAAATTTATAAAAGTTTCATGTTGATTTTAATGAATATTCCTACATATTTATTCATTGTTGTGAATGAAATGAATTTTTAGTGACTCGAAATCCAAATGATATTTTGATGCACACTTAACTTTGTATGTGAGACTTTTTCCTTTTGTTTTGTTTTTAAGTTCTGATTTTTATTCAGCTGTTTCATTTATTTATTATTTTCATTGCTTATGAATTAAAACTTTGATGTATTTTGTTGCTGCTTCTTTAAATATAAAATCAAAAACAATCATGCATGTCCCTATGCGAATTATATATGTTATGCAATATGTTATCGCATTTTTTATGTATCTTTCAAACATGTATGCTTTGTATGCATGCTGGCAAATATGTATGTTTTAAAATTCCATGACTGGCTGATTTGCTTGTACATATACAAAGTTATTTTTGAATACGTTTTCTAGTCGTTAAAATATTACCAAAGTTGTGAAATAATAAACTTTTTTCTTTTGGTAATTAACATGTGCATGTTGTTATTATTCATTGAATTTATTATTTCTCCTATTTTTCCGCTTTGCAAAGGTTTTAATGGTCATCAGATGTCAATGCTGTTTTGACTCTTTAACCGTTGCCACGTATCTTCTAAAAGCTGTCTTTAATCAGAGTTACGTATCTGGAGTTGTGAAAAATGCCAAAAGAATTCAACTTTGTGGTTGGAAGTCACTGAAGTTATAAAGTAAGGACCGAATTCAAGTGAAGCACCATTGCAATCGCTTCGAGGCGATCGCAAATTGCAATCGCTACTGGAAGTCGAATTACATTAGAATCGCATCTCGTAGCGATTGTTAAGTATCCAAATTTGGGAATTTACTATTGCATTGGTGAGTTGCGATCGTCCGTGTTTCACTTGAATTCCTACCTAAAAATTGCTTTTTTCTTGAAAAAAAAAAAAAACCAATGAAAAAGACATATTAATGACTTAAGAGTAAAAACTTCCTTTTCTGTAGACTAAACTTTTCTTTAGAAAAAATGTTTTCTCTTAATTTTCAAAATTGTGATTTAATATAAATGAATTGATAAATGTGTTTATAAGCAATAGTAAGTACATTCTGAATACAAACAGGTTTTAACATTTGATCATTCAAAAAAAAAGTATCTTATCATTAACGTATAAAAGGAATAGCTAAGTTGTTTTATATTGCTTTAATTAAATTGTAATAATCGTGCAACATTCGTTTTGGAATATAAATTAAATTACAAAAGTTTTCTAATTAACTTGGTTGATTACTAAATGTTATGGAAGCAACAGTTATGGTGCTAATGCCCCTTTTTCTGTCATTTTTAAAAACTTCTAATGGTTTTCAAGATCGTTTTAAAATGTTCTAATTCTGTGAAAATCGTTTTTTCTTTCAATCTTACGTGGAAATCGGTAAGTGCTTTCATATTATCATTGCAGTAGTTTTGCTATGAATACTTGGTAGTATAGTTGTGATTACTCTACTGTAATTTTTTCTAATTAACAAAACAAAATTTAGGGGAATTTTAAAATGCATTTTCGAGTTCATTTTCTAATTAACTTTAAACTTTAGCTCTTTTATATGAAAACCTCAAAATGATAATGAAACCCTAAAGTTATGTTGCGTGAGTGTGTTTATGCATAAAATACTAATGTCTAAAGTAATAATGCTTTTATGAATGTACTATTTAGAAATCGACTTAACATTATTTCAAAATACAAGAGATTTTAACATAAAATTAAAAACCGTACAGTACTTTCAATAGTTGATTCACTAACAATAATTAATATATAATTAACAAATAAAAAATAAATGTAATAGATGTGTTTCCCTGCATTGTCTATACATATATATTCATCTTCCTGCCTGCAGTAGTTTCAAATTAATGCAAGAGATTTTGTTGATATAAGTAAATCATTTACATCATAAATGGAACAATTCCAAACGCATTTACGAAATTATGATAATGTATCTACATTAGCATTCAGGTATGAAATGCAACTATAAATGGTCCTGAACGCATTATCATTATCAAATTCCTAAATGGATTTTTTTTTTCTCTCTCTCTCTCGACTGTTCTTCTATTTTTTTAATCTTTTCTTTTCATATTCCTATTATTGTAATTCACCTTTAACTCCATTTCTTATTCTGCTTTCGTGTTGTGCATAGCAACCTAAAGTTAGGTGGTATATTTGGAGCTGGGAAAAATAATCTGGAATGAGTTACAATTTGTATCACTTTTTAACAATTCGGTCAGTTTTTACATTTAAGCAAGTAGAAACTATTACATTTTGATTTTTTTCATGTCGTCAATTGTATTCTTAGCTTTACCAAATCTGAAAATAAATGAGTCGTTGCTGTGTATACAGAAAAAAAGTTGTTTTCTCACAAGCATAATTTAAAAACAAATGGTTATTCATCTTATAAAAGTAATTTATATTAGTCTAACTTTTATAATAGTAATTAGTTTTCTTCTTCGTTTTTAATTTTTTTTATTGTAATTATGCCTGAGAAAAATAAGGCTCAGTTTTAATGCGGGGGCTGGGGATTTCCCGTTTAATTAATTCAAATGTATATTCATTTATGTTTGACTACTTAATTTTTTTCAAATTAAGAACTTGTAGAATGACTTGAAAAGATTTATTTATTATTATTATTATTTATCTTTTTTTTTGTTTATTTTTATTTAAAACACGCACGTCATTCTAGCTATTTAAGTTTTACTTTCATTACGCAACTCACATTTAAATCTAGCTGTAACAGATAATGAAAAAAAGCAAGTTGGGTACGGCTCAAAAGAAAGAAACTTTCATTCATAGATGAACCATCAACTTTACATTTTTGATTGTTACGTAGTCAGAAAATTTCCACCACGAAACTCAAAGTTCATTGCGAAATTATTAAACACTATACGTAATTAGTTAATCGTTGAAGTAAAACTTGAAACTAGATAATCGATAAAGCAAATCTTCTTCAGAAACTTTCCACTCTGATATTACATATAATAAACTTTTTTACAAGATTTTTTTAAATGGAATCCCGAGAAGGAAGAATTCTCTAGAAATCAATTGCATTGACTGCTGTATTTGACTGAAAAGCTCTGCTTTTCCCTCTGAAATATGATTTATACTATAGCGAAAGCTCTTTTTTCAGTAAAGTATGTTTTACAAGAAAAAAATTAATTTTATATCTTTGATTTTTATTAACAAAAAGTTAATTTTTGTTATGTAACATATGGGGAAAAGTAATTTTTATTTCCAACTTTTTTGTTTTAATACGTATTAATCATTGTTAGAGAGCTACATATAATAAATGCAGATATCAGCGTTACATGTTTTTACACACTTAGGTCATTCTTAAAAATTCTTACAATTCCAAAATTCGACAGTTAAAAAATATAACATACTTTTATTACACTTTTTGGCTAAAAGCTATTTTTATTCATTGAATTCATGAAAACTTATACATTTATAAATGTACGTATAAAAACTTGTACATGTGGTGAGTAGCTAACTTTAATTCACTGCCTATTAAAACAAAAGAGTTTACTCTGTTCCCGTGCATTAGTCATAAAAGCATGTTCATACATAACGGTTGATAATTGTTACTAAATATACAATTATCTTTAAATAAATAAAATAGTAATTCAAGTTATCCATTAGAATGTGCCGACTTTGTTTTTAAACCAAAGTAAGAGAGACTGATAGAGCAAATACTATTTACTTCGTGTCATTCTCTTCATACTATGTAGGCTTAGCATTTAGTTCTCTAGTACGTTATCCTATAGGACCAATCATGACTAACACATTTTGTTCTTAATAACTTATTAGTAAAAATACAAATTAAGTTACGTAATGGATGTTAAGTTTGAAGCAATTCGTAACATTTTTGTAGAATTTCAGATCCATAATTACAAACTGAAGAGTATATTCCAGAAAATTTTGTCGGTAGTCAAGTGCCGACATCAGCCGACCAGTTGAGAGCCTCATTTCCTATTGTGTGCTGAGAGGTTCTGAAAATTTGCCGCCCCGGCTGTTCCCGGGTTCTCGTCACGTGCTGCGAGGGGAATCCTCTTTCACGACAATCGTCGAGGACTTTTAATGCTCCCCATTCCCGGTGACGCTGGGGAGAGATCGTGTGGTAGTCTCATCGGGAATGACCACTGCCTCTTAAGCTGGGCGGACGTGTGTTCGAGGGAAGACAGCTGTGTATAGAATCGCTCGATGCTGGATTATTAAAAGTTCCTTGCACGGGAAAAGATGCAGTTTTAGGGATATTCGTAAAATTTGTTAAGCCACGGTCTATCTTGATCTATCGCGCATTAAATTTTAATGACATTTTACGAAATATTTTTTCTATAACCCAAAATGTAGTGAAAAAATGAATCATAAAAAATCGTGTAAAATTTTGCAATGCTCTCTGATTTAGATTATTGCAAGTTTCTTGCACTGGAAAAGATGCGGTTTTAGAGAAATTCGTAAAGTTTATTAAGCAGTCTATCTTGATCTATCGCACTGTACATTTTAATGACATTTCACGGTATCTTGCGTTTATGTTACAAAAATAAATTTTTTTTGTTACCCAAAATGCAGTAGAAAAATGAATCATAAAAAATCGTGTAAATTTTTGCAATGCTCTCCGATTTAGATTATTACAAGTTCCTTGCACGGGAAGAGATGCAGTTTTAGGGAAATTCACGAAATTTGTTAAGCACAGTCCATCTTAACTGATCGTATAGTAAAATTAAGCGCCATTTAACGATAACTTGTGTCTATGGTAAAAATAGAAGTTTTCAAGTTATAACCTGTTATCTCAAATGTGGTGAAAAAATATGCTACGATGTGTATAAAATATTTCAATGCTATTTAATTCAGGTTATTAAAAGTTTCTTGTACGGTAAAAGAAGCAGTTTTAAAGAAATCACAAAATTGTTAAGCAGTCTATCTTAATCGATCGCACAGTGAATTTTAATGACATTTAACGATAGCTTGCATCTATGTTGAAAATATAACTGCTTTGGTTTTTTCTGTTATCCAAAATGCAGTGGAAAATGATACACGAAAAATGAAATGAGTAAAATTTTTCATTCCGCTCCGATTTGGATTATTAAAATTTCTTACTCGGGGAAAGATGAGTTTATGGGAATTAGAAATTTTGTTGAGCTCAGGTTATCCTTATCTACTACACAGTGAATTTTAGTAAGATTTAAATATAACTTCCATCTATGTGAAAAATAAAGCATTTTTAGTTCTTTCCTGTTATTTAAAATTTTGCAAGAGACTGAGTCATAAAAAAGGAAATGTGTGTAAAATTTGTTAATGCTTCTCGATTTAAATTATTAAGTTCTTTATGAATTAAAATATGCTTTTTTAATGAAATCAGAAAACTTGTTAAGCATGGCCTAGCTTGATCGCTCGAGCAGTAAATTTTAGCGCTCTTTAACGATGACATGAGTTTGCATTAAAAATAGAAAATTCTCAGTTCTTACCTAACTTATCTGAAGTGTATTGAGTACAATACTGGTGGTAGGGGATTGCTTCTTCAGAATTCGTGTAAATACTTCGCTGATGTATAATGCTGAATCGTTTTATTCAAGCCATTCTTATTCTTCTTTAACACATTTTTTTATGGCCATATTTTTCTGAGCAGAAGAAAGTGTATGTCAGTTTTAAAATCATGAGAATCATGAGAACGTTTTTTTTTAAATTAATACTACAAAAAGTATCGCATTAAAAATAGAACATTCTAGTTTACAAAGTCAACAGATCAATAAATTCACATATGAGCTGAAAAGAACAACAAAAGGATGTCATAATCAACACAATGACGTCACTATTTCACCGGCGCAGTTAGGGTGAAGGTAACCCTTTACAGCTCCGTATTCTGCGCTACAAAAGGCTGAAAGCAGAAAAAATACATAATGGAACAACGGGATGAAAAAAAAAAGGAAAATAAAAAACTAATGGCCGGGTGGGGTGGAAAGCGAGCATTTTCTGCAACAGTCAGACGGCAGGAGACGTGATTTATATCGTGACACCGCTTTTGGTCAGATCTTTCTCATTTTCTCTGTGTCTGTCTGTCCGTCCTCCCCTCCTCCGGTTCTTGGCAGTTCATCTGTTCCCGGTTCCGTGTTTTTCCGGATAAGTCGCACGTCCAGTTGCCCTACCTCAGGAAGACAATTTTTCTTTTCATACAAGACGAGAAAGTGAGAGATTGTATATAATTGGACGTCACTTGATGGGGAAAAGTAATTTTTATTTCCTACTTTTCTAAGCATTTTTTTCTTGTTTCCGCCTTTCCATTAATTGGTTCTATTAGGCTTCTGTGGGATGACGTAAGGACCATTCGGACGAGCACTGTTTATAGGTTACGTTAAGATATGGCTTTCTAAAAATAATTACTGTCAATTATGCTCAATATTTTTCTCTTACTTGTTTCCTCGAGGATTCATGGTCAATATTCAGTTTAAGCTGTCATCTGAAACAAGAAACATCATCTTCGATATTTTTATCAAAACTACTTACACATACTGCTGCACGAAAGCTGATGAAAGCCTATAATTTACAACATTTTCAAAAGTTAAAAATTCATATACCAAAATATCAACTAAGCATTGAATTTCTTTCACTAAATGCAACATTTCTTTTCATTAAGGCGAATAATATTTCTTTTACACTCGTGAAATAAGCTCTTGAGATTTTTCTAGTAAAATAATACAAGTACGTGCTATATGAATATCTTTAAAATTATTTCATTCGAAAATATTTTTTAAACTTAAATGTAAGGCGTATTTTAGGAAAAAGGGAGGTAGATACAGAACTCGGTTTTAAAATTCATGTTTAAGACCTTAGAAGCAATTTTGAATGTGTTGCAAATAATATAGACTCAGTTTAGGATTAAAAAAACCTTTAAGCTCTTTAATGTGATTTAAAAATTCTAATACTGTGTAAATATAAAATTAGACTTTTGAAAAAAAAAAAACGGAACATTTTCATTTCATGGGCTTATAATTTTACCTTTAATTTGCAATTTCATTACAAGAAGATTCCTTTTTGTTTTTGAAAAAATCAGATCTTATATTTTCTCACCCTGTTTCTGAATAAAACATAGTCTTTCTAACTAGGAAAATTTTGAAGGGATAGTTAAAGTTTTTTCTCTAAATAATTCTTAAAATACATAAATGTTCATGTAGCAATACCAGTTACATCCTATGAGGTCGCAGTTACATTTCCGTGAAATTCATACCATTTTTGAATGTTGAATCAAAGAGTGTACGAAAAATATAATTCTGCGTTGTATTTAAAAATAAATTACTTAATTTGTAAAAATAATAATTGAATTACAAGTGTTAACTACTAATATAACGATTGTACTACTTGCAAACAAAAAATTTTCCTAGATAATTCAAGATAGAGGCATGCAGAAACCACGACCGGCAAGTGCGAAAATAGTTTTGCTATTGACGTCGGTTGGGCATGTCGTAGTTCTCATACTCGCTGAAACAATACACCATACGTGTTCAAACTACTTTTAACGAATGTCAAAAGTAAATAACTAACTAAAATATATTATGAACTAAAATATAACTAAAATATATTATATTAAAATAAAAAATTTGGATAAACTTTAAAATATCAGAATTAAATACATAAAATTAACCACCATCCCCCGGTAATAGCAAATATATAACGCTTCTACTATATTCCATTGATTAATCATTTTTAAAGTCTAATATCACATAGAACAAAAAATAAATCTATCTCAAACAACGGAAAAAAATGAATTTCCAAAAACATGTGCTTCTCTTTCTCATTCATCTTTTTTATGGACAGATGCGAGTTTTTCAAAAGTGTGTTTAAAACCTTGTTAAGAAGTTTATTAATTGAAACATTTGATTAAACTGTTTTAAATATGCTCCAAGCCATTTTCAATTATATTGGATTTAATTTATTATCTCCCCCCGCCCCGCAGATTTCTTGATGATACCCTTTTTTCGACGTGTTTAAATTTAAGTACGTCTTAATCTTAAGTAGCGAGAAAAGATCTTCGATTATGCAGCACTCAGTTAACTAACACGACGAAAACATTAGTGCTGCTACCAGAGTACAGCAGCGCTATAAAATAATGGGCCCCCACCATCTTGGTTCCGGACGAGACAAAAACTGGATATTATTTATGACCCAACTCGCACCCAATTCGTCATCCAGGACATACACAGAAGAATAACCGGACTGCCCGAACCGTGATTGGATCCAGGATACCGTCCTTTAATTTTCTCTTCTCCGTCTTTATCATTCTCTTGCCTTCCACCAGGGTTTCTTTTTTCCCCATCTCTCCGCATTTCCACTTCTGTGGGCTTAAAGGAGTTTTGCTTCCGAATCTGCCCCCCTCCCTGGCATCCCCTTGTGTTATCTTCTTGTGCAGGGGGCGTCTTTTGATGAAGGGGGGGGGCAGAGACAAAGGCGATCATATTTCAGTTAGGATGACGCCTCCAGATTGGAAGGCGGCTTTAGCACTCTCTGGATGGCTTTGGACAGTGGTCTGATTAACAAGCCGGTGTCTAAAAAATGATAGGCCGCACAAGACAGACGTCGTCTCAACTAGAAAAATGTGGTAGCAAAGGCTTATGGATGATGGGTTGCTATTTATGAAAGTAAAAGTACCACTCTCGACTATCAATTTTTCCTACTCCGAATAACATTTTCTCGGCAGAACTTACTTTACATGCGAATTTCCATTCGCTTAACAATAAAACTAGTCATAGCTTTTAACTGACCTAACTGAGATGAGTTTTGCGTTAAATATTAAACGTTCTATCCATAACTTATTCAACTTAACTGTAAAAATTAATAAATGAATAAAAATAAAAGATTCTTTGCGGGCCACTCAATGATTCTAATTGAAAGTTTAGAATGGAACGGTTAAAGAGTCGAAAATATACACATTTTTGCACACTTCATAATTTTTTTTTCACTAAGTCGTGTTTTAAAAAAATTTTGCATTACTCTAAAGGAGGACTGTTTTCAACTTTTCTTTGTAAAGCTGATCTTAATGAGTTTTCAGTCAAGTTATGTCATTTTCGTTTGATGTGACTACAATATGCTTTGTCCAGTCATTTTCAAACCTGATTGATAAAATAGGTTTTTTCGATGTCTTTCATACTTCAGCGTTTAAGGTGTTTTATTTCCCTGGTGCGTTTTTAATATTCTGAACTTATCGGCAAGATTCAAAAATTTAGCATTAAATCTGTATTGGTATTATGAAACAATTCTTATAAATAAGTTTGTAATATGTAAAATGTATTGATGACTTACAACGGTCATAGTAAGCATTCTTTTTTAATTTATTCATTTCTGAGATTCGTTTTATAATAGTTAATGGTACGCTATAAGATATAATTTATTAAACATACAAACAAACGAAAGCATGTTATAAATGCACTAAGAAAAATTCACCTCATTTTAAATTTATCTTACGATGCGATTTTTAACGTCTCCCCCTTTTTTTAGTTTCAAGTCTTATATCCATAACAATGAAAGATTCAAAAAAAAAAGATCGCACTAAATATTCAGATTGATGTAGCACAAGTTCAAAGTTATACTCTTGTTACATAAAAATTACGAGACATTTAAAAAATGATGTAATTAATACATTTATTGCGAAAACGTGTCTAAATGAATAAAAATATAAAAATAAAAATTAGGTACGTGACTACATCTAGTATCATACGAAACATTTGCTAATTTTTTACATCTGCACTTAAAAATATTCCTCATATTTTAAGAGTGGTATATTCAATATTATCCATTCAATTAATAAAAGAAAACACTAACTCAAAAAGAATTAAAAGACTTTTTCAGAAAATATTGAAAACATCAGAAAGAAATTTCAAGTTTGCCATACGCTTAATTGTTAAAAGTGTTTCAACCATTTTGAGCCGCCTTTAGTTTCTTCTTATCAACAATTTAAATCATACGATACATCCGGAAGCTATTATCGAGCTTCTAAGTTTATTGAACTTCCCCCTTAACAATTGTAGGATCTAATACTATTAAAAATAGGATCTTTTGGGTTCCAGACAATTACTTGTTTTTGTTTTTTTACATTATGGCTAAAATTTTAAAACATGACTTGTAAATTTTATATTATTCTAAAATTTTACACCTTAAAAATACTTGAAAAGCGATACAAACGGAATAAACAAATAGTGACTAAATTGTATAAAACTTAGCTGGATACAGGTTAGGAACACTGAACTTTTATAGAGAATTAATGATCAATAAATCTGAAGCATTAACAATACATACGTTGTGCAATTATAATATTTTCTTCAGACCTTTCAATAGAAGTGGGTACTTTTGTACAGCTAAGAAGTTTCGGAAAATATTTTTGTCTGATTTGTTACTAGCTCATATTTTGGCATCAAACCCTTAATTACGTATAGGTAACCTAAATGCTACTTGTGTAGAATTTACATAATGGATGGTAAAAAAGATACAAGCTATGCAAACTTTAGCATTCTAAAAATCACTTAATACTTTGATTAAATAATTGATAAAGTAAATAAATTTGCTTGTTAATAATATTCATTGAAAATTTGAAGTTCGTTTTCATATCCGATTTAAATTTATAATATTCTTTGGTGCAAAACGAAATTTTACAAAGTTTTTCAATTAGATCCTTTAAAACCCTCCAGCATACTTTTTTCCTTTCTCAAGAAATGTTTCGAGTTTTATCTTTAATCCCCCAAGGAAAGAACGTAGTTATTTTGCTTTAGCTATCTTGTATATGCACATCCGAAAAAGAAAAAAAAAAACGAAAAAATATCTGAATTATGGAGCAAACCCTCCATAGCTCCCCTCCCTCTCCTCACCTCCATCCACGTTGTTCCCACGTACGCCAACTTGTCTTCATCAGCTTTTACACAGAAATCTCATCTTGAAGCGGCAGAGCAGGTCGCGTTCACAATTTCTTCTCTCATCCCTTCCACCATCCTCCCAAAGAGTAAGCAAAAGTAAGAAGCAGAAATCGGGATCGATGACATTGAAGGAGTATCGAAGCTTCTTAATCCTTACCCGGGCTCTATCTTGCTTAGCGTTCGCAGTGATGTTATTATTATCATTATTATTATTATTATTATTACTATTATTATTGTTTTTGCTGTTATTTGCATCGCAAAGGCCAGCTCATCAATGCTGCACCCGGAAGCGCTTATCCGACTAACAGGATTCCGTACCTCTTTCTGTAGACATTTTTCCATGCATTGATTCGGAATAAGCATGAGATTGGAATGGAAAAAGGGACGGATTTTCACTTAGCTTACCTCCTTCGGATTGATTGTAGATACCCCAGTCGCCTGAGGATTCTCTCTTAAATACGCTTATTCATTCTTATTTGGTTTTGGTCTTGCGCTTTTGTAAGATTTGAAATCATTCATTTCGTACTGTATTTTCTAGCTAATTTCTATTCCAAATTGCTACTGTTTTTAGTAATAATATTAGTTGCTAATAATACATCCATTTGACATATCGTGTCACAGTTAATGCAGTACAAACTAATTCTTAGTGTGGGTAACATATGTCTGTCTTAAATTTCCTTTAGCAAAGTAAACTTGTTCTATTACACCAAAAGAAATGTCAATTTGATGACTACAAAGTATTAATGTTACCACACTTTAGTCCAACATACGGCTAGTATGGATAGTAAAATTAAACATCAACTTTAATAGACATCAATGTGGTACTTTTTTGGGAGGTTGATGTACCACCAAAACTTTTATTTTTTCCTAATTATGGCACTAAAAGGCTACAACTCGGCTATTAATATCAGCATCAACTTAAAAGCTAGAGGTCGTTGTTAAAGCTGCAACTATCATACTCCAAATTATAGATCAAGTGGTTTGTGCAGTACAGCTTGCATTTTCTAATTTCTATATTATTTTATGGTAAAAAGTAGATTGGATTAGGTGTGAAATCTTTAAATTAATTAGAAAATTTGCGCCTTATATTGATCACAAGTTTACTATTTTAGTGTAACAAATTAAAAACATAGAAAGAAAGAGGGAGAGAAAGGAATATTTAGCTGCTCAATAGTTGCATTTGACTTTGACAATAAAACCTCTAGAAAAAAAATATTCTTAAATTTTTTCAAAACATTTTATGAATTCAGTGTATACTGCGAACTGAAATTATTAAAAGTTCTTTAGTTTTTGAAAATTTCTGTCCTGAGAAATAAAATCAAAAATTTACTAGAAGCTTTATTTAAGCAGAGATTTCTCCTAGTAAAAAAAAATTATTTTAAGTTTCAAAACTTTTCTTTAAGATTTTTAATATTACTGCTATTTTTCATTTACTTCAGACTGTGAAAGCTACAGTATGTATCTTTTCACAGCATTACGAGTTAGAATAGTTAATGGTCTTTAAAAGTTTAAAAGTTACCATTCGAGGATCACAAATTTCACATTTGTAATTATGCGAATGAACTGTCTCATCTGACCTTGCTCGTCATTTTTATTCTATTTACTACCTCTACTGCATATCCTGACTTTGAGCGAACCAAATTAAAAACTTCATTTCCATTCGTCATGCCCTTAAAAGTGATTACAATGAAAAACAACATCAAACAGGATGAAGCGGTTATAAATTGAGTTCAACATATGCCTCCTCTATTTTTAAAAGTGAAAAAAGTGCATGTCGTTGTTTCCGTTTTCGATAAAATGGAAGTTTAATTTAAAGCCGGAAACGGATGTTTGCAGCTCCTATATATACTCGTTAAAGCGAAGTGTTTAACTTCCGCCCAATTTTACAACTCTGTAAATCGAGTTAATCATGTTTTGTGTTGAAAAGGTGGGCTCTTTTTTGTCCGGTTTTGTAAAGTTGACATAATTGTTATGCAAATTTAGTCTATCGGGGAATTCTTTAACTATCCGCCTATATGTTAGAATTGTGTTTTATAGGTTTCATATCTTTTATCACCTTTTTTATATGTTTTTTTTTATTCATTATGGTTTCAGAAAGTATCTGCGTTTATAAATGATTCTTTAAATCTTAATTTTGAGCCAACTATAACCTATTGTTTAACTACATTGCTCATTATAATGTTCAAACAACCAATATTTCATCAACATGAGGAGTGTATAGGAATTTAATGCCTATTTTACTGTGTTTTTATTGATATTTTACTATCCTTCTTAAAACTTCTTGTTCTCGTTTCCAAAAATCTTGTTTTTGCTATCTGACTGGTATTATTTAAATCGAGTTATAGGATTTAAACACGGTTAGTAATTACTATCCGTACTTTTAAATTAGCTTCAATGCGTACGATTTTAAACAGAGAATTAAACAGTCTCCCCTCCCCAAGTCCTAGAGGAGAGCAAAGTTCTGATATTTTTTTAACGCAGAAGAAATTTTGAATTGAAGAAGTAGGACTTGTACCTAAAAATGTACATCCTTATATATGTTTTCAAAAAATTACCACAGAAGACCAAGATCTCATGTTTCGGTTGGAGGAGAAACTAATTCCTGGACAGAAGAGAGGTGCTGATATCTTTTAAAGCTGAAACGAAATTTTGAATTGAAAGAGCTGGACCTATGTCCTTAGATATAAGATGTACATACATTTAAAAAATAAAACACCACAGAAGACACAGATTTCATGTCTCGGTCAGGGGAGAAACGAATTCCTGGCGAGGAGCGAGGTGCTGATGTCTTTTAAAACTGAGACGAAGTTTTGAATTGAAAAAGTAAGACCTTATATCCTTAGATATAAGATGTCCTTGGATGTAATCCACACATACATGTAAAAAATAAAAAACCACAGAGGACAGAGATTTCATGTCTCGGTCGGGGGAGAAACGAATTCCTGGAGAGGAGCGAGGTGCTGATATCTTTTCAAAGTGGTATGCAAGTGGGGCGAAGAAGAAGAAAAGGAAGGTGGGGAGCGGGAGCCGGATCTCCCGGATAGATAAAAAGACGCGCTCTGACAGGGTGACAGGCGCCATTTGCCACCATTAGCGGGGCCGAAGCCCCCTCCTGTCAGGAGCAATTTCACGCAGCCGGACTTCTTGGGCCGTGCCTCCCCGGAGGACAGCCGATCCGGGCTTCCGTGGAGGAAATTCGGCTTAATTACCACGGGCAAGACTTGTTCGATCGCCATATCAGATCACCTCTGCACTTTTGTTCGACTGCCATGCACCTGATTCTTTTCTTTTCACCCCTTTCGGCACCGTGTGTTTTCTTGCGCCCCGCTGTACACCGTCCGGAGGAGACACTTCGGTTTTGGCAGCGATTAAACAGTTGTTGACTAAAATCCGACTCTAGTTAGGTTTATCTCGGAGACGTCGTTTGTATCGAATCTGGTTTTAAAATTGCAAGATTTTACTGAAAAGTTTTGTTGAATTAAGGCTCTCAATAGCTTCAACACATATAAAAAATACCAAAAGTACAACATGAAAAAATATTTAACATAAACAACGAAAACATGCCCAAACAGTAGTATACTGCTCTCAATAGTCTTTAACATAAACAAAAAAAAATATCTACGGGAAACTTAATTAAGGTTACAAATGGGACTGAGCTGCCTGGAATGACTAACTGTTACATGCAATAATTTTAAAACTTGAAAAAATAAATCGATGAACAGACTTCAAATTGCCTTATGCAAACAATTCTCATCAGCTATCACAATTTATTGCTCAGCATCCTTTGCTGTTAGTGAATGCATTAACATTTTTTTTATCTATTTTGAATATTGTATTAAAATTTTATCAATTTTTGTATCTTCAACAAAATTTAAAATCCTCAGAGCTTTTGACTTGATATTCAATTATTTTAGCATGACAATATGCTCGAAAAACGAAACTACATTGCATAGGAAACATTATACTAGAAAAAAGGATATTTGATTGCGATTTGTATCATTAATGTAAGCTACTGTACATTAAAGAAATCTACCGATAATAAAAACTGCATTGAATAACTTACATTTATCCAATTTGCAAATAAATTACAATTACATTTCCACTTTTTTTGTTATAAAATCCTTCTTTTAAGAATTTAATCTTCACAAAAAGTTAATGAGCAGTAAAAACTGAGGACAAAATTTAACAGTTTCAATTTATTTTCAAGACATTGTATATGTATAGAGCGTCCCTGCTTAATGGAATAAAAGCGGTTTTGACCAATAATACTCGATAATGCAGGGAAATTTAATACATTAATGCGTGAGGTAAATCTTGATCTGAATTATTATTAATTGTTTTTTAAAAATAGTCATTATTACATAAATAAACTACAACTTTTTTTAGAGACTTGTCTTAACAACTTTCGTTCATTATTTTCTACTTTTTGTTATTTCCTCGAAACTTTTGACTTTGTTGCATAAAAGTAATTTTTTCTTTCGAATGTCATATCTTTCTACTTTTGAAGGAAAAAACTGAAATTCAAATGACTAAAAATTTTTATAAATAGATTGTAACACATTGCCTTACTATAAAAGTATAACAAAATGTAGGCTGCTGGCATAGATGGTAAATGCTCCTCGAGTCTGTTGGGAAGAAATTCGTCCATCTCGGCTAGTCGCTTAGGATTTGATTGATCGAACTTTTTCATTGCTCTTATTCATAACTTTTTAAAGAAAAAATATTGGCTCTAATTCCTATTTCATTATGTAATGAAATTATTTTATTAATCACGGAATTTTAGCATTGTATGTGTGGGAAACTATCAGTTCTAGGTTTCTTCTTAAAAGCCAAGTTGTATTCTTATAATCCGGAGTAAATTTGAACTGTGGAAAATAACAAAACTTTCTGTCCATTACAAGATCTCTTTCAACTTGTTTTGCATTGTATTCAAAATATACTTCCAAGGGGCAGCATTTTCTTTTGTTGTTTTTTTTATAAATTTTGTTTGGTTAAAAAAATAAAAAACCTTTTTCTACCCTGAGAGGTTCAAGGACTTGAGCAATTTTCTTAATCCAAGTAAAAGAACACCAGAGTCTCAATAGTACTATTTTTTGTAAGTAAGGACAAATTGGACTAAGATTAAAAGGCGAAAAAACTTTTCATTTCTTCTAAACTTTCTGTCGATTTTAAAATCTATTTCAACATGTTTTGCATTGTATTCAAAATACTTCCAAGGATCGGCATTTTCTTTTGTTGTTTTTTATAAATCTTGTTTGATTAAAGAAATAAAAAACCTTTTTTTAACCCTGAGATTTTCAAGGAATCGAGCAATTTTCCTAACCCAAGTAAAACAACACCAGAGTCTCAACAGTGCTATTTTTTTGTAAATAATGCCATAATGGACTAAGATTAAAAAGCGAGAAAACTATTCATTTCTACTGGTCGAAATCGAACACAAAGCCCAAGTGAATAAGGATCAGAAAAGAACATGATTCCAGGACAGCTCTCGAGAAAAAAAAAAAAAAAGAGTGCGGGGAGGTCGAATAACTCTCGAAATCAGCTTATATGATGGCTGTTAGCCTTCTGGGTCCAAATTTAATTCCTCTTGTGAGCTGACGTCCTAATCCTATCTTTGCTATCAGTCTGGCGGATGTGTACAAAGATGTTTAATTCTTTTGTACATATGCATCAGCATCCATGATTCTATTTTTATGAGAATGTAATTTAATTCCCTGTGGCGTTTGGGCAGAAACATTTCGAGCCAATAGATGTATTTTTTGCATCTGTGTGCTTTATGTTCTTTTGACGTAAGGAATGCGTGTTTTCTTAGAATTAAAATAATTTATTACTCTTGTAAGTTTCCAAAAAATCAGTTTAAAATGCATGCATTAAAGGGAAGAAAAGGATAACGAAGGGTACTCATGATAAAATAAAAAGTATTTTAGATATAAAACACAATTAACGCTAACAGAAACATACTGGTTACGTTACTAAAAATAAAAAAACGTTTTTAACATGATTAAATATAATTCAAAAAAAAAAAAAAAGAGAGAATACTTTGAAACTTTTTAGGTATAACATTAATTTATCTTTCTTAATACGAAACTGAGTGATAAAAAATATAACTAAGAAAAGTTTGGTAAAAAATTGGTCAAAAAAAAAGTTTTTGGTATATCGATTGAAACGCTAATCATAACTGTTGCGGATACTATGAATATGCGCTTTAGATAATTCCTTAATATCCAATTGTTTAAGTCATGCATACTTATGGTATAGAATTATGATTTTTACATTTTCTTCAAGTGAATTAAACATAAAAGTATAGATGCGCAAAGATTAAATAATTAAGAGTTTTTTTATTAAAAAGAACAAACAAACTTAAATTTAAGGTTTGTTTACAGGAATAATATCAGTTTTCTGCTACCTATTTGTTTTTAATTTTACTCTTAGGCAAATAAAAATGTCTTTAAAACTCTTGTGCACTAAATATCTTATTTGAATTTTCTGTTTTGGGGATGAGAAACTAGGCTCGAGACGGTTGTTGTTTTTCCATGATTTGATCGGAAGCGGCTTATTTATGGACTGGAAAGTGAGCTTGTATCGTATTCCTGTAGAGATCTTTCATTAAGACCAATCCATAAACAAAAAGACCGCCTCGTCCTGAAATATGGCCATGGGAAACACCCAATATTGTTTTTCTGTCCCCCCCCCTCGTTTTTTCCTTAGTACCTTCACCAAATTCTATTATATATTGCTAACTACAAAAAGGAAAAAAAAGACACCGCCCTAGAACATAATAACAGCATGTCCCTGGTCACGTGACGTCAGACGAGGCTATTTCTAACGCCACCGCCATCATCTCTCTCCGGCTTCCCCCCTCTTTCCATCATCGAAAACTTCCCGTTCCAAATTCAGAAAAACTCCCATAAAATCTTCCCTTTTACTGAGGGCAGTATGCATTGCGGGGAACAGTTCACTTCTGGAAAATAATAATAATGGAAATAAAAAAAGTCGGAGGGGGGGGGGGGAGTCCGGTCCATTCGTCGTTTTCCGCATTTTCCCCGATTCGAATGTGTATTTGGAATAGGGATGTCGAGGGGGTGCCGGGAGACAGCGATCGACTCTTTCTGTTCCGGGCTGTCTCACTGTTTTTGGAATCTTGCTCGTAAACTGGGATATAGGAATGAGGGGGAGGGAATGGCTGTTATGACCGGTGAATCATAGCCATAGTAGTTGATTTCAATTGCCATTGGGTTTTTGGGAAAGCACGTTATATATATATATATATATATAATATCATAATACAGGGTGGTATAATTTTTACATTCTTGTTAAAGAAAATTCTTATCCCAATGCATATTACATACAGTAATTTCATACATAACACGAGGATTAAATTACAAGAATTGAAAGGAGAGAAGTACTTTTCAGCTTTGCAGCATATTTAAGTGAAAGTTGTGAGAGTTTAAAGGCCTGTTGTGGTGAATGGGAATTTTGAACTGGTAGAAGATGTAGAGTTTATTAAAATTGGTTAAACCCCCCTCCCCCCTCCTGACGCATATAGTGTTTTCCCGAGCTAAGTGGAATAACTGACTTTAAGATACAACCCAGGCGCCAGAAAAGAATAAAAATTGCCCTTTTTTGTTGATTTACTTTCTCAGAAAAACTATTGTTTTTGCCTTTCTTAAAAAATAATAACTACTCCTGCATCATCTTCTCAACAAGTTAAAAAAATTATTGCGTGCTTCATATGTAACTTTATTAGTTTTTTAATGATGAAATTACTACTAACACAGTATGAATCTTACTTTATAAAAGTTTAACAAAGAGTTAGTTCTTGCAATTATGAAATTATTATTTAAAGAAATTAACAAACATTAGCCTCAAGCATTTTGTGACTGTTTCAAATTGCTGCAAATTGTCAGTACAGTTTGACAAATCAGCTGAGTAAATTGTTTATTCACCAGCTCTAATATAATTGTACAGACGGATAAAGATTTTACATTTAACATTTCTTAGAGGTAAATTTTGATTACTGAGAGATTTTAGTTGAAATTGGTTCTAAATAAAATAGTATCATCCATTTTCTTTGTACTGATTTTCTTATTGTTAAATTCTAGATCTTTATAAAAAAGGCATTTTTCTTTAAAATTTCAATGCAAGTACAATTACTACTTGCTATTATTATACGCATTACTGTAATAAATCAATGTATGTGTTTTTTTTTTTTAATCTCAAGTTGGAGTTTGAACTTGTTACCAGTTATTCTCTTTTAAACAATACATAAAACTAGCTTTTTATTGATATTGTTGAGCTTAGTGTATACGTGCGTACATATTTATAGTTTAACGATATTTTTTCCTGCTTTATTCTATTTTTATAGAATGATTCAAGAATTTTTTTTATTTCCAAAACCCTCCAAATTTAATATATCTTAGTTTTTCAACAACTCAAACCCTCCTCTCCGCCCATTAAAAAAAAGGATTTTTCGTGGGTGGTGATATTCGGCTTAAGACACGGGGGCTGAGGGCGAGGGATCTGTTAATATGTGGTTTCCGATAAATCTTTTCCGCCTGTCATCCCTACAGCTGCGCACACGTGCCTTTATATCGCACGCGCAGATGGAAAATGGCGATCAAACGTCTCAATGGCCATCAATAAGAGAACGCGGCGCCTTGGGGACCCCTTGCCCTGCAAAAGGGGGATAACCTCCCACCCGGTCCCTCTTCCCTTTCCGGAAAACCATGATGTGAGTTATTTATATTTCTTCGTGCCAGTTGTTGTAGAGACAGTTTTGAATTTCAGTTCTAATTCAGTGTAGAATAGAATTCGAGTAAACATTTTATCGTACTTTCGAAATTTGTTGGTGTGAGGCAGTATGTTAAGATCTTACGATTTTTCTCAGCAGATTTTCTCCTACTTTATGTGGCATTTTGAGTATGTATGTTGACAAAAAATAATAAGAAGTCCATCAACCCTTACTTTTAGCATAAAAATTACGAAACAAAGTTAGAAAGTTTACACAAGAAATGATGTATCTATTTTCTTGCAAATAAATAAATAAAGGAAATGAAATGAAATGCATTTCAAAAAAAAAATCAAACAAAGCGGGAAATGCATACAGAGGGGAAAAAATCCATTTTTAGATGCAGAATGATCAAAACATTATCACATTACACGTGTTTCACAAACATTAAACCGATATGATTAAAATAGTATTTCCATAGTTATCTATTTTTACTTATCTGTTTTGAATCATTTAATAATTAAACTAATAAACAACTTTTCTTTTCACTTCTTTTTTTTTCTTCTTAAATTTCACGATTATCAGCTGCATTTACTTTTTACATACTCTCGGCTATTTTTTATTCATCTGTTAAAAAATGCGTTATACTTTAAATTTATAATAACAACCAATTTAAAAAAAAATAGTAGTAATGCCTTTGATCCAAATATTTTTATTTTATTTTACCCAGGTTATTTTTGCACTAACGCTTTTTTATTTATTTATTTTTTTTTTTTTTTGTTGGTTCCCACAACAAGACGACGTACCCTTCTAATTTCAATTAAAAAAAGTATTGTAGTGCAGAAATTTGAGGAAAACTTTTTCATTTGAAATGCTCAAACTTTTTTTTATTGCAACCTGTCCTTTTTTGAGAAAAATGTCTTTAAACTGTGTCATTTAAACATTTTAAAACTGTAATCTCACTTATTCTATGGAATGTTAATTTAAAGCATCATTTTCCTAGAAATTCTTCTTATAACATAGGCTCATAAAATAATATTATAACTTAAACGTTCGCGTTTTATTTTTTGTAAATTTACTCTTTAAAACATACTCTTTCATCAATTATTATTAATTAATTGCAAAGAATTATCAAATAAACAAAACTGAACAATACACAAAAACGTAGCTTTAAATACTTGCATATGCGTTACAAAATAAACATGACAGAAAATCCCTCTTACGGGAAAGGCAAAACGTAATGAGTAAAGGGGGAAGAGAAACCACCCACCATAAGTTCACAAACAACAGCTGGGCCTTTAACTTGGAACCCCAAATTACTTCCAATTTCGAATCCCAAACCTGTGTATTCGCTCTTTCTCTCTTTTTTTTTTCTCCTATCATTATATTATTCACTTTATTCTCACCCAGATGAAAATTGTTTGTGCCGGTCACTCGGTAACATCCCCCTTTTTCCACTAAAACTACTGCAGGGAACTGTGCTCCCTTCCCCCGCTTTTCTTTTTTTCTTTCTCTTTTTTTTTAGTTCTTACCCTGTGCGTGACCTCATGCTAAAAGTTCGTAAAATAAACAGGAAGAGGTATGTGTTTCCGCAAAAACCGTTATTTATTATTATTTGCGAAGGATTTTCGCTCTTTTCGAGGGAAATTTCGTCGGGGGCTCGTTGAGCAAATAGATAAAAAGAAAAGGAATTTATAATTCTTTTCTCCGTTTGTAGCCTCCTGTTTTCCACTAAAAAATACTAAAGTAAACAGTTAATAGTTGAAAAATAGGGAAAATGTAGCTTTATGCAGCTGGTTCCGAATTCAGTCGAAAGGAACGTTTTTGTAAATACCACATAAAAATAGAAAGGTAGCAGGGGTAACTCTACAGCACAATGTCGTAAATCTAGAAATAAAATCAGCTGTTACTTTTTTTTTTTTTTTTTTAACGAGGATTATTTTTAAGTGTTTGTCAATGGTATAAATAGTCCAATCAAATGACCTCAAAATAGTTTTTTGTTACTTTTCTTAGAATATATATATATATATATATATATATATATATATATATATATATATATATATATATATATATATATATATATATATATATATATATATATATATATATATATATATATATATATATATATATATATATATATATTGTTTAAAATTCCTTTTATATGGGAGTTAAAAAAATTGGTTTAATAATATACAGCACTTCCTTCTTTACTGTCGTTTTCTTACTTCTTTCAATTTAATTTCAATAGGAGTTGCATGTATACTGTGGCAATATTTAACTTGAGTTTTTACTTTTTACCCTTTTCTGTACTTTTTTATTTTATAAAAGAAAATAAAAAACAAGTGTTAATTAATTTTAAGTTATTTTATTTTCCGAATGCTTTCTTTCCTATTTTCCCCGATCGTTTCGTTTTAAGAACACTTTTACAAACCTCTAATCATTTACTGTTAATTAACAAATGAATCAAGGTAAATTTTTGGCCTCCCAAAATAAAAGTTTTAGGAATAGATAAGATTTTTCTTATTATGTATTTATATCAGATTGCATAGTTTTCTTTTATGTAAATATTATCTATTCCAACTTTTGCTAGGTTTGCAAAATTTGTTAAAATTGCCAGTGACTTAACAGTGTGTTAGTTATTTTTTGTTCAGTAATTATTTTTATTCACATATAATTCGCAAAATAATGTTTTTTATTTATTAAACATAGTTCAGTTGCATATTATGCAGAAAGTAGATCTATTAAATTAGCTAAACTTTTTTCAAAAATAGTCACAGAAAAATGTTTTTAGTAAGAAAAAAATGTTTAGTTACGTCACGAAATTAAATTTCATATAATCCAGACTAACTTAACCTGATATCATCATTTACATATAAGTTAGAGTTTCGGTAATGCTGCGGAAAGTTGCAAGTGTTGCGTAGAACTGCGAATTTGAAGATCGTAATCGTTTAATTTAGCACTTATACTTTCCTATTAGTGTGCCCGTTAACTTAAGCTATGAAAACAGTATTCTGACATTGAAGGTTTGGAGCAAATAAGAGCCAGTAAATAAGGAATTATGTACTCCTGTTAAATGCATACATTTTACACGCTTAATATGATATTTTAATGCATACGGTATACAAAGAAAAATAAATTAAATGGAAAAATTTTAAAGGTTTAAATCTCAGAAATGTAAAACAATTTGCAAGCTATATTAAAAAGAAATATTATTATTTTATTATAAAACCTTTAAAAAAATTTCTGAATGCATTCAACAAAATTGTCATTTATAAGAAAAGAAATCCCGTAGCAATCTCGTGCTTTAATTGGTATTTTACTTACATAAATACTTTTGTTGACATTAAAAAAAAAAGATTGCGAATTTAAATTCCCTTAAAGGATTTTGCTTATCTATTTGACGAAATATAATTCGTTTGATCAAGATTTCAACCAATGCTCTTTCACAGTTGCTAGGTAGATCAATAATATATTTCTTCACATTAAAAGTTTAAAAAATTTTACAGAATAAATTGGAAATTATTTATTGAAAACTGAAACATTTCTTGATATTCCTTTGATTACCTTGCATCATCCCGAAACAATACTGAGATGACAGTTATGTTTATTTCAACTTTCATTTTCATTTGGAAAAAAAAAAACACTCGATTCCCCAGCGAAAGTCGGTAATGAAACAAAATTTTATTTATTGCAAACCAACACTCTGAATATCCCACGAGAACTAGTGGTGCAGATTGTAGTGGCAGCGCAGTTGTAATTTCAGCAATTTACCCACTTTTATTCACCCCAGTAAAATGACCTCACATTGCGCACACTCATCCGCTCCCCCTCTCGGTTTGTGTCCCCACCCCTTTAGATCTTGCTTCATTTGATTTTTCCCCGGGGCTGTAAAGTAGTTCACTGGAAATAAACAGGAAGGGAGTCCAGCCGTTATTTATTATTGAGAATCATTTTACCAAAAACCCCTTTTTGTTTACGCTCCAGAAGAGAGACAGACCACTCTGTCCCCTAGAGTTCAGTTTGATTGGAGTATCTTAAAAACACGTGTTAATTTTTCTCGATTATACATTTGAAATGGAATTGCGTTTTTTTTTTTTTTTGCTTCAATATAGCAAGTTTTTATGCGACAAAAAGTAAATAAATAAAACCAATCAATAAAGGAAAATAGTAAAATTAAAACATAATTAATTGATAAATAAAGAGACGCCTGATAAAAAATCATGGGAAGTTAGTGTGATCTTTAAAAGAAATTTTAATTCGCCAAATTTTGCAAGCAATTTGGGAAATTCAAGAACAGTATTGCTGCACTACGATTGATTTTTTCGTCAATTTTAAATAAGTTTTATGGATGCCTAATGTCTCTTGCTTGAATTAAATACATATTCAGAGGGATACCCATGAAAATACGCTCGTAAAAATTCACCTTTTTCAAAAATGTCAAAAATAATGTTTGTCAAAGTGATTCTTTTTTTTTTTTTTAACTTAAGGAGCTATCTTTTATGAATGATTAATTTGTATGTGACAAAAAAAAAACCACTACTGTTAGGCTACAATATACTGATTATGCTTAATTTAAAATTAGTTCTGCACAAGTAAAAGTCGTAGTTCAAGTGTCATGGTATTTTTTAAAAACTTGCTGTTCCGACTACTTTTTATTTCTATGAATCATGATTGGCACATTTCAGTTATTTGGGAAAAGTAAATATATGAGAGTCATACTGTTCACATAATGAGGCATAAAAGTGGTTTGGTTTATTCAAATTCCTATTTTATTTAAGAATAAAAAGCATGAAAATTATGAAGCGTAATTGCAATTTTGAATGAGTGAAATACTCTTGTAGAGGCGTTAAAAATATCTCTTAGCTATAACTATTCACCAAAAAAAACAACACACGAAACATCCAAAAACGTAGAAAACTCTAACCTGCTGGAAAGCAATCAGAGGGGAAACTGCCCCCCCCCCCATATGATGCCCCCGAACCCACATAAATAAAAAAAGGGGGCGCCGATCCAGCTCTACCTTCTCTCTGCCCCAATATCGGCTCCCTCGATGCCCAGTGACGATAATGAGCAGCCAGGACCGTATGTCATAAAAGACTGCAACTCCAACGATTAATGGTAGGATCTAAGGCCTAGGCCTCGCTAATGAAGAGTTCGGCGACATTATTTATTTCTATTTTTTGTTTTCAAGAAAAATGCTTCGGCGGGGAAAAAGTGATATTCCTACCCCGATATGTATTTGTTCGTATAATATTTTTTCTGCTAGGTGTAATAGTTGACACTTGCTATTCAATGTGATATCGTATTAAAATAAATTAATGACTCGGTTTTCGTTAGAATTATTATTACTTTGGATGTAGGAATGGCTAACAATATTTAGTACAGAAGGTAGAAATCTGTTAATTACAGCTTAAAAACAGTTGAAAATCCGAAAATGTTGCATGAAGTGTACCGGCGGCAGTTAAAGTTTCGAAAAGTTAATTCTGAGTTTTCGACAATATAATTTCAGTTTACTAGGAAAAGAAGTGACTTAATGGTCCACCTGTCTTGTTGTTTCCTTAATTTGCTTCATTTTCATGCTGTTTTTTCCCTAAGAGGTGTTAGTTACTACCCCACAGCTATATTTTTATCCAGATCAAGTAAAATTTTGTGTTTCATTTGGAACGAATTTTCATAAAAAAATTCTTGACGTAATAGATACACTTTTTGGCAATTATTTAATTAGAAACACATTTTATTCATTTTATCCGCTTTATTAATTTTCGGGTAAACTCTCCCTACAATGTTTCTTACAGACAGACAGATGTATCCAATTAACTTGTTTTCAATTGTTTGTAAAATAACACATATATTTTTTTCAGAATGTGCTTCTGCTTTTTCTAATTTTAGAAACTATCTACTTGGTCGGTAAGTTTCTATGCTAAACGCTAACAACTAGTTCAAGAGATTTTAGAAGCTACTTTTTAGTTCTATTTTTAGTATTCCTAATTAAAACTAATGTATTCTTTGTAAATAATTGCTTCAAAAAAGGGAAAAAACAAGATTGTTTTTTGCTGATTTACGTAGGGACTACATACTGTCGACCCCGCTTAAACGAATACTGTCGTTTCCAAGAAATATTATTCGATTAAGCGGGGATCTTTAACATTACGTGTATGGCATTGGTTCCGAGATATTTTATTCGTATAAGCGGGGTGTTCGTTTATCCGTTACCCGATTAAGCGGGGACGACAGTATATATTTTAAATATTTTTACGGGGGCATTAATATTCTCTTTCAACATTTAAAACTGATGTATATAATTACTTTTAAAAATTTCTATGAATACCTCGTTCATAAATGTTTCAAAATCTTAAAAAGAACATAAAAAAAACGGCATGGCTCGCATATTAATAAATAGATAAATAAATATAACTGAATTAAAAATTAAATTATTTAATAAATTAAAAACACATGATCATAATAATCTTACTACTATTATATATGCGAAAGTTTGTATGGATGGATGGATGGATGTATGGATGGATGTATGGATGGATGTATGTTTGTTCCTCTTTCACGCAAAAACTACTGAATGGATTTTGATGAAACTTTTACCATAATGTAGCATATACATCAGAATAACACATAGGCTATAATTTATAACGATATTCAAAAAAGTTCGATCGGTAGCGTCTTTTTCATTCCAATTTAAGGTACATATTTCTCATAAATCAAAAGGCATTGACCAAACTAACTCAGTATTTAGTGTATCATCTCAACTCCCTGTCGAAAGCTAAAATTGCGGGCATCATTTCTTCTTTCCGTATTTAATGTCCAAGGCTTTTCTCAAGTCAAATCATGAAGGTTTTTTTTCCAGCTTCATGGGGAATATCCAGGCTTTTACCATGATTTGTATTTAAAACGTTTTGTAGTCTTAGTTGTGTGAGTAGAATATTTATCCTTAAGCAATGTGTTTTTTAATGTGCATTGCTGCGTGAAAATATTATTTTTTTAGAATAAATTGTATTCCTTTGTTAGTAAATTGTTGACTGTATCAATTATTTTCACAAGTTTCGTGAATTTGTCGGTCCTGCTTAATCGTCTAACGGATAAACGAATAAAATATCCTGGAACTAGATATTTCCCATGCCATAGACGCAATGCTAAAGATTCCGCTTAATCGAATTCTCCGCTTAATCAAATAATATTTCTTGGAACCGACAGTATTCGTTTGAGCGGGGCCGACAGTATGTGTTTTAGTGTTTTAGAGTATCGGTAATGTAATCGCTTGAAGAGATTGGCAACTAATAAATGGATTAGGTTCAGTATTTTTCACTTTAATGGAACTTTAAATACAATTTTACAGTATTTTTAAAAATTTGTTGGCGTTGATTGGGCGGTACTTACAATTGGTCACTTAGAATACAATCGAACAGGTATCTTGTCGAATTTGTTGCAAAAATATTATAATAACTAAGATTATGGGTAATGTTTTCCACTGACGCCAGTTCTGGCGCCAAAGACTATGTAATAATACTTTACTTCTTACGATATAACTAAAATAAAACGATTGTTGTCTGATATTTGTAGACTGCGCCAAAATCTTAATCATCGAAATAATACTCCCACAGTTGAAGAAAAGTTGTTGTTGTTTTTTTTTTTTTTTTTTTTTTGGCCGATTCCGTACGTTGTCATTAAAAAACTTTTGAAACTTACGTCAAAGCAGAAAGTAATCCGCATACGAAATTAATCAGACCCCAAAACTAAAATTACCATTAATTTGTGTTTTTCGCACAAATAATTGTCAAATGCTCCCTACTAATTTCGAAATCACTTAGGACAAAATCTTTTAGCGTCATTTCATGGTCAGCAATATTTTCTTAGCATTAAATGACAATTTTTCTTTGACAAAAATTACTGGCTTAATAATACCTAAGCATATTTGCATAAAGTAGGGAGGGGAGAAAAATTATCCTAGGTATCCCAAAACAGTTACCGCAAATTTAGCGACATTTTAAATCGTCAAAGCGGTACGTTTTGAGTTCTTTTAGTTTGGGGAAAAAAAGCGATTATAAATTGTTTCTCAATATTTTTACTGGCCCAGGCAACGCCGGGTATTTTTGCTAGTAATATTAATAATAAAAATAAGACAAAATAAAAAAATAAGACAAAATAAAAAAATAAGACAAAATAAAATCGATATTACCCCTATGTCCCACTGTAATTGTGCTTTCACTACATTTAGAGACATGCTCGTGGCTTTTTTAACTTTTTAAAACTGAAAAAGAGTAGTTTTAATTTCTTTAAATCTTTAACGACGGCATTTTTTTGCTAAAGATGTCAGGAAAAGAGAGTTTGCTAGTATTAATTAAATTGCGCAATGAAGTGCCAAAATCTAAAGTCACGTATAAGGAAAATAACAAATAAAACAGCTTCAAGATAACTGAGGTTTTTAAGATATAATTGCCGATATTTTTTACTATAACAATCGAAGTTTCAGTTTGAAAAAACCCTGCGCGTGCTGAGCTCATAAATCTAAATAAATAACAAAATTTCACGTTATCTATACTTTGAGAGTTTGAATGACGAGTTAGATTTCCTTCCGCAGTTAGTTATTCCCTCTAAAGGTTACTGCATTTTAATACAAATAATCTAAATATTTCAGATAACTGGGAATTGGGCGCCAATGGAGTATTTCATGCGAGAGCAGTCCATACGCTTTGCCGCGTCTTCCCCATCCGACAATGCCAACTAGTGGTGTGTAAACAATAAATCACGCGAATCACATATATTCAGGACAACAGATCCTTTTTTACCCTCTTGCCTGGCGGCCGGATCACTCTGATCCGGATTTTCCCCAAAAGTGCGCAGATATTAATGGATTGTGCATTTTTGTACTTTTATTGCTCCTGGAGTCATTGATATTGTAATAGTATGGTATTTCATGACGTGTCATGGTAATAATGGCTGATATATGAAGTATTTATTCAAATAATTTTTTTCTCCCTAAATGTGTCTGTAGAACGGGGGAGTTATCATTACAAGAACATGAGCTGTATGATGCATGCTTCTGCACGTATATTTTTATCAGATAGTTTCAGATCTTAAACTGGAAATTTTGTTTCATGGTCTGTTTCGTAAAACGGTTTTCTATATTAGTAGATCCATTGAGAAAATTACACCGTAATTTTATTCGTATTGTTAAATTCCTTAACTATATGATAGGATTTAATTTTATTATTTTTTTTTTACATTAAGAAATGTACTTTTAGTATTTCTATGAGCTGAAAAAAAAACTGTATACCGTTGGAGAGTTAAATAAATTCCCTAAATCTTTGCAAATGTTTTGAAGATAAACCGTAGACTGAAAAAAAAAAAAAGAAAAAAAAGTGCCTCTCTGAAATAATAACGATGTTATTAAAGTTAAGCTATTTCCAATAAGCGAGTTGCTCATAAAATAAATTTAAGAAACATGTCCACACACGAAAAATTCATTTTTCTAATCGGGCGAACGGCCAAAGGAGACATATAACACACGCAGTATCAGAAATAAAAAATGAAAAAATTCCAAGAATTTGATGGTCCCATTTCTATAATTGAATTTCTGTAATAAAAGAAAGAAAATGGATAAAAAAATCAAGACCGTAAAAACATGTAATAAAAATCAAATTTACAGTACACGCTATCTCTGTAAAAAGTGGAATAAAAAAACTACAGTCTGGGGGAAACGGGCGAAACAAAAACTGAACATAGTTTTTCCATTGAGTTCTAATTTCATTTAGCCGATTGTATTAAAGAAGAAAATTGCGCTCTTTTAACCATTGGTCATTTTTAAACAAAGCTAAATGAATCTTTTAGCTTGAAAATGTCCTAAGCCATGATCCAAAGAAAGCTCGGTAGATTTTTTTTTTTTTGTTTTAGAGCTTAGTAATGTGTATTCAGTTACAATTTCTGTTAAAGAATAATTAGAGTACATTAGTTTTATTCGTTTCATCTGTTGATGATTTATCTACGATATAGCAAAATAATTTAAATAGGTGAATGAATCTAAATGAAAAACTTTTCACTTAGGCATTGGAAGAATGGAACACCAAATTTTATACTTATGAATTTACTGTATTGTGTCATTGATATTAATTTAATCATATCAACTATATATAATTATTTCATTTTTCCCTTTTTCTATCTCTCATGTTGCCATTAAATTCAAACCTAAATTAAGTGAAAAAAAAAAAGCAATACGAAATATCCTTAAAAATATAATGAAGTTAATTACAATTTTATGAAATTTGAACAAAAATTGGTATCATAAAAACATTTAAAGCGAAGTTTAATAATCAACATAAATGAATTATAATTAGGACACATATATTCACTGTTTTTTGAGTTAGTTTTGGAATTAACTTTAAAACTAGCAAAATCATAACCAAGCTTAATTATGTAAAGAAACTTTATCTTCTATTGAACTACATACTTTGAAATGATGAAATTGAGTTCTGAAATTAAAATGGTCTTTTTAAGTTAAATTTAGTTTTATCTTCTGAACCAATTTCTCGTTAAAATTTTATCCTTTATTAATCTAAAGAATAACTGCTGCAAATTGTTTCTTTAACATTTTTTGTTTAAATGTGAAGTTTTATGTTTTGGGGTTTTGTATTTAACGCACACTCCTTAAGTGGTGCATTTTTTTCTAGTAAACTTACTTGTAAATGTTGAAAACAGATTCATAAAATTGAATTTGTAATTTATAAATGAACGCCTTCTAAGCTAGTGAATCAAATAAACGTTTCAATGTACAAACCGAAAAATAAATTCAAGTGTTTTCTAGTGAAGTTTAACTCTGTGTATTATAATAAAATCTACTTTGCATATTAAATAGCTATTATAGTTATAACTTTCTGTAAACTTGAAGGATATGTTCTAATTTTTTACTTAATAATTTGAGAACTTTTAACACTAGATGCTCAGGCGTAGAATATGATAATTTATTTTAAAGAGACATTACAAAAAAAAAGAGAGATTCTTCTTAAACTTGCGTTTTATTTAACTGACAAACGTAACAACCAGAAAGAGACGGTGAAAATAAATAAGATATAAGTCAGCTAATTAAAAAATAAATATAAATTAACTAATTAAATGATAAAACAAACGGGAAATTTGAGAGACTCAGAAAAAAAAGTTTGTTTTTAATCTTTACTAAATTGGATAGTTTGGGATTAAAAGGTTTAAAACAAAACCTTTTTTCTTTCCCTTCTGTCCGGCGAAAAAGGTTAAAAGTGAACTTGAGCATGTTTGCTGATAGGGTGGGGATCGTGGAATAGCCCTGTTCCTAATACCCTCAAAGTGCTTTTTCATCCTAAGAGGAACCGTTAACGTAGCATTAATGACCTATAGTTTTTCTCCCTGGTGCGGTCTGATGGGTAGGACGGGATTTCATTAATAAAGGATGCCCACAGTAAATGAAGTTTCCAACGAGTTTCTGTTATTTTCAGTCTATCTTTCCTCCCCCTCGTTGCCGACAACAATGTACTAAAGCAGCAGGGATGGTTGATCAAGTAGTGTTATATCTTTGGGAACTATCCGCTTATGACTATATTTATGATGTCGAGTCTGGAACGATAAAAAAGAAATAATTTTAAAGACATGGATTCAATATTAAAAAAAAAATGTAGTAAACATGTAATAAATAATTTTCTGCAAACATAAGTTTGGCATGTAGTACGAAAGTGTAGTGAGTAAAAATAAAACAACTAATTCAAGGAATGAAATGCAAAAAAATAATCCTCACAGTTGATAAATTCAATAAATTTATATTCCTTTTTTGAAAAATATGCACATAATGGAAAACGTAGGAGCAATTTTCATGTGCCGGTACTTTTCTCCTGAGCATAGTCCTTTTAGAAAACCTCTAATTTTCAATTAAAGTCTTGAATTAAATGGCTAATAATAATTGAAAATAAATTTCAAATTAAAGAGCACTTCTAAACTAAAATACTCACCACAGCCTCCCCCTATTTTTTGGATTTTCGTGTGTACTTAAGATAAATATAACAATGTGTTAAATATGTTATGCGTTGTTTTCATTAACAAAAATACAAAATTGGTTCAAAAAAATTCGATAAAATTTTGAAATTATTTTTCTTAATTTAGAAAAATGAAAAAAAAAAAAACTCCTCGCAGGAACAAATGTATTATTATTTTTTAAATCTTAATTATAAAGGAAAGAAAAAAAGTGGTGATCAAATTAGTAGTATTAAAGTAATCATCCTGATCATTAATCGGCTAGGTCGATTAATCGGTAATTGGTAATCGGCTAATTTGCTTATCGGTGCATCTCTAGTTAAAAGGATTACTATTTTTCAACTTATGAGTACATTTCTTTAAAATAAGTAAACTAATCTACTTCAGTACGGTTTTTGCACTGATCCAATAAATAAATCCATAAATAGCAGAACATTTTGCTTTTTTTAATTTCCTTTACCAGTTTCTCTACATATCTTTATCAGCTATGGTACTTCGGAGAAGTCGACAAAAGTTTTACCTTTTAACGTGTATACAAAGCTAAATAATTCTACAATAATTTTACATCCGAAAACTAAGGGGGAAAAAAACCTTGGTTTCACATAGTTCTATTTTTTCTCAATAACTAAAGATTGAAACGACATTCGAAGCGCTTCCTGTTAATGTTGCTCTTTTCATACGCAAAATTCGGAAATTTATTTAAAAAATGCTTTTATTTTATTCACATTATAATAATAATTATGAAGATTCCGATGCTTTTGCAAAAGTAGAAATACTGTTTTATTTACCATTCAATAAGTTAATTTAGTCAAATTTAGGCTTAGAAAGCGTAAAATATAGCACATAATACTGCTTTTATGTCAACGTGAGAAACCATTTTTTAAAGTTAATTAAATTATATCAAAATATGATGAAGCTATACATTATTTTATGGTGAATGAAAGTCTTTATTTTACTCAGTTTTGAAAAGGAAATAACTACTTAAAAAAAACTCTAGCCTTGTTCTAATAAATTTCGTAGAATTGCGTTCTCATACTGTGTTTTATCCTATGGCTGGTTTTCTATGCCAACACTGCATTTTCATTATCTTGAAGGATAATGAGTGAAAGTATAAAAATAATTGCAGTTAATGTAAGTGTGGGTTAATATAAGCTACTGGGTGGGGAAGCTACTTTTTTTCAGCTTTTTTTTTCCCCGACCAAGAGTTTTTTTTATTTTCTTTTTCTCTCTCTCTTTTTCTTCTTCGTGGTTTGTTAAGCTCTTAATTTTATTAGTAGCCCTAAAATGGAAGGTTAATTATTTCAATGGGTGGAGGGTCAGAGTACATGGAGAAGAACAGAAGTTTTTTCTTTAATGTAAATTGTTTTTCTCTTTAATTTGAAACAAAATAAATTACAAAGCAGTTGAAAAACAATGCAATTATTCTGTTTTTCCCCCTGAGAGTTTTACAGCTATTTTATTTACTCTACGGAGGATAAAAAAAGAATGGGTGAAAAAGTGCTTCTTAATTACTTTAAAGGATAGATTAAAGCTGAATTTGATTATTTATCATTAGCTTTAATTAAATTATTAGAGCATGGTCGATGTTTTAAAAGCTCTAGAACTGCGAAAACTGAAGCGTTACTTTTCATTTTATTGCTTTTTCTGTGGCTCAGCATTTTTTATTTTATGAACAGTTACGTAAATCAAAATATCTAATCACGAATATCTTGATGATTCTATTTAAAAAAAAATAATTAAAAAAAACTGTCATTTTTGAAAAATCATACTTTTTCAATACTATAAAGAAGAAAACTTTATTATAATCATTAAAAAAATGCCCTGTTTATATTTTCAAAACATCTCTCTACCTTGACTGATACTTGAAATTTTTTAAAATTTAAGTCAAAACTTTATTAAATTCAGGTTTAACCTAAATCACAACAACCATAAGGAATACTTTTCAACACAAACTTTCACTTAGAAATGTAATGATAAGTAATTAAAATACTAGTTCCTTTAATAGCAAGTATGTAATCTCTTTTTATGTGTTTCCTGTTTTGATAAGTGTATTAATCTTGTAACAATGCATTAAAATAATATTAAAAGGGGAATAAAGAAAAATCAGTGAAAAGAAAACAGCAGGCTAAGTTAATGGAATTTTTTTCAGCGAAGAAAATAAGCCTTAATAAAAACATTCTTAAGAAAAAATGTAAAAAGAAAATTGATACTTTGTTTCATAATTGGCATTGTTTAAAACAAATTAAAAGTTTACTATACACTTTTATTTGAATTTGTCAAAGCATCATGTGAACAATGAAATCTCAAAAATTGTTTATTAAAAACTCAAAAGTTGAGAAAAAAAATACGTTGCACAATTTTCAAAAGTAAATTCATATGTTCCGTTAAATTACTCAATAAGTCACGCAAATAACAATATGCCCACGACATTTCTTTCACCGAAACTATACCTTAACCAAACTCATCATAAGCATTAAAAAGATGGTAAATAAAAAATAATACGTTCTATCTCAGAGAAACATCTTCCAATGCTGATACTGAATACTTAATACCCTGTACCGGGGGAGGACGAAAAAAGGAGCAAGAAAAAGCAACGAGGATCTTGAGCTAACGATAGAAAGACACTGAGAAAGAAAAGGGATAGTTTTGGAATGACTTGGATAACTCGGAATAATGCATCAGCGATGGGAAAGAGGCGGACACCATAGTATGGAAAAAATATTTACCAGGCGCAAACGTGGGACGGAAAATTATTCATCATGTTAGGGGCTGTGTAATGTATCCTTTGCGTTTCCCATCTTCACTTCGCATTAGATCATCGATGATGAGCGGATCGGGGGAAAGGGTCTAAAATCGAATCAGGTGGCCGAACTGGTCATCGATGAATACCGAAGACTTCGCAGATATCATGCTGGTGGTGGTTAATATCAACATTATAATTGAATTTCCGATAATTTGTTGTGTTTTTTTTACCTGTCGTTTGCATAGTAGTTGAGCTGAGATTTTATTCATTGACATAAATGGTTCCGTTATGAATTGAAGGAAATATCGATAGAAAGATTTTTTTTCCTGTTCTTCTACAACATAAAAAATATATCTCAATAATAACTTGCTTTCAAAATTCCTAAAGGAATTTGATGGAATTAACGTAATTTTTAGTTCGTTGACATCTTCCCTTCATATTACATCATCCATGATGAGAAGACTTTTAGGGAAAGATTTCAAATTAAATCAGTTAGCAGAACTTATTGATGAATCCCAAAAACTTTACTAATACCAATTGACAATGGTAAATATTAATTAAATTTCAGGTAATATTTTGTGTTTCTCTTACCCATCAGTCATTTAGCAGATGAACTGAAATTTTCTTATCAGATAGCTGACTTTATATATAAATATTTGCTAATTCGTTCACTTCCCCGTCGTAGAACATAAAAAATAAGTACCATTAATAAATTTCTTTCAAAAATATATGAACTTGATAGAAATCAGATAATTTTAAATTTTTTATTCAGTTGAGTTTTTGAAAGTTTTGTGAATAGCTTCGAAAACTGAAACCAATTAGTTTCTTTAAAATATTCAAAAATTTTGAATGTTTTTTCTTCCTTTGTCATTTCCTGCCTTTCTCTCTACCGGCAAATTGTGAAACATAGGAATTATATACGTAGTGGCTGCAACATAGCAAAGAGCTTGATTTATTGAATTCAATTGCAATTAGAACAATAAAAAAGCTCTTATAATCAGTAAAATAGAGGTAAAACTCACTTGTATCTCGTTTAAAACTTGTAATTCACATTTTACACTTGTACGTTGACTCATAAATTAAGTCCGGGAAAAATTTGAAAAAAGGCGACAAAATTGAGTTGAAAATATAAAAATAATCAAACAATGGTTTAAGTAACATATTCAATAAATTGAATATTTCGAAAAAATGTTGTAATAAGTATGAGTGATATTAGAAAAACAATGATAACAATTGCATTGTTTAAATTTCTTTTGAATAAACTATTATTTGCAATTATTTAAACTGTATTAATTGCTATGCACTATGCTGTTTTATTTATTGATATATTTTTAGACTTTTAACGTACGTACTGTAAGGTGAGTAATATAATCACATCTTTATATCATTAAAAGCAAATTTTGTAGTTTGTAAAAAAAATCTTCAAATTTAAAACATGCATATTTTTCAAAATGAAATTCTTGAACATTGAATGAGAGAAAATGTAACTTATCTTTTCCTGACACGCACTACCTGTCACCATTACAAAACTTGCATTTCAGTATTTTAGACATTTTCGCAAAAAGAGAAAAAAAAATCAAGTGCATCTTTTAGCAAGCTACTTAAAAAAAGAAGAAAAGTGAATCCCGCCCCTTAAAATTCCAGATCTCGACTTTGGTCGAAAAATCTTTGAAGGAACCGCCCCCGTAGTTGACGGCGCATGCTCCGGCGGGGCGGCCGGGGAGGGAGGCGAAGCCGACCAATAATGCATTTCAATCATTTGAGTGGAGTGAGAGCCTTTGGAAAAATGACGTCTTCGGCCGTTGGCATGGCAACCGTATTTTCTGGAACTTATCTTGTTTTACCTGCCTTTACGATGGGCAGATGGAGCTAAATCGCGTATCATCCGTTACTTGCGACGGACCGTGGGGGGAGGGGAGTTATTTATTTATTTATTGTTTATGACTGTGATTATGGGATGGTTTACGTGGACTCGAATCTTATGTAATATAAGAATTGCTCCGTCTGTAGAACGCAGTGGTGAAATAGAAGTGTATATGAAACGAGACACGAGATTAAAATAAAACATAAACTCTTATTATTGCATACGTAAAAGTTAGTTTTGGCATTTTAAATTCATATACATCAAACGAATGTGCAATTGTTGTCTCTCTCTTTTCTGAGTTTGTTTAATCCCTTCTAAGGGCAATTATTTTTATGTCATAGAAATATAAATTAAAATGGAAGGACATTTGAATGAAACAGTATGTAATTTTTAAATTTATCAAACATCCAGTTCGAAAAAGCTTCCGAAAAAAGTTATCTTAATATTAAATGCTATGCCTGTGTGTGTGATAAACACAATATAATAAATAATGTTTGACGCTAAAAAAATATAACACATCAAACACACACATATTTTTCTTTCTCTCTCTCTTTCTATATATACATATATATATATATATATATAGATTGTTAAAATGTACTAATTTATTCCTCCAAATAACACATCTATGATAGCTTATTGCTTTAACTGAAACGTAAATCAAGGGTTATTCCAGTTTATTTGCATTATATATAAAGAAATATTCTGAGTGAAATTAAGCTCGAAAAACCTACAATAAAAGTATTCATAGCAATATACTGCAATGTGTTTGTAAACATGTTACCCTTTTGAATTTAACCATTGGTTTAGTTTCATATTTTCCATACCATATGTTCATGTCTGAACATTTTACTGTACCTTAATGCAGAAGTTTTTATATGTATTTTTCCTTTTTGTATAGAAGCTGTTAACAAGTCCCTTTTGGGACTGTGCATAAAGTAATAACTTAAATTTTTGTAGTAAAATGTTGAAGGCTCTATATTGCTTTTGCTTCCAGACAACTGTTTCAACCAATAAAAGTATTAGTTTGCTTTAATTGCACCAAGCTTTTTAATTTATCATTTAAAGTTGTCTTTCCACATTTAGGAGTCATAGTGTTGGCTTTATTTATTTATTTTTTTTTTTTTTGTAAAAATATTAGTCATTTTTGCTAATTAAAAATAAGTGAATTTAATTAAAAGAAATAAACTTCTAAAAATTACCTATGATACAAATCTTGTATACCTATATGTAACTGCGGCTGTCACACAGCAAATATAATTTTCTTTTAAATGTTTCATTCAATTTGAAGTTATTTAGAACTTTTTTTTCGAAAATTGCATAATGCCTCTCTCTCTGTCAAAAAAAAAAAAAAAAAAATTATGGTATAAATTTTTATGTGAAGGAAAATTAATGTGAGATGATTACTTTAAAATAAATAACTATGTATTTCATCAAATTATTCTAATCACTTACAAAGCAATCCATTTATCATTTCTCAGATAAATTAATTAAAATTTTCTTTTAAATTTAATCAATATTGTTTTACATGAAAGAAAATGTTATCAATGAGGTAAACTGAATTAGTGAGATGTTTTTTTTTGTTTTTCACCATAATTGGAAGCTCATTTGGCATTTTTCACAACTTAAGTAATGCTAGATTATGTACATATAGTAGAATCCCAAAATGATTACTGCCACGCTGTTGGAAACACGTTATAAAACATATTCTGAGGCAGCAAGATATCATGAAACAATCTAAGGCTTCTGTTTGTGTTTTGACTTTTTAATAATGCATCAATTGACATTATTAATTACTCTAATACTGATATATTGCTTTCAATGTTGATATTATTATTAAAATTCAAGGTTTAGATTCTTAAAGATTTCTTATGCTAAACAAAGAATGTATGAATCTTTGCTACGGGTTTGTTTTTGTATGAATATTAGAGGCAGGTGTATTTCATTGAAATTTCAATGAAGTCACTGTCAGTTCGAAAAGATAAAAAATTTATTATTTAATTTAATTTGAAGCGTGACATTGTTTTCGCTAAACAATGCATTTTTTCATTTTGAAAGGAAAAAAAATGGCGATGCTTGTTCATAACTAAAAATAGTGTGTTCAAAAGTCTTAATGCGACTATTTAATTTTTTCACGTGAGAAAAAACTACGTCAAGAAAGTTTCACCTGATCTTTTTTGATTTTTTTAAATGTATTACTTCATAATGGAAAAAATTAATAAGTTGAAAATTAAAAAAAATGCTAGGTTTGTTAAAATCAGAATATACCTGTCTCTAATAAAATAAATTCTTAATTTTAATCTTCCGAACTGAATGTTTTGAAGAATGTAACTCAAATGTGATCATTAATATTCGAACAATTAAATTAGTTGTTACATTTTAATCTTATCAATTGTTTCAAGCTTTGTTCTGAAACACTTTATTTGACTACTGAGCTTTGGAGATACATATGGTAATATTATTGCTTAGTAATATATTAGGCACTTTTTTTATTTCTGAAAACTGTTTAAATCTGCTATGGTACCATTAGAAAACTTCATTGCTAATAATGACCATTTTTAATGTAAGGTCAGTAACGCGTAGATAGAAGTTTAAAATTAAACTATAAATCTCCAATTTTCTTAACTTATCATTTTACAGCAATGTAATATAGGTAAAATACAAAATATATAAATATTAATACTTATCGAGGTGGTAATTAAGTCTTGGCTCTTGCGGAGTTAAAATAAAATACGTAAATAAATATCACAAAGGACGTTCTCGAAACCAATAAGGAAAAAAAAACTTGCCACCACGTTGATAAGTTCTGGTTAAGAAATTATTGCAGTGAATCACAGAAGGAAAACTATACAATAAACAAAATAATCTTGATCATAAAGTTGTCATGGTACTATAGCAGGGTTAAATATATCATTGATCAAGTATTCTATTTATTGCAATATTTTTAATATGGAAAGTAAGAATTTAAATTTTTTTGAGAATACTTCAGTTTACATTCCATGTATGATATGTATTGTTAATGGTTTATTCATACGACTTGCTTCATCATACGTTTCTAATGACATGTTTTTGCAGATTCCATGTTCTTCGTCTGCTTAAGAATGGTTGAATAGTGTTCTGTTTCCACAGGCTCAACGCTGTGGCGTGAGTTACAAAATCCTGTATTTATTCCTTTGTAGCGCAATGTCGAATGCATATTTAGCACAATTAGGGTTTATCAGTCTTTCGTTACCCTTGTATACACGATGGTCCATATTTTACAAGGACTGCTTCCTCGCGTAGAAGGCGAAGATATAATATGTAAAAATAAATGAAAAATAAAAAAAAAAATATTGAAGATTAACTAGAAGGAAAATTGAATAAAAAACTCAGGGTTTTCTTGTGTTATGTCAATGTGTAGCAAAGACCCAAATTTCTGCCTTCAGCTTTTCCCCTTCAGTTGATTTAGGAAAGAATATTTTTCTGCTAGGGTGTACGTCAGGTAATATTTATAAAAAATCCCAACGCCATGTTAAACAACCTTTTATGAATATACTGTTGTTCAAGCGTATGTATACACTAATAATTTTTTCACTTAAAAAGTAAAATAATTAGAACTTAAAATTTATGTACATAAATTGAGCATATTTTGCAGAATTGAAACGGTTGTCATGGTCTAAATTTAAATTGAAAACCAATTGATCAGAATGTGACATGGTTAGCAAAAATGACATCTATTTAATGTGATTTGTAGAGAAAAAAAATGCTATGCATAGCGATTACAGATGTGAATCTTTCCCTAATTCGTCTTATATTATTTTAGGTTCTTACTTTTGGTTGGACATTTTTAAGTTGAATGCATGTAGTTTTTTTTTCACATGCTGTATAATTATATTTAAAATAAAATATTTTCCGATGGGTACTCAAAGCAAGCTTTTAACAGGTTTAACAATTTAGATTGACATGATTTAAACAGTACATCCCGGATAGGTTTTAACAAGTTTTCAGCAGCATGGCAACCGTTTGACTATGTTTTCAGTTTTTGCAACAAAAATTTGGACTCAAACCTTGAAAGAAAAAATAAGAGACGCTTTTTGGATTTTACTTCAAATTAATATTTCACTTATGTAGAACAACTTTCAAAAGCACTCTTATTTCCCATGCGGCATGAGCCCTCTTACTTCCAACATAATTAGTTTAGATCAACATTTCCACTCATTTGATTAGCTCAAAAACTTCTAATACAATACTGTCCTAATTAAGAAAAAATCATACATATGCATAGAAATTAATTTTAAAATTAATTAAAGCGCTATTCCTACTCCAATTCTTTCTCGACGTCATCTGAAGGGGAATATTTATTAGCAGTGTCTCGGTCGACGGGCCCTCGATGGGGGGTTACTCCCAACAGATGTGATATTTCAACCCTTCACCCCCCACGGGGCCACTCCCACTTTATTCTTATTATCTCTATATCTTATACATTCTCCTCTTTGTCCGCCTCATCACACAAATTTCATTCTTAAAATATGAGACCGTGCAGGAGGTGGATTAAAAACAAAAATTTAGATATTTTTGACGAAAATAATTGCTTTCGGAATTATTTCATTCCCGAGAATCGCTGGATTTAAAATGTTTCATTGTTTATTTTTTCGTTTTTTAGAATTCTAATTCTGAGATTTTTCCCCTTAATGCCGTTTTGCGATTAATATTTCATGTTATACATTTTTTTTGTTTCTGATATCAGCATTATTTAAATATAGTTTACTTTTCTGATTCAGTTTTTGGGATATTCATAACTTTCTGAGTTATAATGGACATAATTTCATCAAACAAAGTCCATGCATTTTTTGTAGCTTACGACACCCAGCTATTTCTCAATCAAATATTTTACTGAGCTATTGTTTAAACTTTTTTTCTAATGAGAAACAAAAAAGTATTTATTAAATACAAATTGTACTTTTAATGCAGTAAGAGATATTAAAATGCTCTTTGAAAGTGGTAAATTCTTTGTAAATTTTCAAGCATATATTTAAAGTATATTTACGAGCTTGTGTTCTCAAACTTTAATACAGTTATATTTAAAATTTTTTTTTCTAATGGCTCAGTTTCACTGCTTATTTGTTCAATTATAATATATTAGATCTTTGCATTGGAAATTTTAATTTTTCTTTAATTGCGTCTAAAGGATAAAATAATCTCTTTTTAAAGTTTTAACGAATGAAATTATCTGTTTATAACGTCAACAGAAACCCCAAATAATAACCATATTCGATCTAAATTTCTCATAGACGCTTCATTTGCCAAACTATGCAATCAACTTATTTACTTATTTAGTGTACCTATAAACGTTTAGTTTTTGATACAAGCACTGTTTAGTTGCGAAGTTACTTTTGTTTCCAAAATCATTCCACTCCTGAACGGTCACTTCTTCCACTTCTGTTCTTCCTTCAAACATTTCTTTCTCTACCCCCTCCATCCGTTTCACAATAGACAAAAAGTGGAGAGAAAAAAAAAACTTCTCTCTTGTCCTCAATCTCGAGAATTCCATTTAAATTGAAATACAAAAGGAAAAAAGAAAACTGTCTCAACCTCGCTCAGTGTAATGGTGTTAACGGCGTCCGGCCCGGTCGGCCCAAACACGGTCACATTTGAGGAACGATTTTCCTTTTCAGTTCCTACGGGTGATAAGTGACCGCTGTGTGGCCGCCCTGGGCTCAGGAACCATGGGCGGGGAAGGTTTTTTTTATTCTGTGTTGCATTTATACTACTAAACTTCATCATGTCCTTATATATATATATGACGTACATATTATATATATATTATATATAAAGAAGAAACTCTCGCCACTTTGGATTAGGGGAGCAATTTCTCTTACGATATGTTTTTCTTATCTTTCCTCTGTGACCTTTTGAATCCAGATGCAAAGCAAATTAGGCTTTTAAAGAAATTTTCGAGGTAAATTTCTGCTCAATCTATATACGAACATGCAAAAATATACCTAATCCAGTAAACAATATCTTCTACGCAAAGCTTTGTCTAGTGTTACAGTATTTTGCTTTAAAATACTTTTTTCTTTATCATGTGCTTATATAATCATAAAAACTCCGAAACAATCACATTCAATAAACTTTTACAAATATGCAGGTAGACTTCAACTATTCATATTAAAATATTGTTTGCTAACTTTAAAAAGAAGCTAACAATGAATATGTAATGATGCAGTCAATTGATAATGCGGTTATAATATATTATTTTAAATTCATACGCATAGTAGAGGCACTATAACTTAATGCTTCTGTTATTGAATCATATTCGTAGTAATATTTTTTCACTGTATCTTATCACAGTTAATTTGCAAATTATGATATTTTCACTTACTTTCTTTCCCTATTCCGTTACTTTTATTATTTATTTATTTTCATTTCTTAATTTGCGAATTCGTTGCGTATTACAGTTGTATAGAAGGTTTACTTTTAAAACTCAAGTTAGTTTTCCTTTATTAGGCAAATGTTAATGTATGTGCATTTCATTTCCTATTAATTTCTCCAAAAAGTACCGATTTTGTTTATTGTTTTCTACTTTTTATATCAATGAGTTACAGTCTTTAAAGCGTAAAAGAGAAAAATTGGTTAAAAATAATTTAAAAACCTATTCAATTTTTATGTAATTGATGAAAATTTATACATGAAGTTTTGTTTTAACAAAGGAAATATTTCTTTGGATGTTTTAATTATCAATGCTGTCCAAATATCATTTCGAAATTGATAATTATTAATACGAGTTAAAAATAGAAACTTTTAAAAGTTTTACTTTTAGTTTATTTTTATGCGAAAAAGAAATTTCCAATTTTATTTCATTGTTAATTTATCGTCAATCTTTTAAACGGATTATGAACATTGAGTATTTCATGAGCAATTTTATTTCATCACGGTAATTTCAACGACTCAAACTAGTTGCATCTGGATTCTCGGGTATAGGATTGTGTGAAACGTAAAAGAAATTGCTCAACAAGTTCTCTAGATCAGATATGTAAGCATCTGTCAGTTCTGTACGTACTGTGTGATACGCCTATATTTTCTTTTATTGGTCAAATAGCAGGCTATTTCCCATTATCTTGTGCTGTTATACAGATCTTACTCTCTTCTTTTTTCATATATTTTGCACAGTGCTCTTTTGTTTACTTTAAAATTTTTGTTCGTTCTACTGAATTTTGTATGTTAGTGATTTGATTATTTTTCATTACATTTTCAATGCATAAAAGAACAATTAAAGATTAATTTCCCCTAAATTTTACATAAATATAAGGTTTATGATTTGTTTACAATACTTTGTAATGGTTACTTTTACTTTTAAGGGATTTATTGTTATATAACTCCTAATTTCTTATTTGAAAATATCTTAAAATGAAAATATAATAATAAATTTAAAAATATTTGTGATATTTTTTGTACAAAAAATGAACTACAAAAATTAATCTTTTTTTACTTTTGTCAATGAGCACTGAAGCACTGCCATGATATTTGTTAACGAATATAACAATAAAAAGTGCTAAACTGCACTTTTTTTACAAATTTTCACGTATTCATTCCAATTTATTTATCGATTCCGAACAATGGCCTCCAGATTCCCAGCCCAGTCATGTAAATACTGTACAGAATTTGGCGTCTAATTCGTTCTCCATTGCACCCTCGCCTCTGCCTCATCTTGTAAATTGTTGTTTCAGAGGGTCAGTGGAAACTCATACTAGGGCTGAGAAGATGGGCCGCCATTGCGGTTAATGCTACATCTTTTTTGATGTTACACATATGTAACAAACGGAATTCGTTATTCCTTTCACGATGCCTTTCAAGCGTGATTGGACACGGTTAGTTTCCTTCCACCAAGCGTTTAAGTTCCTTGCCAGTCATGCAGACGAATTATTCAACCACGGGCTTGCGGCACCCCCAAAGCAAAAAGCACCGCATTCCGGGCTTTTCTACTGAGTGATAATACGTTGTTCTTTGCTGCAAGCCCTTGGTTGAAGCCAATGTGTACGACATTTTTGTCCTTTTCCGTTTGAAATTCATTTTTCTTTCTTCCAAAAGGACGATTCTTTTTCTTATAAAAGTGATAAAGATGTTCAACATCGTTTTGAATGCTCATTCAAAGTAAGAGTATCGCCGTTCTTCGTCGTGCCTTGCATCTTTCTCGCAAATCGGAGCTATTTTTGTATTGTACTAATCAAAACTAGAGAGGGTGCACTGCGCAGCGAGAACGTAAGTGAGCTTCGAAAATAGTTGAACCAAGTTATTGACCGAACGCTAGCCTGTTCTTCTGTATACTGTGTATACCCCCCAACTGCAAAATCGCAATGTAATATCTCTTTAGAAATATTTTGTACTGGAGAATGCTTTCAACTACATGCCAACGGTATGAAAGTAATATTTTGACTTTTTCTATTTGAGCAGTCTGAGTGATAACTGTAAACTATTTCACCGTTGGCGGTGAGCATGATCTTTCCTATTTCCAAAGCCCTCAGAATTTCGACAGAGATTAACAAGGGCACACATGAAAAAAAACCTCCCGAACAACCCAGCTCATGGATGGCGTGAAAAAAAAATTTGCTTCCAACCTGAGAAAAATGGCAGCTGAACTTTGAGTTCATAGAGTTAAAATTTCACCACTTAATGATTGATAGACGGAACTGTGTAGCATTGTTTCTGAAATTTATTTGTAAGAAAATTTTCCAATTTATTAAGAAATATTGCTGTCCAGTGAAGTGTAGTATTATTAATTTTTCAAAAGAACATGTATTGTCTTTGAATGAAACATTTGCGGTAGATTTGTCTTCATCCAAAATCAATACATATTCCGATGCTGAAGGTTACATAACAAACCTATAACAAACCTAAATTTATTTTGTTTAACAAATCAAGTTTAAAAGGAGAAAAATAGCAAAATTCCAAATACTTCTGTTTTTTTTTTTATTTTTATCACAAATAATAGTTTGTACCGACCACTATAATATATGAACATACATAGGTAAAGTATTCAATGGAAATTCTAAGGTCGGCAAAACATATTGAATTCCAGTTTGAGTACACGTTAATACACAATGAGACCAAAACTAAATTGCTCAACAGTAGTCGTATTTCCGACGAACTTTTTTTGGTTTTCCACTGAGAGGGGTATTCGGCGAGGTTGATTTTCTCGTGCTTGTGAGTGAGCCTTATGTACAACAACCCTCTGGTCTTTTTAAACTGTAAATAAATATATCTGCACGTAGTGGCAGCAGAAGTGCCAAGGCCTCGAGGGTTGTTAAATTATTTACGTGTAATCTGACTAGAGAACTTGGTTACGACGGTTATATGATCATTTTTTATTATTAACATTATTATTACTATAGAATAAATGTCATCACCCATCTGTGTATTATATATTGATGATGGATGATTATGATAAAAATAGTGAATAAAAATCACTTTTTCCGTTTTGATGAGGAAAAGTTGCGTGTGTGCGGTTTTATATAAACTGTTACTGTACCTTTTTACTGCTTCTGCTAATTTGAACTATTTTTTGTAATGCGGAAGTTTTCAAAGAAAACAATCAAAATGCTAGTTTTTCTTCACATTGCAATTGCTTTGAAGATATATATAAATAATATATATTATATAAATATATATAGTGTTCTGTTACGGAATTTTTAGATGAATGTGTTGTACTGGTCTGGAAAAAATTGTGCTTAAGTTGTTATAATTCCATTTATTACTATTACGTAACTATCCTGTTCTTTGTAAGTTGACGTTTCTTAAATCATTAATTCATTGACAAAAATCAAATGCAATCCAATCAATTTCCAGCATCAAAGAAATTGTTGTGTTTTACTGCGACAAATTGATGTAAATTGGATGGTTTGAGCTAAATACATGATCTTTTTAGCAGTGTCCTTTAGCCAGTGAAAACTGAAGTCCACGCATTACTTGTGTCTGTCTTGTGTGTCCAGGCCTCTTATTCCCAGTGTTTAGTATTTGTCGTGTTATCTTACCTTTGTGTTATAATGCCAATAAAAAATGTGTACGACGATGATTTTGTCTCTTGTTTTCATGTGTTTTTCTTCTTTTTTAAAGCAGATTGCGAGATTGGAAAATTACTTCCCTTGGATAGATCACTTTGAAAAAACAGGAAATATTACGGTAAAAAGACTTCAACGCAGCAACAGAAATTTAACTCAGATTTTTAACTCGTTTATCTTTGAAAAAAAAAAAAAAAAAAGCTTCTACGTGTGATGGTTTTAATAATACAACTATAGTTTTAAACAAATAAGTTCGGTAAGTGTTTCACAATTCAGAAAATAAAGATGATCGAAATTTCAGAATATTTTGATCTGAATTTTTAGATGAATGTGTAAAAACTTTTGATCAGAAAATTTTGATCTGAAGATTCAGAAAGAGTAAATTTAAAGAGACATAGTAGTATGTAAAGAGTAATATATAAAGGGACGTTATACATATAATAACCTTTAATCTTAATTGCGTCGTTACTATTGCAGTCAATCCTTTGTTTTTTAACTTTAAACAAATACGTAGCTGCAAAATAATTACTTAATAGAACAATACCTTTTTTCACATTCAAACTTTTTTTGAATTTATCAATATTTTTAAAAAATTGAAATATTTAGTGTTCGGAAAATTTGGGGAATGGTTTGCGGTATAAAAAAATTAAAAAAGTGTGAGAAATGAATAGATAATTATTTGTATCTGTAGAGTAAAAATGGCTGAAGCCTCTAGTGACCTTGAAATGATGATGTGTTCTTAGCAAAATGATAATAATAAATTAATAAATTAATAAAAATTTTACAAACCAGCTTTGTTTAAACAAATGTTTGGTATAATCTAAGCTTGATTGTGGTCTTAAAAGAGTAAGAGTCTAAGAAAATCAGAGAAAATAAAAAAAAGAGAGAGAGAGAGACGTAGATAATACTGAGAGCAGAAAAATATTTTATATTGATGCGACAAAATAAAGTCAGATTGGTGCCGAGCAAAGGGAGAATAAGTAACTTGTAAACAATTAGATGAATTTAAAATGACCAATAAGATATCTTTAAAGTAGAATAAAGGGTTTTATACGATGCATATATAATGCTAACGAATTTTAAGAATATAAAAGTAAGAAAATAAACTTATTCCTTTTTAAACTTTCTAGTTCAACTTCAGGAAGTCAACATCTTTCATTTTACATCTGATGCCCTAAAAACTTTGTTTACACATTGATTTCCCGAAGAATAGCCCAGTTGAGCTATTCTATAACCTATAAGTTAAAATGCTATAAATAGTTTAAAGCATGCTTTTATATTAAAAAAAAGTAATAAAATTGATACCAATTACGTAATGATGGAAAAATAGGTACCAGTACTGCAAAAAAGACGAAAAGACGACGCATTTTGTTCCTCTGACTGTACGAAACACTATCCCAGAATAGAAAAAGTAGAAAATGCAGAGGAGAATTATTTGAAAAATGTGTTTATACTATATTCATTATTATCCGCAGTTTGATAAAAGAATTCTTTTTTAATTAATTTGATGAAAAGTACATAAAAGTGTTATTAAAAGATTCCCAGAGAATCTTGTATATATCTTATGGATATGTAATAGGAAGTGAGGGAAAAATTCAAAATCATATTTAATTAGTTTAACTTTGTTCAGTAAGTATAGTGAGTTATAAAACTAACATTGAAAAGTCAGAAGTTAGACTGATACTTAAAACAACTATTGGTCTTTTTAAAATTCTGTGTTTGTAATAGCTCTTTATTTTACTGAATAACAGGAGAAAAATAAAAAGTAAATGAGCAAGTAATTTTATCAATATTTAACTTAAATTCAATTTTAGAATTATTCAACGAAGCATGAGCCTGATCCTAATTGCAAATGCAATGTAAAAAGTATTCTTTAATTTTAGCTCGAACTCCTCGTCAATCAAATTTTGAATTAACTTCAAGATTTAAAAAAAAAAAAAAAAAAAAAAAAAAAAAAAAAAAACATTCGAATAGTGTAGTTTTGTTGAAAGTTGGGATAATTTGATTTATAATGTACAGTTTATAAAATATACCGTTTTATAAGAATATAAGCGAGATTCGACAGAATTTAACAGTGACATGATTAAAAAAATCCTACTCTATAAACACTGTCAATACATTAACCTTAAAAAATAAACATTTGGGTGAATTTTTGGAACATACACTGCTCGACATTGAAAATGCAACACCAAGAAGGAGTGGTCAGAAATTCATGCAAATTTTACCGTAGACGCACGTCACTGAGTTATGCTAATGATATGAAATGCGCAGCTCTCCGACGCACGTGAAGTAAGATATAAGAGAATGAAGTTGAAAAGTGGGCTATGTTCATGTTGGTTTTTCTGCCAGACTAATTATCGGAGAAATTTGGTTTTTGTCTCAAAGGATACGTGTGATAGGAGGAAATGCCACGCCGTCCTCAACGAAGACACTTCCAGCATATAGACGACTTTACAAGGGGTATGGTGATCGGGCTGAGAAGGTGAGGTTGGTCCATACGTCAAATTGCAGCTGATACCCAAATGAATGCAAGCACTGTGCATCGGCTGTGTCAGAGATGGTTGGAAAGAGGAAATGTAGCCACATTGAGGGGTGCAGGTGCAGCCAGAGTGACGTCAGACCGCTTGGATCGACGGATTCACCGACAAGCTGTGGCGGACCCGCAAGTCACTTGTACGTCGATTCTGCAGCACGTGCAAGGTACCCTGGATGTTCCTGTGTCGACCAGAACCATTGCCCGTCGACTGGTTGCACGTGGCCTGCAATCACGGCGCCCGCTAAGAAGACTGCCATTGACCTCACAGCACAGACTCCAACGTTTGGAATGGTGCCGGACCAGAGCTACGTGGATGGCAGAATGGCAAACCGTAGTGTTCTCAGATGAATCCCGCTTCTGTTTGTCCAGCGATAGTCATCGCATACGTGTGTGTGGCGTCGACGTGGAGAAAAATCGAATCCGGCAGTAACTGTGGAACGCCCCACAGCGCGATAACGTGGCATAATGGTTTGGGGCGCTATTGCATACAATTCCGTATCACCTCTAGTTCGTATTCGGGGCACTATGACGGCCCAACGATATGTAGATAATGTACTGCGGCCGGTGGCAATCCCCTACCTTCAGGGTCTGCTAAATGCAATTTTTCAACAGGATAACGCCCGGCCTCTCAGTGCTCGAATCAGCCAACATGCTCTACGAGGTGTACAGATGCTTTCCTGGCCACCATACTCTCCTGACTTGTTACCAATCGAACATGTGTGGGACGTGATTGGACGCCGTTTGCAGAACCTGTCACTACCTCGTTCAGAGGAGGAACTGTGGCAAATGGTTGAAAGGGAATAGAGTGCCATCCCTCAGGACACCATCCGCAGGCTTATTGACTCCTTGCCCAGACGTGTTTCTTCGTGCATCGCTGTCCGCGGTGGTCCTACTTCTTACTGAGCCGACGCCGTCCTCGCTCTAAATTTTGCTTATTTATTTTGAAATAAATATCACTTATTGTTCCATGCTGTCTCTGTCTTCTTACCAAATTTTTTCAATTTCTGACCACTCCTTCTTGGTGTTGCCTTTTCAATGTCGAGCAGTGTAATTTAAAATTGCAGAAATCAACTATTTTATATTAACAAAAACTATTATTTTGAAATTATAATTTTGAAAACATAGTTTGCTTCAAACTTTAATTAAATACAACGAAAACATATTTCTGCACCAAATCATATTTTTATGGAATGTATTTTATTTTTTCAAATGTTAATTTCTCGGATTTAAATTATATAAAAAAATTCTTAAAGAAGTATTTATCAAAAATTTTGTAAATAAACAACTGCTGAGTAGATGAAAAAATGAACTGAAAAGTTTGCGCAGTGCAGTTTAATACGTAAATTAAGTTTTAAATTTAATAAGTTAATTTTGAAATAAGTAGCTGATCATAAAGAATTACTTTTCCCCCATTTATTTTCTATGAAAATGAATATTACTTTGTTTTTGCTCTTGAGAAAAACAAATCAATTGTTGCAGATGAGGGATTGAATTAGCGGTTGATCATGAGTCAAATGCGCAAATGGCTTCGCATACATCCATGGTTGTTTGTGATACAAAAATATTAATTTTTGCTTATGAGACAAGCACATTAATATGTGATTTTTTCTCACACGCAATCATTAAAGCTCATGAGTGAAACGCGCTAAATGTTGCTCATGAAAGAAAAAAAATTGACGTTATCACGAAATACGTTAATGACTAGTAGTTAAAAAACAATAACAATCATTATTTTCAGCAAAAGTGATAGTTTATTCAAATAGTTCACAATATACAGAGAAATATCTCAATGGTTGTATACACGAAAGACACAAATAATTGCTCGTGAGAGCAGTACTCATGCTTGCAAATCAGAGAAGTATGAATGATGCCAAAAATGCTCGTGTCTATCCACCTTTAACAGAAGTTTTAAACATTTCAAGCATTATTTTGCCGGGCAGGTAGCTAATGCATTTTTGATAAATTCAGTTAAACTACAACTTAGCTTATCAATTATTTTCGGATGCTAATTAGCCACTTATTTCCTAACGTAAGCCTGTGAAGATTGATTTTCATCACTTTCCTCACTAACAAATTATTCAGATGCTTGTGTTACTATTTTGTTAATAACAGAAACTAGTTCTCAAGATCCTGAAGTTTCTAAAAACCAAATTGCCAACCCGTTAGTTAGAATTATAGTAATTATTGCTGTTAAATTTATTAAAGAAAATTGATATTCATATTAATAGAATTGAAGGAAAAAATACCTTTAAGTATGGCTAAAAAATAATCTAAATTAAGACACACACACATATACACATTTTTTTATTTATTTATGCTTGTACGCGAGTGTGTTTGAGCGTAGATTCATATGGTGAGGTTGTCTTCATTCCGTGTACTAATCAAAGGAATGAGTTATGAACATTAACATTTACGCATTTTAGTTATGAAGTGAAAGATAAGAAAGTAAATATGATGAAAATACAACGTGAAAAAACAATGTATCTTAGTAAAATTATATATTATTATTAGTACCTTTTATTTTCTCTCTATATAATAAGGCATGAAACATCATTAAATACACGTGATAATTTTTAACGCATTAAAGTAAACAAGTTTCTTTGCAGCGACATAGAAGAAATTCTAATATTATACATTGAGGTATTTATTTTCTTTCTTTTATAATTTTTATTTATTATTATTATTATTATTATTATTATTATTATTATTATTATTTTAAATGTAAAAGTTAATTAATTATGTTTGAAAAATCAAAAAGTGAAAATATATTTTTGCACCTTAGAGTTAAACATTTAAAACGAGCAAAAGTTAATTTTATCGAATCTCAAGTCAAACTTTTTCAACTTCATTTTACTTTCACTAAACTAAACTTTAAAAACTACTCTTAAAAATTTTAGTTAAAATTTTTTTTTCTAAATTTTATTCAGAGAAAATTAAAACATATTAAACGTTTAAATCAAAATCCTGAAAAAAAAATCCATGCTTACTAATAACGACATTATACCGATGGATAGCTATTTATAGATAGCAATAACATTTTTTTTCATACTATTTTGCTTTTTAAAGAGAGTACAATTTAAAACCTGTAATGATTAAATCCTTTAAATTTCCAACATATTTGACATGAAATAATATATTGTATATTGATGGAAGTTTTGAAATTTCAATGTCCGGTTTGACCTTTCTCATTACATTTTGTAAATATTTTCATACATTTAAAGACAATTACTTTCAGTAGTTATTTACAAGTAGAAAAAATCTAACGCTGAAATTTGAGGAAAAAGAACTGATAAACATGGAAAGTAATTTCGCGTAAAAGAAACCCTAACTGTACCATGATTATTTATTTAATTTGTCCATTAAACCGTGTAATGGAATCCCGCAATGATCACACTTTGTATGCAGGAATCGCCCAAAAAAAAAAGAGAAAACTTTTTCGGGTCTTCGAAAAGGAGGGAAAAAAAGTTACAAAAAATAGAAAAGGAAGACAAAGTAAAAGAAATGACACTATCTTACAGTAGAACCAGAACCATCGCTTCAAACAACAAAATTCTAGCGCAATTACTACAAGCATGATCGTATGATCAGTGCTGGGGAGGAAAGCAGGAATTGCCAGCAACTTCTAAAGATTCTGTGATGCTCCCTTCCAACCCTAACTTGCTGCCTTTTTTTTTCTTTTGTCGCCCCCCCCCCTCTTTTTTCCATCTCTTCTTTTTGGAGCTTCGATTCCATGCCGCGAGCTTTTGTTTCTTGTTAATATTGACTTCTGTTTCGGGCCTCCATACTTTCATCTTCTATTTATTATTACACTGGGTAGGAAGTTTTGTTTCTTTAGGTTCTCGCATTTTCTTATCTTATGAGGTGATTTTGGCTAGGAAATTTCTGTAGTTTAATGACTTGTATTTGTTTGTGGAAACAAGATTTGTTTTTCTACTCGGGAAAATTAATCGAGTAGGAATCAGTATGAAGAAGTTTTTGTTAATAGAGATAGCTCAAGTCTCTCCATTCATTTTGTCTTCTCATGTACATATCCTAATTCATTTTTAGGCGTTAATTCAATACTGAGATATCCTTATAAAAGTATATTTCAACAGAACATGTGCATGTCGAATTTGTTTGATTGGAAAATTGCTGGATTGCTACAAAATTTATAAATAAAGTCCAGACTCATTCTTCTTTACACTAGATACAATAGAGGAATACGATTTATGTAAAAAAAATGCTCATTAACACATCTCATCAGAAAAAAAAAAACTTAAGATCCAGTTTTCGATTCAGCGGTGGCAGGTAATTCCAATAAAATTCAGTTGAAATTTCAGTATGCGCAAAAATCAAATAGGTTTTTTTATATTTACTGGTTTGCTATCATTTTTGTATGGATTTTTGAAACAAAAATGGTATTGAGGGTTTTACGGCGTTTTTAACATTAGCACAAAACTCAATTATTTGAAAATCGCTTATTCAATATTTTTTTGGATAAGTTGAACTTCGATGCTTTATTGATGGAACTCAAAGCTTTAATTTGTATAAAAGCATTTAACATGCTCACTGATAGATTTCCAATCTTGTGCTATGCATAATCAGGAAACATAAAGTTATAACTATTTTGTGACAGACATTTGAATTAATAAGGGTTTTATGAATGGACACGTAGACGTATGTGTATTTGTTTATAGTTTGAGAAATACTGCTAGTGGTCCATTTTGGTGGTGAGTATGTTGGTGCAATATAAGCAAGTAAAAGTCAAAATTTAACAACATCAATTTACGATATTTTGTAGTCAGAAAAATTTAACTATTTTTTGGCGCAAAAACTTTAAACAGTACAATTCTCATAAAAAGAGAAAAAATTGCACAGCAGACATACTGTATTCATCAAGTACGATTTAAAAATATGTTTCCGTTTACTGTTATTTCTGTTTTAATTGTGCAGTAAAAATTAGCAAGTAAGTCGCAGAAAATATAAAGCGCGTTGTAGATTCTTCAAACACTTGAAATATTTACGAAACTTGTAGGGTGGAACATATTAAACAGCATTATTTTCAAGAATAAGGGTTTAAGAACAAACAAAATAAAAAAAATATCTCTTAAAAGGAAAACCCATCTTCAGTTTCCTTAGAAAAATAAAGATTAATGCATTTGCAGATTCTATGAAACTGACGAAAATTTAGCCATCATCCATTTTAGCTCTTGCGTGTGCTGTTCTGACAGCATGATCAACTGTAGTCAGAAAACTGACAACTGCTCAGCTAAGTTGTCAGTAGGCATTGGTGGCACGAATTTCTGCTTTTGCTTCTCGTCTTTTGTCATTTACTGATTCATTTCATTTTATAACAGATTTATCACACTTTCTTGCCAGAGTTTTGAAAAAAGACACGATAACATAAAATAAAATCAGTACAAAAATATCGTAGTTTTTATTGATTGGATATCAAAAAACCGAAAGTACGTACCAGTTGAGTTTTTTTTCTTTATGCATGACTACGTGTGCCTTTTAATGTTTTTCTGTTTTTGATGAGATTAAGAACTTAAGTTGATATCTCAATGCAAGACTTGCATTTGGATAAAGTTACTAACAGCAAGAAGAAGAAGAAAAACTTGAAGTATAAAAACGGAATTGATAAGTAGGACATTCAGATTAGTGGAAATCGAAGTTAAATTGTTACTTGATGAAGGCATAGCTTTAGCACCATTTATGGTCCGGAAGCCAGTTGTCACCTCGCTGTCATCGTATGCAAAGTGTTGGTACACTGCGATGCAAAAGTTTAGACAAAATGCAAATATGTGAATAAAAAGAAAACTATTCAACGAAATGCTTTCAAATTTCTACTGCAGGTACACAATATGGTCCCAAATACGTGTCTGGAGTTATTATAACTATAACAGGAATCAAATTTTGAATATTACAAAAGATATTTTTTAACATTGTTGCAAAAGTTTAGGCAATAGTCAGATTTTATGCAAATATCCCTTGAAATGTGATTGGTGGAGAAAATGTAGAACTGTATTATTCATTTATAAAGTGCAGAGATTGCTAAATAAATAATCAAAATCTCAAAAGCTCCTTAGTTCTCGTGTAAAGAAGATGAGAAAGTTTGGAAGCCGAAATTTGAAAATGAACCTACTTTATTAATTTTTTGTCTTTTAAATCGGCTCTAGTATGGTAGTACATTGTTTTTTACTTTGTGGAGAGCAAATTTAGACATGCGTATCGATCAAAAAGTCCAAGAAAAATTATATTTCTTAAGAATGAAGGAATTGAAAAAACGGCTCAGACTGACAATTCGCCCCTTAATCCTACAAAACTTCAACTTGGGTCAAAAACAGCACGTGGCAGCATAAGTAGATGAACAACTGAATCAGAATGCACAAAAAAACAAAGAATTGTGCTTGAGCCTTTTCAGACAGAGTGTCCCAAATAAGCCAGATTTTATTGGTAAAAGCAGCACAGCATATGATCATTGGATATTTCTCAAGTTCCGCGAAAAGAATTATAATCCATCTAGGCCATCCCAATTTTAATAATTTTTATCAAAGAAAGTAGCATTTAATTTTTAGTCACGATGATACATATGCTGCTTTTCACATTAAAATCTGGCTTATTTGGGACACTCTGTCCGAAAAGGCTCAGTCACAATTCTTTGTTTTTTTTATGCATTCCGATTCAGTTATTCATCTACTTATGCTGTCACGTGCTGTTTTTGACCCAAGTTGAAGTTTTGTAGGATTAAGGGGCGAATCGTCAGTCTGAGCCGTTTTTTCAATTCCTTCATCCTTAAGAAATATAATTTTTCTTGGACTTTTTGATCGATGCGCATGTCTGAATTTGCTCTCCACAAAGTAAAAAACAATGTACTACCATACTAGAGCCGATTTAAAAGACAAAAAATTAATAAAGTAGGTTCATTTTCAAATTTCGGCTTCCAAACTTTCTCATCTTCTTTACACGAGAACTAAAGAGCTTTTGAGATTTTGATTATTTATTCAGCAATCTCTGCACTTTATAAATGAATAATACAGTCCCGCATTTCCTCCACAGATCACATTTCAAGGGATATTTGCAAAAAATCTGACTATTGTCTAAACTTTTGCAATAATGTAAAAAAATGTCTTTTGTAATATCCAAAATTTGATTCCAGTTATAGTTATAAGAACTCCAGACACGTATTTGGGACCATATTGTGTACCTGCAGTAGAAATTTCAAAGCATTTCGTTGAATAGTTTTCTTTTTATTCACATATTTGTATTTTGTCTAAACTTTTGCATCACAGTGTATAACGGCATCAGATTGATGATATGTGAAAGCTAACACTACTGTCGTAACAGAACTTTGAAACCACTCCATTGAACAAAGCAAATGTGCTTGAATGTTTGTTTTAACCCGAAGAAAATACCTGAAGAGGAAAGCAGGAGTTGTCTTAATTTACGAAAATATAATAAAAAATCCACGCAAGGTTAATTATCTAGGATTTAAAAAAAAAAAAGAAAGAAAGACTTGAGATGTCTAATAAAATGAACGATGACGATGACACCTATGTCGAATGGCGAACTCATGATAAATGGTTGATCTCATGTTTTACTGTGCTTCAGATGATATTACACTGTCAAACTAGGAAAAGGTTTCGCAAAGTTTGTGTTCTTGAGCATTTATAGACTTTATTGCGCCCCCTCACCCCAGAAGAAACCTTGGAGTGACATTGGCTTAGGAGAAAGTATATGTTTAACTACAATTTTTTTTCAGTGTAAAACTTAGTGCTATTTTTATTTTTTATCATTCACCCTCAAACCTCTTTGCTCTCCCTGGGTGCTATGTATGCCACTAGAGCATGTATTTTGCTTCAGTCTACGTAAAGGAGAACCCACCACCTTACGTAGGGAAGAGCGAGGGGGGAAGGGCTTGAGTATGTTAGGGTAAAAATGCGTAGGAAAAGGTGTGCTTTACATCTCAGCATGGATTTAGTCAATGGATAACGGATACAATTTTATACAAGTAAAGAATTTGAATTCTAAAAGCATACCTTAAAAATAGCTCTTTTCCTGGGATTTAGCTTGACTTAGTCTTTAAAGCTTCGTACAAACCTGTTATGAAACAAAATAATTGTTATGAACTATTTTTCTTTTAGACGCATACGAAAATTTTTACGGCTCTTTAATTAATCTAGATGTTAGTCTATAGCAGCCAATTTTACGTATTTTTAGAGCGTACTGCATAAAAACACATACAATTTGTTAAACATTCATATGGTAAATTAAATAACAGCGTGTTTGTTGTTTCTTTAGTTGTGATAATTTTTAGAGAATTTCTACATTTTCTAACGACAAAAAGTAGAATTTCGAATTTTCAATTCCACTGAATAGCTATAGAAATTCAGTGGAAAATTTCTATGCAACATAGTATGGTAATGATAGATCAAAAAATAAAAAGAGTTGGATATTTTATACAAATCAAATTTGAATATCTGATTCGTAAAAGCTCTCAGAATCAACCATAAAATGTATAATCCCTTCGTCGGAGAACTCTTAGTTCGATAAAATAAATCTTGACTTTTTAAGTAATGCTCCAAATTTCATTTTTATTAGTAATTTCATAATAAAGTTTGCTCTTTTGCAGGTTAAAACAATTTAAAATGTTATAGGCATGCAAAAGCTTATTTTTTGATGTGTTCGAACTTTACATAAATGAATACTAAATCATAAGTAAAATGAAAATGTTAAGATTCGATGCAACGGGCACCAAATAAGTTACCTATAAAACTTTGTGTTTTCATATAGTTTTTCATCTGAGAAATAAAAATTCAGGCATCGCACAATGCTCAAATACGAGGAAGAAACGTCAAACAACTTTAGAACAACATTTTATTTATTTATGTTTTTCGTTGCCAGATTCCTCAGCTCATTTATTTCCTTTATTTAGCAATTTAATTTCCGTCCCAAACGATCGTGCTAATAAAACATTTTCAATTTTTTAATAAACTATTGTCTGCCTTACGACAGAAATTAATTTAAACAAATTCGCAATTCATTTAAACTGTAGGAAGAGTTGTAGTTTATGGTCAATAGCGTCTGAAAGAGGTGAAGCAAAGAAACTACCCGCAACTGTACAACTAGACAGCTGTTTTGTTCGCGCAAAATTGAAATGTTTTATTTCTTTACCAACTTTCTTAGATCACCGCAGGATGGCCTATCCAAACTCTAGAAGTGTGAAAAAAATTAATTAAAAATCGTTCGAAAATAAACATCGTAATTTTTCTCGCAAAAAGACGATGATAATGTTTATTTAAAGATAAATCTACTACCTTCAATGATTTAGTTATTAGCTAATAACTATGATTATATGATGCCCTTCCAAAAGAACACAACGTTAAACATATCGTACACCGAGAATGAAAGGGACACATCTTTAATGCTAATCCAACTGAAAAAGTGCCCCTTTTATTCCAGGTGTGCGACATTTGTGACACCCTCAGAAAAATAATAAAAGGAGAAACGAGAAAAAACACGTTTTCTTTTTATTTATTTATTTTTTTATTTTAAACAGAAGTCATTAGCAAATGCACCCACAGCTCGATCATAGTATCCTAAGACTGCAGTTTCGCCCTTATTATGGGCTCCTCAGTTAGGAATAGCCAATGATCGAGCCGGAGGCAAAAATCCTCTTATTGTAGCTAAGATAGCCAACAAACTGGTAGATAAAGTGAATTTATCTTACCAGCGAACGTCCGCAAACCATGGTGCGGCTCAACTCGAAATTAGAAAGCTAAAGCTGGGTAATGTGCAATGAGTTATCGCCCGTAAGCCAGGGCTGAGGCAGAACTGTAGCAAATGCACCCACAGCTCGATCATAACATCCTAAGACTGCAGTTTCGCCCTTATTATGGGCTCCTCAGTTAGGAATAGCCAATGATCGAGCCGGAGGCAAAAATCCTCTTATTGTAGCTAAGATAGCCAACAAACTGGTAGATAAAGTGAATTTATCTTACCAGCGAACGTCCGCAAACCATGGTGCGGCTCAACTCGAAATTAGAAGGCTAAAGCTGGGTAATGTCCAATGAGTTACCGCCCGTAAGCCAGGGCTGAGGCAGAACTGTAGCAAATGCACTTACAGCTCGATCATAGCATCCTAAGACTGCAGTTTCGCCCTTATTATGGGCTCCTCAGTTAGGAATAGCCAATGATAGAGCCGGAGGCAAAAATCCTCTTATTTTAGCTAAGATAGCCAACAAACTGGTAGATGAAGTGAATTTAACTTATCGAGTTGAGTCGCACCATGGTTTGCGGACGCTCGCTGGTAAGATAAATTCACTTTATCTACCAGTTTGTTGGCTATCTTAGCTACAATAAGAGGATTTTTGCCTCCGGCTCGATCATTGGCTATTCCTAACTGAGGAGCCCATAATAAGGGCGAAACTGCAGTCTTAGGATGCTATGATCGAGCTGTGGGTGCATTTGCTACAGTTCTGCCTCAGCCCTGGCTTACGGGCGGTAACTCATTGCATATAAGTCATTAGCTTTGACATACATGAGGACTGCGTACTATGCGCCTTGCCTCCTCATAAACACAGGACAGATTTACGGCACAGAGAGGGTGAAATAACATCCATGGGCAAGGCGGGACTCGAACCCACGACCACTTGCTTACGAGAAAAGTACTTTATCTCTAGGCCCACGTGGCCCAAAAAGACACGTTTAAATTACTAGAAAGTCATGGTGATTCCAGTCTTCTATGTGTCTCAGTGACGTGAACTCAGAAGGCCCAAGAGAAAAGCAGATTGTATGCAGCAAAGATGTGATACCTGCAATCTATAAAAGGCTATTCACCTGGATGAGGATTAAGAATTTTTAACCTCCGCAAAAAAATTACCAAATATCACATTGATTTGAAAGATAATGTATAATGTATGATAGGAAGCAAACCACCTGGACTTGATTGATATACAGACAAAGAGATACAGTTCCCCATGTAAAAACCTTGCTTTTAAATTTTACTATTTTTGAGCATTCGTTCAATTATCTTATATATTAATTTTCTCTTTTGTATTGTTTTTAGCTATATTTTTGAAATACATTAAACTTTCTTTCGTATATTCATTTTTCCTACTTTTTGGGGAAAGTATGTTGGAAATTGAAATGCTACATTTTGTTATTATTGATAATAAAATATACACAATTACGTGACTATTTTCTTGGCTTCTTTACGTAGTATGAAGAAAGACATTCTTTACATGCTATTTAGGATGGATGAAAGTATTTTGTTATTTGCGTAGATATCTTTCGTCATTAGAAAGAAGGTTAAAACCTTTCCGTTTTTTGTAAGGCCTCTCAATATTTCTGCGTCGTGATTATTTATGTCTTCTCGAATTTTATTCAAAGAACTGCATAGGTGGAATGGTATTGGGAAATTTCTCAAGATATGTGATACTTATTTCAGAAAATCGTCTCATTTTCAAATATGTTAGATATATTGATTGGAGCGTCTGAAAATTAATCTCATACTACCTGGTACAGTTTTATATTATAAGATGGTAACTGAATTTTGTAACTACGTTTAAAACATAATATTTTTACATAACTAAGTGACGAGAAAAACCTGACGTGGAAGAATAAAATCTAACTTTTCGAGAGCGTAGCCAGAGGTTGAGTCGAAAACTAACTGCCAGACATTTTTTTTAGTGGTCAGAAAAGTCTGTCTACGGATGGAGAGGTTCTGGGCTTGAATTCCGGCTCGGGCACGGATGTACTTTCTCTCGCTCCTGTTCTTGTCCTTTCTTAGTGCTGTGAATATTTGCCAACCCTCATACACGGGTCCTTAAGGCATGCGTGTCTGAGATAAATCGGACTTTTACCATAATGGCACTCTGCAAGTAACGAAAGCCTTCCCTTTTCTGTCCTAAATCAGGTAGCGTTGTCTACTCTTTCTCGAATCACCAAGTGGTTTAACCCTTTGTGTCCCAAATTTATTTAGCAATGAATTTTTATATATTTTTTGTTTAGTTGAAAATACATCAAACAAAATATATACCGAGTATAAAAATTTTGAAAATCAATAGGGTCTCTCTCTGCGCCTTAGAGCCTCTAAGTAAACTGTTTCCGATCGCAGGTACCATTTGCCGGCCTCTCAGCAAAATACGAGGAGTGGTACTTAAAAGCTTCTGCATGATTCCAGCCATTTAATATTCATAATACTAAATTAACATAAGCGGGACTTCTGAGTCCCGCCTGACATAAGGGTTAAGAAGCACCAGTAGCAGAAACCTAACAACTAGTTTAACCAATTTATGCCCAAGTTTTTTTAACAATTTTTTTCAATTTTTATCTGCTTAAAACTCGTACTTGGAATGGTTTACATACATTTTAGGCTTAAAATAGTTCGCCGTTGCCATATTTATTAAGTTATTTAACGTCCTGTTTATGGGATATTTTGCAGATATGTGAGCAAAATACGACCTTACTTGACTTTACTTTTGCAAAGTAACATTACAGAAGGCATCTGTGATCAATTTTAAGCAAATCATTTTAAAATAGTTTAATTTTATGAAAAAAAAGTTCGCAAAAAAAACTTACTTTCTGTGGCTACCCATGCTGGATCGTTGCTTGACTGATTTGTCTGAAAATAGCTGTCAATAAATAAACTCTGATGTCCAAATAGTGGCTCTAACTGGTTTTCTCAAGAAGAAGGACTATTTAACTTGTGAAAAACAGCTTTAGTAAAATGATATACCCATGACAGGTTTTTGTATGCAGTAACTAACAAGCGTCCCGATTTTAGGACACTGGGCATAAATGGGTTAAAATCAGCATGCGCATTTTTCTCTAAAACAGGTGAAAAATGTAATTGAAGACATTTCTTGTTAAAAATGTGCTAATCCGTGATAGTTTTCTATCCTTCTTTGCATGGATTAACGTTCCAATGCCTCCCCAAGACAAAAAACAGCTTCTACAATCTGAGAGAATAAACAAAAACACACGGCACACAAAAAGGCAAAATAAAGAGTATCAGATCAAAAGTCTGCTCTATTGGTCAACACATTCCTGGGCCCCTTCGCAGTCAGCGACGCGTCGCTCCTTTTTCCTCCCTTGTCACCTTCGATTAGATATTTTCGTGACATTCTATTACTATTACCGCGATTAGTTCTCTCATTATTAGCATTTCCTGTTCTTTGGGTGACAGACAGCACTCGCCGTGAACCCGGGGGTCGATCGAACGGAAATCATTCCCTTGTCTACAGGAGAGAGCGTCTTCCGAAAGGAGACTATCTCGCTTATCACGGTAAGGTGAGGGAAACGGATATATATGTGCACCTTTTATGTATTCCGTTTCGCACATAGCTGTAGGAGAAGTCTGGGGTGCCTATATAGGGGGAGACTATGGCACAAGTTGCGCCATCAAAATTTTTGGGGGGGATTTTTTAAAACTAATTCATTTATTTATTTATTTATTTTTTTGCTTTTTTTAATTTTAATTATTTACTGATTTGTTTAAATAAAAATTATTCATTTATTATTTTTTAATTCAAATTATTTCTTTTAATTCTTTATTATTATTTATTTATTTTGTGTGTGTGTGAGTGCTTGGAATGTCTAGAAGGGAAAGAAAAGGGCGATTCTATTCTGCGCATAATTAGTAATTTAAAAGATAATAATATATACATAAAAAACAATAGTTATAATTAAAAATAAATAAATAAATAATATTTGAAAAAATAAATCAAGTAAAAAAGAAGGGTAAAAGTAAGAATAAAAAGCACAAGAGAGTTGTGAAACATTTTGGGGCAATTTGCGCCAATGAGCTTGGAGGTAATGGGTACCCCTCTGCGAAGTGATGAAGGGAACTGTGGGAAAATTGCAGTTTTCAATTGAAACATGAGAGTTACTTACAGTAGACAGGTGTATGCAAGTGTTTGTTTAACCATTTGCATAAATGAGCATATATTTGCATGTTATTCCCGAAATTTTCAACTTTGGCTTTTGATTCCCATACATTCGAATATAAGGAGAACGTGAATATATTACAGAGGCGTAATATCCTGAAGTCCTCAAAATATGGGACATTTTTGAAAAGGATAGGGCAACAGATTTTTTTTATTCAGTAATAATTCTTCATTATACAAAAAATAATTAATTAATTAATAAAAAGAAATACGTAAATAAATAAATATTTTTTTTAATTAAAGAAAAACCAGTTTTGTGTTACCAATGAACACGAAATTATTGTACACCTTCCTTACTGAGTATTTAGCTTTTTTGGTGTGACACTAAAGTGAATTAATATTTGTCACTTTTTGGTGTGACACTAAAGTGAATTAATATTTGTCACTTTACCAATGAACACGTATTGGTAACGCTTGTGTTACCAATAAGCACGGAATTATTATACCTCCCTTACTGAACATTAAGTTTTTTGCTGTGATAACACAGTGTATTAAAATTTGTCACTATTAATAATAACTTCTTTAGAAAAGGAACACCTTTTTTATGCCACAACATAATGATAGCTTATGTATCATAATATTTAGCATCACCATTTAAAAAGTTGTCTTGTGTTTAAAAAATTACACTTTGAGCGTTTTACGGATTGAAAGGTCACACCCGCAATATGTACAAAAATATTTTTAGACCGCTGATAGTTCATATTATGATGCGTAATAACTCTTCATATTCAAATATATATCAGTTCAAAGCCACAGTTTAAAATTCACTAATGAAATGCAAATATGTGAATAAAAATGTCACACCCGTGCAAATGGATCAAACATGATGTAGCATTATTGGTAGGGAGAGCGCTTTTCTGCAATAAATCTCTCTCTCTATATATATTTATTTATTTATTTATTTCGGATCTCGAAAATGGCTCTAACGATTTTGAAAAAATTTTATATTTAGATAAAGTTTTGGTTTTTGAGTTCATCTACATCGGCGTTTTTTCTATAAAAACGCGAGTTTTCACAAAACACCTCGGTTTTTGTGCCTTCATTAAAAGTTTGACGAGCATTCTTTCTCCATTTTCTTTATGATTACTCTTATTGTCACTGTTTCATAGCAACCACGTTTTATTACAACAATTGGATTTCATATTTAATCACCTCAGCGTAAATTTAATTTTTTATGGTATTTGGCAAACGAGTTTTGGCAACACCTTAGAATTGTTATTATTTTTGAAATTTAAAAGAGATTGATCAAAATAAAATTAAAATTGGGTGTGGGCCGCGGTAGTCCGATCGGTAAGTCGTCGGACTCGTAAACGGAGGGTCCCGGGCCGATCATATAGAGGGAGACGAGCCGTTCAAAGATCCACCGTCTTCAGTAATGGTGGCTGGGGGACGTTAAAAATGTTCGTGGTCACAAAATCCTCCAAGCGAAACGATGCCTCTGGGGGGTGCTGGGCCAAGGGTTTGCTCGGCCCTTGGGCCTGGCTCAAAAATAAACAGAGCGCTCTTCAGGGCCCCATCTCGGTTAAACCACGAGTTGTGGTATGTACGGGGGGAACCCTGGAGTGTGAAGTGAAGTGAAAGTCAAAACCAACTGGAACCAAATGCGAACTGGAGAACAGGGACTGTGCATCCATTCTCCTCAACCTCTCCCGCCCCTTCGGCGCCAAATGAAATGAAATTGGGTGTGATTTTACGGTGAACATGGATTAAATAAGATTGTGTTTTTTAAAACAAATTACGGCTGTTTTAAATGCGTAACTGCAACCAAAGCCTTAAAATGCTTTTCAAGTTTATCTAAATAGTACTTCGCACTTTAGAAAAAACACGAGTTTACAAACCTCTCTTTTTTTTTTAACCGAGCGGGATCGGTCCCCAGGTACTTAACACTTAATTTGAATACACATACACTTAGAAATTCTTTTCATTGTTTTTAAGTTATAATTCACTTTACCATTATTGACACAAGGCGGAAAAGTCACTGCAAAAAATAAGTTGTTGATTTTACAGTATAATACTGGCAACGGAGGCTCCAGTTTAAAACTGCAAAACTAACAGTAATAAACTGTAAACGTGCTAATTTTACAGTCTATTACTGTAAAGTAGCTATTTTACAGTTTATTATCACATTTTTTTAGTTTATTGCCGTAAAGTTTAACTGTATTAGACAAAAAACAACAGTATAATACTAGCAGCAGAGGTTCCAGTTTAAAACAGTAAAATGCAGTTTAATAAACTGTAAAATTCGCAATTTTAGTTTTTTGCTGTAAAGTTTATTACTGTAAAATTAGTAATTTTTACAGTTTATTGCTATAAAATTAGCTCAATTATACTGTAAAAACGACATACATTTTTTACAGTGTAGGTAATGAGCAGGGCAGTTTTAATTAATAAATAGCTCAGCAAGTCTTTTCAGAAAATACCGTTTCATTTACGCGAAGAATATGCCATTGTTTTTCAAGCTCCCTGGATATTTTCTTTTAAGTCTCCAAATGACGTGCTCTGGAGCAACAGGAGAAGTTTCGTGTCAGTAGAAAAGACATTGTGGAAGTCTGACATACTCTAATTATGCTCATTGATTACTTTTAGCGGAAGACATAACAGCCTTAATAAGCGGAAGCGTTTAATCACCATTTTGCGTTGATTGCAACTCCAACAGTAAAAGGAGGTGTTTCATTTGTGAAAAATTTAATTTTGCTGACTTGATGACAAACGAAGAATTTAATTACAGTTTAGTGCTATTAAAAAGATATGTTATTGTAGAAAAAATAGCGTGCACAAATAACGTTAAAATTAACTAAAAGTACAATTTTTTACTCAATCTGTTACAGTGACAAGATATTGAAACGAAATGATTTCGACGACGACTATTTAAATAAAACATAGATTTATTTTGCTATTTGAAGCGGGCATGTCGCCCTTACAAAAACTATGCTTCAATCATCAACAACTACGAAAATCTACAACACAAGTGCTGTCCGAATGGATATAAATACAGTTAAGAGCCGACAGCAATTTGCATAGGAACAAATAACAGCGCCCTCATGCGCTCATGTCAAAATTAGACTATGGAGATTTTCCACAGATATGTCAGAAATAGTTGAGAAGTTTCATGCTTGAATTTTAATGAGGTTTCAAAAATTAATTAAATCCTCCTTAATTTTTTAAAAAAATAGATCCAGTTGAAAGAAAGATATTGAATATATTTTGAAGCTCAACTTCAGTTTATTTTATTTTCTTTCACGTAGAAATTTTTTGCTTTATTAAAAGAAAATTCTCATTAAAAAAATTCTGACATACATTTTAATTCAAACTTTGTAACACGCAAATTACTGTAGAAATTCAATTATGATCAATATGGAAGTCTTTTAAAGAACTTAAAAGTTAATTAAAGGATTAAATGTTTGTTACAAAATAATAAATCTAAACCCACTCCAACGCAATTTTATTTTTAAATAATAACTAAGAAACCCTTTGCTGTCAAAAATATCTTTCTTTAAAAATATTCACAACAAATTAAAAAAAAAAAAAATCATTGTAAAAAACGTTGTAACACGCAAATTACTGTAAAAATTCAATTATCATGAATATGGAAGTCTTTTAAAGAACATTAAAGTTAGTTAAAGGATTAAATGTTTGTTACAAAATTATAAATCTAAACTCACTCCAACGCAATTTTATTTAAAAAAAAACTAAGAAACCATTTGCTGTCAAAAATATCTTTCTTTAAAAATATTCACAACAAACGAAAAAAAAAAAAAAAATCACAGACCGTTCTCAGATCCTTTCACCACAAACGTTTTCCGGAAATAACCGCGGAAGTGACCGCCGAGTCGTACACATCCTGAATCAAAAACAAGAAGACATAAAAAAAAATGCATATAAAAAAATCCCCTTCATTTCAAAACCCCATTCAACAGGCTTTCCTCAAGTCAGGGGGGTGGGGAAGGAAATATAAAATAAAACGTAACAAGTAAAAAACTCGACCTCGAAAATCCTTTTTGAAATCCCCCATTGATCCTCGCGTGTACATCGGAGGAGAATTTTACTCCCCATGCTGTGGTCGCGGGGTATAAAGAAAGTTAAACGAGCCGTTTCGACGAGCCCTTAAAATTGATTCGAAAGTAAATCTTTCTCAAAACTCCCTCGAGCCACAGACGATGGTCGTAAAAAAAAAAGGGCGGACGATCAAATTGAGCGGTATTACTCTTTTTTTTTTATTATTATTTGTTCTTTTAAAGAGAAGTGTTTTTTAAAGAGAAGTGTAGAGTTTTTTTAAAAAAATAAAATATCCTTTATGGGAAGTTAAACGTTTTTTTTTTCTGCCCTTGGATCATTTCTTTTCTTTTTCGGAGTGTTACAGGTGATTACAGAGGACATCCGATGCCTTTTGTTGCGGTTGCGTGAAGATTTTTCTTCAGATTTTTTTTTCCAGATGTTAAGTATTTGTTGCTTTATTTGTCCGGATTTTTTTCGTTTTTTGGATTCTTTTCTTTTATTTTTTAAGGCTTTAAAGTAAATTGAAAACAGTCTGTAAGTAAATTAAAAATGTATTGTGGGGTGTTAATTGTTTTAGATTATTCCTACGTTCTTTAGTCAATTATAGGATGCGTTGTACTTGAAGTATCAGATTATTTTAGATTATTCTTACGTTCTTTAGTCAATTATAGGATGCGTTGTACTTGAAGTAAAACTTACACATTTCACCGTAGTTACCCATGTAACTGGTATGTCCATTAATTAATTAATTTTTCCAATTATTTTTTTTAATTCATTGATATAGATTTTTCTCAGGATACATTTTAGATGTATAATTTTTAACGTATTAATCTTTATTATCTTTCTGTAATTTTATTTGCTTTAAAAGTTGTTATTTTCAGATACTATTTCTTAATCACTTGATGAAAAATGTCTGATATTCACATGAATAATAGTACTATTTGCATGAGTTTGCATTCGATGGAAAACCATCTAAAGTATTTTACGCATACATTTTAAAAATAGTTTTTATAAATATTCATTATTTTAATTAGTTCTTGATTCAAATTATAACATTTTTACTGGTATATCAAATTAACTTTCGAAAAATTGTTTCCACTATCAATGGCTCTAAATAAACAGTGGAGAAAACAGAATTGTCTGCTAGGAAGTAGGGTTGCTCTACTATATAATTTTTAACTAATAAACTAGGATTGGAAGCATGGCTTTAAAGCAGTGGTGGCCAACCCGCGGTACGCGTGCCACAATGTGGCACGGCAGACCAGTAACAGTGGCACGCGAAGACTTTTTTTTTAATCCAAAATTGAGGAAAAAATATTGATAAAAACTAAAACACTTTAACTGATAAATGTCATGATATTGTGACAATTAAGTGTCACGAGGTTGGCTTAAAAATTGTCTGAACTACAATATTGCAAAGTACTTAGCGTTAGCTTCGGACATCCAACGGAAGCTGTGATGCTACAGACAATGCTTTGTAAAGCATATTTGTGCTTGACACGAATGAAACTTTCGATGCTGCAGAATGGATTCTCGGCCTGCAATAGTTTCAGCTACGGGTGATGAAATTGAAAAAAAAAAAAAAAAAAACCTCTGCAATTAAATTAAGAAACTAGATTGGAAAAAATTTGGCATGGTTGCACAAATAAAGATTAAAGACCCTTAAACTGTTTTTGTTACATTACTTGAAAATAATTTGGGAAAAAAACTCCAAAAGTGTCATCGAATTATCTATCACAAGTTCCTTGCCAATGAATGAGACTTCTTCTCTGTTGGTGACCCTGTAGAGTTAACTGTAATAACAAACTACGAATTAGAGCTCTGAATGTTTTGTGAACTTTTCTCAGGAGAAAGAGAAGAGTATGGCAAGTTACTCATTCATTAAAATGTGCAATAGCTATCCAAAGGAAAAATGGTCATAAGATTTTAGAATTTTATGGAGTGTGTTTTCAAAAAATCTGGAAGGAAAGCAATGAGGACTTGCTACTTAGAAATGGAGAATAGCGAACTACTGTCTGATTGCGTATTGTGCTCCTGGCAGCCACGAACGCTTCCATTTGAAAAAGGGTAGATAGGTTTAGGATGCGCACTTCCAGATGCTTTCAGTTTTTGTTCGCTTGCTACTTCCTCGTTGCATTTCTCCCCTATTTCGAGAAAGTCAGAAGAGACTTGGCGCGTGCGCAGATTCGACGGAGGTCTCGCGAAAAAATGTTAGACAGTAATTTAGCTATGCCATCTCTTAATATCCTGCGTTTAAGTAATTTAAATTTAAGATTGTACAAAAAAAAAAAAAGGTTTCCTAAACCAGTAGAGGCCATCTACATTCTTTTATGATGAAACTTCAGTTTCTTTCTCTCTACTTTGGAGAAAAAGAATAAAACGTTGAAAGTTAATACTGAAAGTATCAACCGAAATTTAATAATTTTCCAATGGTATATGGAGAAAATTTTACACCGATTTTGAGTATTCATTCAGTGTTAGGTTTGATGATTTTCAGGATCATAAAAAAAATGCTGATATTTTCAAATTCTTTGTTTATTTCTCTGCACGACACTACTTGCTACCCTTCTGAAATCTAAATCGGAATTACTGACCTTTTGCATTTGTAATCAAATATAAGAGCTTATTTGAACAGAAAGTCACCCACGTTGTATAGAAATTAGGAAATTTGTAACATCATTTTTTTTTTCACATTTACACACTTTAGCCGTCTGATGCTATTGTATTAGGTTGGTGCGTATGAAATGTCGGATTCTCTTTACATGCGGACGTTTGTCTCCCTGTTTTCGTTATACTTTTGTCTTTGGCATAACCTCATTCATAGTCGTATTGTCCATTACCAGAGACTCATTTCAGCAAAATAGGTTTTCTTGAAGGTCTTCCCTTTCGTTATTTCTTTTGAGTTTATTGCCGATATGAATTCTGCCGACACACAAAACAATTGCGAAACTGAACGAACTGGAATATGAAGTTTTGCAGCATCCACCATATTCACCGGATCTCTCGCCGACCGATTTTCATTTTTTCAAGCATTTAGAGCTGTTTTTAAGGGGCAAACACTATGAAAATGAAGACAGTCTAAAAAACTCGATATCAGAGTTTATTAATTCTAAAGACCAAAATTTTTTAAAGACAGGCATCTACGCTTTAAAATCTCGTTGGGAGAAGTGTATTGAAGCGAATGGAGCATACTTTGATTGAATAAACAGCTTTTGAAGAAAGATATGCAGTTTTATACAATCACTTAAGAATCCGACATTTCATACGCACCAACCAAATAGATTTGCTAAAAATACGCTTCTAAACAAATATTTTTTGTTATGAATGCAGAAAAATCGAAATACCGTTGAATATTAATTAATTGTGCTTAAAACAGTTAAATTTCTTAGGATTCTCAAGAACTAATCCTAAAATTAAAGACTTGGTGGAAAAGATGCAGACTCATTAACCACATTAAGTACAGACTGTTTAATTTTTAGAATAGAATGTTTGATGTTATTTGTTTCTATTTTAAGCATAAGCTAACTGACCGAATCTATAAAAATGTTTACTAACGATAACTCTTAAGTTCGGACTTGTTTTACCTTTATTATCATTTAGACTTAAATTACTCAGATTTACGAGAAAAAAATGTTTCATTTGAGTAAGAATTACATAATCAGCCAGCATAAAATCTATTTTTAACTTTAAAAAAAATCAATTTCTTGGAAAAATACAATGTGGCACGTTGAGTTTTTTCTCTCCAGATAGTGGCACTCTCCCTAAAAGGGTTGGCCACCCCTGCTTTAAAGCAAGGAGTAAGCGTTATCTCCTAATTCGTGTTTGGAACTGATACTCTAAATTCCAGGCTGGACAAGGAGATACGTTTCAGATGATTTGATTGCAATCCTGCTCATTTTTAATTAATAATATCTTTTTTTCCTATTGTGTTCATATTCTTATTATTACTAACGTTTTTATTACTTACATTGCACCATGGCCGTAACCAGACGTTTATTTTGGGGAGGGTTTTACCAGCACATCTCTTATGAAAGCAATATGATCGAAAAATTGTATTTCATCCGTATATTCTACTGATTTTTGCTACAGTAGATTATTTAAATGAAGGAGGGCTACTGTAAGGGCATCAACATGTGCAAAGGTAAAAGAAACTTGTCAATTAAATGAAGACAAAATATGATGTGTACATTACAAAATTCTACCAATATTAAATATTCAAAGTATTTTTAATTACTTTCGTAAAAAGATGCATGTACTCACATACGTGAATTCAAAGAATTACTTTTTGAATTCATAGCTATATGCTTTTGAATTAAGGAATTTAGACATTTTTGTAGTTTCAGATATTGAACATTTTAACAAAAACGAAGTGATGTTTTATAAGAAATGCTTTTCGCAATAACTACAGCAAAAGTAATTATTGGAGATAATGTGCCCTAAGTTTGTATATTTCGTCAATAATAATTTCATTTTTCAATGACATTGACAAATAAATAAATTCATTCAAAAAATCGGTAAATAAGTTTTTCATTAAAAAAAAGGTATAATAAAAGCATTTTTCGGAAAGTTGTGAAAAATTTCGGAGGGGGTTTGAACCCTAAAAACCAACCCCTTAAATACGACCATGCATTGAACCCTGTTTCTGATTTCATTTATATAATTTAAAACCACATATTTTTACGAGGATTCGATAAAGCATTTAACACTGAATTTAAATTTGAAGTTTAAATAACTACATCAATCAGTTGGAAAACGTATAAAAAGGAGGTGATTCGAAAAATCATCGACTCTCATACGTATAAGAAAACATTCATGTTTCTCATTTATCCGACACATCGAATGCCCACATTTTATCAAGAGCTCGCTCACAATTCTGGTCTCTTAACACTTCCAAATATTAACCTAACTATGCCCAAGTTTTTTTAAACATATTTTTTCAATTTTTATCTGCTTAAAACTTGGAATGGTTTACATACATTTTAGGCGTAAAATCGAACGCCATTGCTATACTTATTGAGTTATTTAACGTCTTCTTTATGGGATATTTTTCAGATATGTGAGCAAAAAATGACCTTACTTTACTTGACTTTACTTTTGCAAAGTAACATTACAGAATGCATCTGTGATCAATTGTAAGCAAATCATTTTAAAATAGTTTAATTTTATGAAAAATAAGTATACTGGATCGTTGCTTGACTGAGTTGTCTGAAAATAACTGTCAATAAATAAACTCTGATGTCCAACTAGTGGCTCTAACTGGTTTTCTCAAGAAGAAGGACTATTTAACTTGTGAAAAACAGCTCTAGTAAAATGATATACCCATTACAGGTTTTTGTATGCAGTAACTAACAAGCGTCCCGTTTTTTAGGCTACTGGGCATAAATGGGTTAATCGTACCTACTCTGGAATGAGGGGTTTAATCAAATTGTGCGGATTTGCGGTAGTTGTACGAAAAGAGATGTTTAATTTTTCTAAAAGTTTCTCGTCTAGAGTTTTTATTTGGAAGTAAAAACTTTTCTCAGTATTTACTAAAGGTCGAGATAGAGGTAAAAAATTATTTTTGGCGATTATAAAATGTGATGTTGGTCGTCAAACTTGAGACCAATTTTTTCTCCAGAATAAAACAGATTAGAAAAAGAAAATAGCCATCATCATCGTCACCCACGGCTAATGTTAACTTGGAGAGGAAATCGGCTATATGCTTTAGTAAGCATCTAAATTCAAAATTAATATTTTTTTATTTTATAAAAGGTTTGCAAGATTTTTTAAAAACTTATTACTTTTCTCTTTTATATATAGTAATTTAGTTACGATTTATGCAAGCACATAATATAATATTACTGTATTCAGAATAAAGTGAAGTAGGATTATAGTATTGGAACGCTGATGATAGTGCCCACCAAGAACGTCAAAGTGGCCACTAACTTTTTTGTTTTCAATGGTCACTGGCCACTGTCAGATTATTTAAGTCTCAAGCTTTAGTATTTACTGTAAAGATAATAATTAATCACTAGTGTAACACAATTACTAATACAATGGTTTTCTCATAATTATTTCAAAGTTAATTATTATCCCTTTTTCGAGCTTTCCTCCTTAAGTAAAAGACATGCATTTCACACTACCTTAAGTATTTTTAGCGAAACTTCAAATAAATGATAAATCCAACAACGTGAAGCAAACTGTATTTAAAAGTATGACAATAATTTTCCAAACTTGCACGTCGATTTACCATTTATTTTTCAAGTACGAATATCATAATTTTTATTTTTAGATCATAAAATTATAAAATTTCAGCAAATTAAACATGCGAAAAAAAAGATGCGTATTTCGAGATGAATAAGAAAATAAAATAGGTTGTTACCTGATTAATTTAATCTGCATTATCAATTTATTCTTAACTATCAATTTAATCTGAATCAATTTAATCCGATTTTTTTTTAATTCCGAGATAGCGTTGATTCTAGCCTATCACTGACGTAATATGCAGTTTCGTAATAAAGCTTAAAATAAAATTAAAAAAGAAAAAAGCTTTTACCGCCGAAAGGAGAAGTAAACTACAGAGGATATAAGCATAAATATACCACTAATTACGCATCTTGAGTAAAAGAAATGCTATATAACATGAAAAATCCCCCCCCCCCCAAAAGTATAAAATATAAAGCAACGAAAATATTTGAGTCAATAGTTGATGATTTAATTTCAATCATTGGAAGGTTATACTCAAAAGCCACAAGAAAAAAGTTCTGCCAAAATCTCAACTCAATTGAAAACTTTAGCAAAAACAAATACACTAAAAAAGTTTTCCAAAACTTGATTGAACAAATATTGGCTTGATACTATTGCTTTGAAAAAAAAATTCTTCAAATATATTTCATTACTTTTCCAAAAAACTTCGTAAATATCATGACCTGTGTGTACCTTAAAAAACTAAAACTAAGTCCCTTGGCTATCTAGACGAATGTGTGGCAAATTGCACTGGATCATCGAACAATTTAACGAGGATTTTTAAAGAAATACTTTTAGATTTCGTTTTATTCTTTCGCTATTGAATCTGGCAATATGTAATATGCCCCGTGGGATTTTTTCTTTACCCACAATGATAGGAATTCTTTTTAAATTGCTTTAAAGCTTTGATAGATTTTCTAGTGCGAATAGGCTCAAACATGAAAAAAAGATAAAGAAGTTTTATTTATTTATTTTATATTTTAGGGCTGTAATTTAACGTCTTTTTTAAGGATTTGCTTTCTATTTGATTGAGGATTACGACTGGTGTTTGAGAATCAGGGTATGATATTAATTTGCTGTTAAAAATACTTTTTTATAAGGACAATTTTTTGCAATAAATTAACCTACTAATAAGATTGAAAGAACGCCATAATTTTTCAAATTTAATTATTTAGAAAATGTTTCTTCTTTTCGTGGCGTACGAAAGTTCTTTTAAAAATCTTCAGAATTGCTCAGAATGTATGTTGAAAATACAAAATTTGAGGTATCTTTTGTTTTTTGTCACTTACAACTATCAGGGTTGAGAAAATATACAAATATTGAGCATAATATAAAATTCAGGATCATTTGAGTTTAAAGGAATAAAACAAACGTTTTAGTTATAAGTTTAATCTTTTTTAAAATTTGGGAAAACATTTGCTTAGACAAGGAGGTCGAACTTAAATTACAGTCCTTTTTTTTAAAAAAAAAGGACACTGAACTAAATGAGCTCTTCAGAAAATTGTAAACTTTTGATAATTGCTGGACCTAGAGCCGCTATATAGACAGGCCGACGCATCAAGCTTGAGTTCGACTCCTTTGCATCCATTCAATAACTTTCACTTTCAATTTTTCATTGTTGCGGAGCTAGGATTATCAGAGCAAAGTTTAGGACAATGCCAAATGCACGTGTCGCTAATCATTGCTTATGATGAAAATGATCAAAACGCGATATTTGCCAGAAAAGATAACCACTTATCAACCGGCTAAAAAAGCGTAATACCCGCTGGATCCGAAGTGAAAAAGCATAACACCCGCCGGATCCGAAGTGGTGAAACTTAATTTTGATGCATCGGCTCGTCTTATAGGGGCCCTAGATTGACCTAAAGAATCATGTGACTCATTATCTACGAATCACAAAGTGAATAAAAGAAGATAACTCAAACTCACGGCACTGCAATCTGCAAATCTGCAGTCAATAGGCCATCTTGGTTTTTCAAAGCGCAGAATCATACCCACAGGATTCTAAAAAATGTTTTACATTAAAAAATACAAACCTCTTAACTTTGAACGATTTATACTCAAGTGTTTATTTCTAAACAAAAAATAATGAAAACTAACAGCTCATATTTGATGGTGAAAGTAACATTCTAATATTTCGAGGTCAATCATCCTGTTGAGATTTTAAGAATTCTGCCTCAGCTAAGAAGCTATGCCAAATGCAGGGGTACCCCCCCCCCCCACGTTTAATGGCACAAATTCCCCCTCCCTCCTAAAATTTTTCACAAGCCTCTTGTGCCGTTTATTTTTACCCCTCTTTTTTACTTTATTTATTTTTTTATATATTTTTTTTAATATTATTTATTTCTTTTAATTATAACATTTTTTTTATATTATTATTTTTTTTACAGTTCGAATTATGCTCAGAATAGAATTGCTTTTTTTTCCCTTCCAAACATTCCAAGCACACACGCTTACGCACATAAAAAATAAATAAATAAATAAATAAAAATAAAGAAATAAAAGAAATAATTTAAATCAAAAAACAAAATAATTTATAATTAAAAAAAATTTAATTAGTTTTAAAAAATCCCCCCCCCCCCAAAAAAAAATAATGGTGCAACTTGCGTCATAATCGCCCTCTCCTCCTGTGGGCACCCCTGGCCAAATGTGCGTCTGAACTGTGAATAAATAAAATATGTAATTACCAGGTTGGTTTTCGGTTACCTATTTCAAAGACAGACGTAACAAATGACCGAAGTTTTTCTCATATTCGGTTTCAAAAACGCATCAGGAAGTTAATGATCTAAAGGTAAGAGAGCTGAATTGATGGATTACCTGCTTTTCACTCAAGTAATCAACTTGATTACTTGTTACAAATAGATAATATTTGGGTCGATCAATTAAACTTCATTTTTATCGTTAAATGATTTATTCAAGTAGATGGTTCGTTAAAAAGATACACATAATGGTTATAAGTTGTTATGAAAATGTTCCAGGAGTAAAAATTTTTCGGTATTAGATAAGAACTTCAGCTTTTTAAACTTTCTTTCTTTCAGCTTTTTAAGACCAAAAATTTAGAATAATTATTGGCATAATTAGCTAACTACGTAAACCACGGTCACTATCAAAAAAAAAAAAAGCATTTAGTGTAACATTTCCAGGGTTGTTAAGATTTTAATAATCTATTTGGTTCTGTGTGAAACTTGTTCCGAAATACGTAAATTACCTATTGAATGTTGGACTACGGTTTATATGGACTTTTGGAAGAAAAGTCATTAACAACGAAAAAACACTGGTGAGTGCAAAATAGTCTGTTTTCAAACATGGAATTAGCCGCTCTACAGTTTGAATACGCCACCTTGCCGTAATTTAAGAAATTAGCAGTAAAGGTAGAACATTCTATTTCCTCTTTAGGGATAAAATGTAGACTTCAGACAGTTTATAATGAAAAGAAACCCTTTAAATAAGAAGAGAAATTACTGTAATTCACAAAGCTTAAAAACAGTTTTTAAGTTACTGTATTTGTTTGTTTTACCTCTTTCTGAAGCCATCCAGAGACTACAGCGCCTTTTATAGTTCAATTGAAAGGCGAATAATCCTTAAACGAAGAACTATTAAACAGCCATATTTTTCAGTTTATCGGCTGCGTATACTTAATTTAATAGTGTTTAGATGCAGTACTATTAGTTAGATGCACTACTATTATTTTTGGAAGAGTATTAGAAAGAGCAATTTTAATGAGGTTAGGAAGGTTTTTTTGCTTTTTTTAGGTGCTTTGTTTAGGTTGATTTACAGTGATGAGTTTTTTTGGTGTACATCGTTGCAATAAAACTGTGTGTGTGCTTGAATAAAATTCAGAGTTTTTTCATGAGAGTTATTTTAAGACATGAATAAAGTTTTGAGTAATTTTTGAAGATAAGTTCTAAAAGTTAATATATCTCTAAGCGAAAAGGAGGTGAACGAAAAAAAAAAGAACAATTTAGCAAAAAGACAAGAAGTTCTGTCAAGAACTAAACGAGCCTACTTTCCCGTACATCGACATCGGCATTCTAGTATCTGATCATTATTCTCTTGATCATCTGAGACTAAACATTATGTCAAACATACCTTTTTAGCACTTAAAGCTGATTTCTAAAAGCAAAATATACCCCTCTCATCAGATGAAATAGAGACATAAAAAGTAAATAAATGAATAAATGAAGTTTTGTCGCACCTTTTAAAGAATGTAACTGTTACAGTTCTTCCGTAGAAAAATTCCTCAATCGTTTTCAAAAAAAAAAAATAAATAAATAAATAAATAAAAGTACAAAGTACATCAAAACACATTTTATCAAAGAAAGGAAAAAAAACTCGTCCGTCGATAAAATGTCTCGATTTTCACTTTTAAACCGTTGCCAGTTGTTAAATATAAATAAAGAATAATATGCCCTCGTGAATGAAACACTTTTGTTACAAAAAAAAAATCGTCTGCCAAAAAAAAAATAATAGTAATAAATAAAATAACACAAATGAATAAATAAACAAAAAATCGTCTGCACAGTCAGTCATTTTTTTCTGAGCCTGCATTTCCGCCATGTTTGTGGAGTCGGAGTCGGAATCAGAGTCCTCACAGAAGATTATTCAGAAAAGTACTTTACAAACATTATTTATCAAAACCATTTTTTTACAAAGTTAGTTTGAAGGAAATCCGACTTTAAGCTCCAGGATCAACATTCAACTTAAATTCCCCGTAGGCGCTAATGTTAAATTTTTTTCTGAACGGTTCAATATTGAACGAAAAATGGTTCAAACCAAAAAGCGAAATAAGGGAATGAACCTCTCCGAGATCTTTCAAACAAAAAAAAGTTTATTCCATTCGGATGGTTCACTCAGAAGTTATTAGGTGGGGAAAGGTTGCTTGAACGGTTCAATGTTGAACGAAAAAATGTTCAAATTGAAAATTTAAATACTGTAATGAAGTATCCTTGCTGAGATAATTCGAACAAAAAAAAAGTTTATTTAAATCGGACTGTTCACTCAAAAATTATTAGGGGTGACAGCTTGCTTGAGCGGTTCAATGTTGAACGAAAAATTGTTTAAATCGAAAATGTAAATACGGGAATGAAGTATCCTTGATAAGATCTTTCGAACAAAAAAAAGTTTGTTGAAATCGGACTGTTCACTCAAAAGTTAGCATCGCGGGACAGGTTGTTTGAACGGTTCAAAGTTGAACCAAAAATTGTTCAAATCGAAAAATCAAATATGGGAATGAGTTGTACTCGCCGAAATCTTTCCAACAAAAAAAAGTTTGTTCAAATCGGAATGTTCACTCAAAAGTTATTAGGGGGGGGGGAAGGTTGCTTGAACGGTTCAATGTTGAACCAAAATTGTTTAAATCGAAAAATCAAATATGGGAATGAGTTGTAATCGCCGAGATCTATCCAACAAAAAAAAGTTTGTTCAAATCGGAATGTTCATTCAAAAGTTATTAGGGGGGAAAGGTTGCTTGAACGGTTCAATGTTGAACGAAAAATTGTTCAAATCGAAAATGTAGATACAGGAATGAAGTATCCTTGAAAAGATCTTTCGAACAAAAAAAAGTTTGTTCAAATCGGACTGTTAACTAAAAAGTTAGCATCGCGGGACAGGTTGTTTGAACGGCTCAAAGTTGAACCAAAAATTGTTCAAATCGAAAAATCAAATATGGGAATGAGCTGTACTCGCCGAGATCTTTCCAACAAAAAAAAGATTGTCCAAATCGGAATATTCATTCAAAAGTTATTAGGGGGGGACAGACAGACAGACCGACCGACAGACCGACAGACCGACACACAAATTCCCCATCTCAATACCCTACTTTCAAACTTTTAATTTTTCGATATTCATTTTACCTTTTTATTTTTTTAACTTGGCGATATTTTTTGGACTTGGCGATATTTTTTTTAACTTGGCGATATTTTTTGGACTTGGCGATATTTTTTAGATGCATTAAGCCAATTTAATACTTTTTTCGTCTTTCTTTTATTTTTAAACGGGAAAGTAGGCTAAAAAAGAATCATATTTTGTCAAATATTGTATATCCCTACACTGCATGGTGTTGCCAATTGGATACATGGACAATTTGTCCTCCTTATGAATAGCAGAATGTAGTCATAAGGCAACTTAATGCATAAAAAGCAAGTATTGGGTATATTTAAAGCAATTATCACCATTTATCCTCCATACATGACAGCACTGGTCTGTTACATGCTCTTAAATGAATCTAAATGGATAGCTTTTAAAATCACTCAAACTACCAAGTTTTGAAATTATTTTTTACAATCAAATATCTTTCTTTGTCTTTCAAAAAAATAACATGAATAAAATAAACATTTATCTTTCGTTTAAGATGTGTTTTACATCAAAATAATTATTTGGAAAAAATCTAGGGTATAATACACGTCTGTAGCCATTTGGCAACATTATGCAGTAAGCATACAGAGAACACTTCGATTCATCTCTATAGTTCATGAAGTATGTGCTTTGTTTATGTTTCGCGCTAGCTTCTTTCTCTTTTTGGAAGGTATAATATAATCATGCGGACCCAAAAGTGGTACTACCGTTTATAAGACCTCGCAATTATCAATGCTTAGTTGATGTTCAACAGAGTGAACAAACAAAAAATCAATAGGGAAAAGCCTTCAAAACGTGTTCATTTTAGATTTCAGTTAGCACAAACGTTGTGCTTACACGGACAAGTAAAGTCATTAATAGGTTTAAAATATAGTTTTGAAAAAAAACTAAAAAATACGCTTTTACATTGGAATGCGCTGTGATCATCACGGGTTTCCCTCTGATTTTCAAAACTACTGAATATCCGCACTTAAGTTTACATGCACTTATAATACATCAATATGCAATACAGTTTAGCCTTTAGTATTAAAAATAATATTAAATATATTACTTTTTATATTTGCAAAGAACGTAAATTTTATCTTTTATTCAGAGGAACATACATACATAAATACATACAAACAAACCCACATGTGAAATTAATAAAAGCGTATTAAAAAAAGACCATTAGCTACAGAGGAACTAGAGTTACAAACTAAAAAAAAAAGAGAGAAAAGAAAGAAAGCTTGCGCAAGAGAGTCTCTAAAAGACATCAGATTTGACAGAATTGATCATCAGAAAGTACAAGTACATATAAAAAATAATGTAAAATGTCAAAATGTAAAGGATTACAAGAGTACAGTGCACCAAATGTTCAATTCCTCTATTTTTTTACAAAAAAGAACTAATTTCAAGACTATCATTTAAAATCATTTTTATCTGTTGAATGCATGGTGTAGCCATTTGGCAACAAAACTATTTTTAATTAGAAAGGGGTGAAAATTTAGAGTTAAATTTTTTAAAATATTTTTCCATGTTTTCTTATTACCTTGACAAACACATATATTTTTTTCTACGAAAAATAAAAAATCATGCAGTGTAGGGATATCATGTGCTTTCTATTTTCGTTAATAATTAGTACCTGGGGACCGAGCCCACTCGGTTAAAAAAAAAAAGAGGTTTGTAAACTCGTGTTTTTTTCTAAAATGCGAAGTATTTATTTAGATTAACTTGAAAAGCATTTTTAAGCCTTTGGTTGCAATTACGCATTTAAAACAGCCGAAATTTGTTTTAAAAAACACAACCTTATTAAATCCATGCTCACCGTAAAATCACACCCAATTTCATTTCATTTGGCGCTGAAGGCGCGTTAGGGGTTGATGAGAATATATGCAGAGTCCCTGTTCTCCAGTACGCATTTAGTTGCAGTTGGTTTTCACTTTCACTTCACTTGACTCTCCAAGGTTCCCCCGTATATACCACAACTCGTGGTTTAACCGGGATGGGGCCCTGAAGAGCGCTCTGTTCATGTTTGAACCAGGCCCAAGGGCCGAGCAAACCCTTGGCCCAGCATCCTCCTGAGGTATCGTCTCACTTGAAGGATTTTATGACCCCGAATATTTTAACGTCCCCAAATCACCATTAATGAAGACGGTGGATCTTTGATCGGCTGGGCTTCCTCTATCCGGGACCCTCCGGTTACGAGTCCGACGACTTACCGATCGGACTACCGCGGCCCACACCCAATTCTAACTTTATTTTGATCGATCTCTTTTAAATTTCAAAAACAATAATAATTTTAACATGTTGCCAAAACTCGTTTGCCAAATGCCATAAAAATTAAAATTTACGCTGATGTGATTAAATATGAAATCCATTGTTATAATAAAACGTGGTTGAAACAGTAACAATAAGAGTAATCATAAAGAAAATGGCGAAAGAAAGCTCGTCAAACATTTAATGAAAGCACGAAAAACGGGATTTTTTGTGAAAACTTGCGTTTTTACAGAAAAAACGCCGACGTAGATGAACTCAAAAACCAAAACTATATCTAAGTACAAAATTTTATCAAAATCGTTAGAGCCGTTTTCGAGATCCGAAATATATTACAAGAATTGCTCGTCTAAAGATATTGGATGTAATTTTGTTTCGAAACTTAATATTTTAAGAATGAGTTTCATATTTATTGATTTTTTACCTGAAATATCTTACTAAACACTCTTGAGGAGGAAAAAAAGTATTTTAAAACTAACTATAACACTTTTATACTCAATTTTGAAATCGCACTTGAAAAGTAAAAAGTAATCTGATTTTTATATAATGTAAGTGACCATAAAATTCAATAGATGTCGGTGGACAATAACCACTGCTTTTATTCCATGGCTTTTGAATAAATGAAACAGCCTGTTATCTAGTGAAGCATTGCTTTAACATTTCAAAAACAGTAACAATTTAACGTCTCCACGGAAACAGCAACAATGAAAGTAATCATAAAGAAAATGGCGAAATAAAAGCTTCTCAAACTTTCAATGAAGGCACAAAAAAAAGAGGGTTTTTGTGAAAACTCGCGTTTTTACAGAAAAAACGCCGACGTAGATGAACTCAGAAACCAAAACTCTATCTAAATACCAAATTTTATCGAAATCGTTAGAGCCGTTTTTGAGATCCGAAAAATAAATATATATATATATATATACAAGAATTGCTCATTTAAAGGTATTAGATAATGTAAAACTGTAGAACCTCTTATTCTGCGATTTCAGGCAGTAGCTAAAGATGAGTGCCGTTATAATTTGTGTATTTATATTACTATCATTAATGCATGTTAAATGCTTCATTATTTCTTGAAAATTCTTCTTGCTCAAACAAATTCCCAATGATTCCATTAGTGAATTTACCATATCGCAAATATCGTAACGACATAAAGGGCCCTAAGGAAATCGAAAAAGACATACGAAAAATATTTTACATAGCGCGGTTCATCTCTAAGGGCAACTGAAATCGGCCATCGAACCCTTCATTGATGCTCTAAACTAAGTTATGTAAATTTTTGAGCAGTAGCTTCGTCTGTAGGAGGCAACTTTAGAGCGGAATCGTTTAACTATGGTCATCCTGTATGTATACTAAAAACCATAGAGTTAAAACTACATAACTTTGAGTAAAATGAAAAATAAGCGTAAGTAATGGATTAGTTGTTAATTTTCTTGACAAACAGTGTTTTATTTACTTTGATTTTTTATTTCATTCATATTTCAGTAAATATCATCTTTCTTCATTTTTCGCTATTTAGCGATTTAAACTTCTAATATTTTGAGTTTTCGCGAACGAGAGTTTTACTGCATCTTCAACTATTATTGCTGCATTGCCAATAAACGATCTTGTATTCTACATAGATTTCTTTCTCTCAACTTTTTCAATAAGAACTTTTCTTAACGCGTTGAAAATAAAACCACATCTGCTTTCTTTATTTTAAAATGACCTGATTTCACGGAAACATCAGATAAAGAAATGATAAAGCTACGTGGTTTTTCGTTGCATTAATAATTCATTAGTGGTTTAACATTAAGTTTATGTACGCAGATGTCAAGAATTATTTAGTACTAGCTGCCAGGGCAGCTAGATTAGCTTCCTGCGGCATGTTGATGCATAACGTCCCCCCTCTCTAACTTTTACCTCATTCTGAAGTTATATTATTTGATATAATTTAATGTTCATTCGATTTCAAGACATACCACGCACGTGGCCCGGCGTTGCACGGGCACTTCGTGCCCTGAAAGTAGTGAGAAAAAAATTTAAAGAAACTACTCCCCGCCAAGGCGGCTCGCTTACAGGCGCTTCACGCCTTTACTTTTTTCCTATATAAAAAAAATCATTCGAATTATTGAGATGCTTCGCGTCTTCAAGATGGTGAGGAAAGTTTCAGTAAGTTCAGCTCGCTCAAAGGAGAAAAAGCAGACATTGATACTCAGTTTTTAATATAAGTAGATGGCTCTTCAACAAATGAATGTTTCAAAATATTACAAGTAGCTAGCGATAAAAATACTATGTAAGGCAGGAATTCAAGTGAAACACCATTGCAATCGCTTCGAGGCGATCGCAAATTGCCATCGCTACTGGAAGTCGAATTCAAGTGAATTCGTTTCACTTGAATCCAAATTTGGGAATTTGCGATTGCATTGGTGAGTTGCGATCGTCCGTGTTTCACTTGAATTCCTGCCTTAGTCGCCCGCTTATGAGTTTCGTGTTTGATTTAGTTAAGCCTTCATTCAAAATTCGCATTATCATTTTTATCACTGTTTCATGGCAACCACGTTTTGCAATGCAACAATGGCTTTCATATTTAATCATTTATTAGGCTTAATCGCTTTAAATTTGACCACTTATTAATTGATATCTTCGCTAATTAAAATCGTATAATTATATGAATTGAAACTAATGAAGCTTGAAAAATTACCTATCTATCGGTACCTGGCTCGACTTTCAGTTCATTGGCGTTCAGGAGAAAGAAGCGTGACATAGAAAGATAGTTAGAAAGAAAGATAGTTAGAAAGAAAGATAGTTAGAAAGAAAGATAGTTAGAAAGAAAGATAGTTAGAAAGATACTCAGTTTTTAATATAAGTAGATGATAAACGTCAAATATAATTATCCTTGAGATATAATACACTACACTAAAAATCTGCATAGTTAATATGTTTAACAAAATTTGCTGTTTCTTTATGTGTGTTAAGGGAAACCTTAGAGCATATTCTACGTTACATTTTCAATACTAGATGGCCTTGACCTTGTTTTAGTTCTGTCATTAATTCACAAACACTTTTATATGGATATATTGGTAGTTTACCAATATGTAAATTTCGCCAAATAGACTATTCTCCACAGAGCTGACATTTTATTTTCGACATGTTGTACATAAAATTAGGTATTTATAACATGGACTTCCAGGTTAACATGGCGCAAGTTGAGTACCCTCTTATGACATGCACAAATGAAGCGATTACTTTAATTACTGAATTTTACTGATATTAGTTCGCCTCAGGGGAAATTCTGAATGCATATTTTTTCCGAGTTCTGATCACACTCAAAAGAACAGGATTGGATTATGGGGAGGACCAAGAGCAGTGGAATGCCTGCGTTCTCTAGTGTGAAATATAAAAAAAAAATATTAGGGGAATTATCTGTAAAGTGGATTTTATAGTTCCCAAGAAAAACCAAACAATATTACTTTTCCGTCAAAATCCCAGATTAAAGGTGAGTTCCCAAAGAATTATTTGTTTTGATTTTCTTCCGGTTTGGTCTTAGGAGAAACATTTGCTGTTCTAAAACTGTCTTGTCCTTGTCTAGTACGTACGGCTTGTAACTTTCAACTCCCAGCAATGTATTTTTCTCATAAGACCTAAAAAAAAGAAGAAATAAAACTTTTTCACTGTGCAAAGTGCGTGTGTCTGTACCTTTACTTTATTTATTGGTTTTTAGGAACGGTAAATCGCTAAATTGTGGTTTTCTAGAGATTAATAACTTTCCACTAGTGTTGCCCGATGTTAGACTTAGCTTTCTTATTACATTTAGGATGAAATGATTTTAGTCGGAATTTATTTTCTTTTCTGAAACTTTTTCCGATTACTTTTCATGAGGAATTATAGAAGGTACCTGCTCTTAAACTAAGTTCTTCAGAAAACATTTTATTTTTCATTTAGTGGGAGAAGTAAAAGGATCATAAATAGAAAAGTTTTTAATCCGGAAATCAGCAATTTATTTGAAAAAAAAAAATCTATAAATACATTTTAAGCGAAGCATAGTTGAATTAATTGCAATTTTGGATTTATTTATCATGAAAATGGAAGTTTTTTTTTCTGTCGAAACAATTTGGCAAAAGATAATGCACTAATGATTCTATTTAGAGATCTTAAAGAAGGTTGTAATCTTTAAACTGGAAAAACTAAAATTTGTAATTTGTTTAGTAATACAATTATAATATGTTAAATAAATAATTAACACGTGAATAACACTTGCTATCAATGCTTTATCATGACGACAGAAATTTGTTTACATTCATGTACAATCCGAGGAACTTAGTAGAGTTCCATATCAACTGTTCATTTTATTTTTCTTCTCCTTTAAAATTCTTTACGAAGAAGTATCTTTTTTATGCCTTGTTTTTCATATCTCTCAAATTACAATTTTTGATGATTTTTTTTCTCGTATTTTATCTACATCTGTTCTGTGCAGGTTAGGCTAAGGGTCATTCCATAGAAATATCACCCACAGCCGAAGAAAAAAAAAATGCCGAAGTGAAAAAAAGTATCAAAAAATAAATAAATAAATAAAAATCACACAACATCAGAAGTTTAAAAAATTGAAAAATTTATTGTAATTATCACTGAGATTAGCCATAATAAATAATTTGTAGTGTGTTTACTGCTTTATTATTTGATGGTTAAGTTAGTCGCGTTGCGTTAGTCACACTCCATTTTGAGTTAAAGTGACACTTAAGACTAAAAAAATTAAGATTTAATAAATGTGTTTTATGTTTTTAAAAGCCAACTTTACACATTTTCAAATATATCATTCAATTTTTAACACTTGCTTAACTTTCAGAAATTTTTGTCTTACAACATGAGCATTAATTTTCAGGGTTGCAAAATTTGTTACGTTAGTCACGCTGCTATTTTGGTTGAAAAAATATCTACTGTCAGTAATTTTTTTTTTAATTCTTAGCAGACATGATACATAGATCCCATGTCCATTGTAAATCCACCAGCATAACAAAAATTTTTTTATCCTTTAAGTTACAAGTAAAAACGGTTACAAAATCAGCTCTGAATGTTATGTTAGTCACTATGGAATGACCCTTAAGAACATTTATCTTCATGTGTATCATATTTTATCCAGTCTTTTGCGCTGTACCGCATACACACACACACATATAAGAGAGATAGAGAGAAACTATTAGCATAGCATGGGAAAATCACCATTTCTGTTTTAACTAAGTCTGTCCATAACATAGCTTTCAGGAATCTATCGACAAGCACATTAGGAAACTTTCCCTTTTCTAGTTTCTGTCTTTGTTATACCTCTACTTTACTTGACTTATTTGTGTTACAGCTAGACGCAATGTTACTTTAACTTTTTGGAACATTGTACCAAATGAGCTTTTCATAGATTTTATTGTAGAAACAAGTATTTGTACTTTTATTTACTTTTTTTGTATAAATATATACCTGCTTAGAGAATAATTTTCATGTAAAATTTAATCGCTAAGGTTGAACTTTTTAACATTACATTAGGCAAAAAGTATATATTTTTTAAAAATTAAGTAATTCACACAAAATTTTCAACATAGATTTCGGATAATTAAATCATAAAAAAAATCCAATACAGCTTTTAATTATTTTGGTCTATATTTTCTTCTTTCGTGTGCTCTAAAAATTTGGCTTTGGCGTGGAATTTTTCATATGCTAATTTAAATGTGTTTTGTGAAACTGAAATTAGCACAAATGGCACTTTAGAGATAAAACTATTGTACTTTGAAACTTTTTATCCGTATATTTATCATTCCATCTGAATAAAACAATAAAACTAAAAAATAAATACATAAATAAAACGAATGAAAGAAAAACATTTTCAGAGGCGTTAAAGCAGTTCTTTTACAATTGTATAACCATTTGCATACAAATATCTCTACAAATTTTGACCAGATAGCGTATAGTTTAGAAGAAGTATAATTATATTGAAACATTTATAATTCATGTTTAATTCGAATGTATGCAAATTTCTAGTATATATTTCTTTTGAAAGAAGCCTAAATCTATTAAGTGTTTTTGAGAAAGAACACGTAAGAAAACATAATCACCCTATTTTTAATTTTAGTTTAAATCTCTCTAAAATTCAATAATTCATGCACAAAATTTCACAAAACGGTAAGTGTTTTACATGAAGAACTTATGAAAAGATTCAATACATCAAAAATATTTCTCAACTTCATGTTCGGTTATTAGAACACTGAAAATTTGAAATGTCGGAAAGCGTTTAACATTAAGCACAAACGAAATTCTTATAATATTTGGTTTCGTAAGAAAGCAACACGAGTTTTGTGATAAACAGCATTTTTGTTTTAAAGTAATGCAAAAAATATATAATGTTTTCTTCAATTTTTTATAGGATATTTTAGGGGCCAAGTTCTTGCACACAATGAAAGATAATTTTTTCTTCGTACATTTCAGTGTAAAACACGAAATCTGCAAAAGTGGAGTTGTGTTCCCTTCCTGCACCGGGGTCTTGAATTCTACAATCATCTATTTATTCAACATAGAGCACACATTTAGAAAGATTATTCTTTTATAATTGTAAAAAAAATGAAATGAATTAAGTTCATAAGAAATTGCTTTTAAGAACATCACTTGTCAATGTGCCTTTCTCCGTAAAATCCTAAACCTAAAACGCAGTGAAACGCCAAACTTCAAAACAAGTTACGAGTAACGGTCTTCCGAAAACTGTCAAAAAAATTTCTAAGTTTCAAATAAAAGTTTTCGAATCAGACGCGATAATCCGATGTGTGTGTCAAAGAAATTTTCCAGATTTAAAGCGGCCCCTTGACCGTTCGCCTTCTCTGGGCGCTGACTTTTCTGATGGAAAATTTTTGTGAAGACGAAAAGCACTGCGAGGAAAAAAAATCCATTTTTCATTCTCTGGATAAAATACTAATTTATTGTGACAGCTTTCTTTATGATTTAGGTTTTAGTTTTTTGCAATAGTAATTACATCGAAGCAACTTTTATTGCTTAAATTTTTTAAGACTCTGAAGATCATTTTCCTCTAAAAAGTTTTCTTTGTTCTTTTTGTTCGTAATTTGATTCATTTAAGTCGTAATGTATTGTGTTTTATTTTAGATGAACAAGTTTATTGTTAAAGACTGAGACTGCTTTGTTTATTGGTTTTTGAAATATATTTTGTAAGTTATTTTCATGTTCATTTTTGTGATCACGATTTCAAAAAGTAAAATTATTGAGTCGATTTTAGTTTAAGAATATACATATATTTATATATTTATTTCAAAGATACGTAAAATGGCTTAAATATGAAAAAAGTGCCATAAAATTTTGCATGTCACTTATTTTAAAACTAAACAAAGAGTTTAGTTTTACACCAATGTTACGCATTACTTACAGCTTTATATTTTTTATTTTCTGTGTGAAATGCATTCTGTGTTTAACAATTTAAGCGGTCAATTATTTTACCAGAAATGCTTCCAAAAAAGGCATATTTTTTTTTGCATATAGTTAAGTACCATACTTAACAGAATAAGAATATAAAGAATTAAAATTTTTTTTTTTTTCGTTTTCAATGCTTTTACAATATTTTTTATTTTACAATTTTGGTCACAAAATCCCGAAATATTTGTTTTTTTCAAGTACATTCTGCATGCAGTAATAAATGGTTTACAAATTATGCAAAAATTTCTCTCACACTTACTGTGAATTTTGAGGTTTACAATTTTCCGAACAGTTCGGGAAAACCAGAAAAGGAAATCTGAAAATATCGATGCCCGTACGCCGTACGGGCAAACCAGATGAGGCCAATTTCGGGTAGCACGTACACCGTACGGGCAAACCGCTTAAAGGGTTAAGACATATTTTTGAAAATTTTTCAATTCAAACTTATTTGAATACTACAACATCTATTTTTCTAAATGAACAGTTCAATTTTTTAGTTTTTCTCAAGGCTATATTATATCATAATTATACACGGATTTTGATTATTTTTAAGTTGATATTTTGATATGCTTTTGTTTTGGGTAATTTCTGGTAAAATAGTACAGTAAGGAGAATCTGAGCCAAGTGAAATAGTTTAGATAACTTACCATTTTCCAAAAGAACAAATTCGAAATTTGTTTTGAAATTATAGTAAAAGAAGTAAGAACAACGTATTTGATTATCAAACTGGCATTGAAACATTTTGCATTTTAGGCATTAAATTTGTGCTTTCGAAAAATTGATCATTAAAATATTTTGAACAAATGAAAAGGTAAATTAAAGTATGAATGAACAAATTGATAGAAAATGAAACAATAAACGAATAAATATAGCGAATTATTAAGAAAACAAGAGAATGAATAAATAAAAAAGTGACTTTCTTAACGAAGGAAAGTAACTGAATTAATTAATAAGCGAATATGTACGCGATTTAATAAATTATTGAATAAGTAAACAAAGTGAACTATTTCATTTTTCACAGCACGCGCTTAACTAATTGAACAAAACATTTAAAATGAAAATCAGCTTAATGTTTAATAAATAAATACTGCACCGAATATTTAATAGGTCTCAATTAATATTAAAAATGTTAATAGCAAGAACTTTATCATTTTATAACAACAAAACTAATTTCTGACTTTCAACAAAATATTGAAATACCAGTATCAACTTTCGAAAATTTCTTGCACTATCGTACATTTTAATCTTCAGAATTTTTTTTTCTGAATAGAGTATACTACATGCATTAGGACATAGTAAAAATATTACGAGATATGTGCCTCTAGGAAGAGAGTAAATATTTCACCATTTTACTTTGCCTCACATTCACTTACTTTTCCCAGCTTTTTATTTCGCTATACAATCGGAATTGGGATAAGTTATTTTTATGAAGCATTCATTAAAATTTGTGGAAAAAAAAGATAAACTGATGTATAAAACGTTAAATGTATGTTTGTTTCATTTTCTTAATAGGGCTAATAATTTTTTTTCAGGTAAGGACTAAAATAGATAATTTACTTCCTAAAGAAAGATTATGATATCAAAATTGCCGATAGCTTTTTTTTTTTCTGACACTAAAGATCATGTTTCTAAGGTTATGTCAATGAAAAGTTGTCCAATAAAAATTCATGTTTTAGTAGGAAATTGTTATTCTACTCCGTCAGTAACGCAGTTGTCCCCATGTACAACAACTGAATAGGGGAAGACCGCTTATATTGGACCACTGCTTAAATTGGACCTCGGGCTTAAAATCTAGTACAGAGATCTATGCTACACTTTAACGGTAGAAATATAAAGTTTTAGGAATAAAATCAATGTGTATGAAGTTTTACCAGTCTTCGAACTGCGTAGCGTGAGTTACGGCATGATTTATGTTGAAAACGAGTATGATCTTATTTCTCGGACTTGTATCTAGTAAGATAGTACTAACGCTTGTAAACTGAGGTAAACTGCTGTTGTACCATGATGATCTGTGTTTAATAAGGATTACATCTATGTATTAACATACGCGATTGTGATTATTTTTGACAGAGCAATAAGCTGAAGAATAAAAAATGGCGTGTTTTCCTTTATTGGACCGAAAAAAATTTCCTATATTGGACCGGTGGTCCAATTTAAGAATATGATTTTAAACAAGACTTTTTATTAATCGTAACGTAAAATAAATGACTCATCTGATTTAATAGCGTAGTTAAAAATATTTTAAACATACTTTAACACCTATTCACGATATTCATTTAAACTTTTTCATCAAGCACATTTTCTAGAAGCTGCAACTTCTTAAAATGTATGTTGTTTTTTCTCTTCATCCATTAAGCTGCCGTTTCATAAACAGAGTTATTAACTGAAATAAAATTTATGCTGGTTTACCGAGAGAAAAATATGAAATTCTTCGATATGTTCTAAAAGATTTTAAAAAGAAACAATTTATATGCTACTAAAATATTCAATGTAGATGAAGCTGGTCTTTTCACTGTCTAAGAGCCCCAAAATATATTGACGTATAAAGGTAAACACCAGGTTGGAGCAGTAATGAGTGGTGAACGTGGTAGAAACACTCTGGCTATTTGCTGCATAAGTGCAACAGAATTGCTAGTCCCCCCACCTTCCCATGTTTATTTTCAAACGATTTAGTTCCATGTATGATATTATCATAAAAATATCCCCTGGTGTGCAATATGCTCATTCAAAAAAGGTTGGATCATAAACGATAATCCACACACTGATACAACATTTCATTAAAACCGTTAGGCCAAGCAATGTAAAAAGATTGTCTTTCTCTTAATGAATAGTCACAGCACTTACATAAAGAACATTGATCAATAAACTTAGCTAAGGAGAACGATATAATAATGCTTTCTCTTTAAGCACACCATGCAAGTAGATGTGGTCTTTATTCAGTCTCTGTCTAGATACACTCAGGCACATTGAAAATAGCGACCCAAGAACAAATCGTCGGATTGATCAGCGACTGCGTCTACAGTAGTGCCAAGCTAGATCAATGTGGAATGTCACAGATTGGCAAAAAGTTGTGTTTAGTGATGAGTCTCGGTTTTTTTAGGGACTGATGATAACCGTGTACGGGTGTGGAGGCGCCCAGGTGAGCGGTACAATTCCTCCCACATTGTTCTACGTCACACTGCCCGCACAGCTGGTGTAATGGTCTGGGAGGCCAAATCCTATGATAGCCGGTCCAATCTAATTGTGATGCGTGGAAACTTAACCGGCCAACGTTACGTTGATGATATTCTTCGACTCCATGTAGGACCTTTCCTAAATGGTCTCCCAAGGGCAATTTTCTAGCAAGATAATGCTCGTCCGCACACAGCAAGAATTGCTCAAGACTTCTTACGTCATTTTCAGACTCTTCCATGGCCGGCCCGCTCCCCCGACTTATCCCCTATAGCCCATGTGTGGGATCAGCTAAAACGTCAGATGCCACCGAGTCACTCTGTGCGTGATTTGGAGTTGGCTGTAAGAAATTTGTGGGTCCATCTCCCCCAGGACAACATCAGGCGTCTAATCAACTCAATGCCGGACCGTGTGGCGGCATGTATTGCAGCTAGAGGTGGTCTAACGCGCTATTGAAGTTGCTCTGTATTTGTGTCCTTGCACACCCTGTATTCGTTCAATTGTCTTGATTTTGAGATCAAGTGAATGTCTCATCTGTATCATTATGTGTATTAAATTTCATTTCAATCCAATGCTTTCTTCTTGGGTCGCTATTTTCAATGTGCCTGAGTGTATTTTAATCGAGCATGTGATACAGGGATGCGAGAACATCCAATGAGATTCATTACCCAATATCGCATAGGAGAACTGTTTGATAGCTCTTATGGTCAAACCGCAATCAAAGCCATGGCAAATGCAGTGAGGTGATTCTAAAGAACAGGAGTTTGGCCTGTTAATTGACATGTGTTTAATGACATTGACTTGGCTGGAGCAGAGTTAGAGGTAAGTAGTCCAGATAAAACAACTCAAAGTGAACAGGCTACATGTTCGGTGTAAGTTGTAGACCATGTACAGTACAACAACTAGCTACGACTTCAATTAGTACATGTTTAGCAGAATCAGAGGATCAAAACATGATTGTCAACTCTAACTATGATTTTGTAAAACCGGCTCACATATCACCTTTGCTCAAAAAGATATGGAACCAAACGAAGGCTATCTCAGCAATAATTCTAACGCCGTATGAAAGAAGCATAGAACAGAAAAAGTCACACAAGAAGAAGCAAGAAACTGTACAAAACCATTGTCATTGCAATATTTGCCATGGAGATGAAGTGAAAACATGATTAAGTGCATGAAATGCCATCGGTGAGTTTATCAACACTGCCGCTTAGGAGAACTTATTGGTAACTCTTATGGGCAAACCGCAATCAAGGCTATGGCAAATACTGTGAGTTGATACCAAAGAACAGGAGTTTGGCCTATCAATTGACATGTGCTTGATGACATTGACTTGGCTGCAGTAGAATTAGAGGCAAGTAGTCCAGATAAAACTACTCAAAGTGAACAGGTTACATGTTCGGTGTAAGTTGTACATCATGTACAAGAACTAGCAACGACTTAAATTAGTATAAGTTCAGCAGACTCGGCGTATAGTTCTCATCAAAAGATGATTTTGTAAAGCTGACTCACATATCACCTTTGCCTAAAAAATAGAAAGAACAAAAAGGAACGCTATCTCAGCAATCATTCTAAAGCCATAGAAAAGAGGCATAGATCAGAAAAAGTCATACAAGAAGAAGCAAGAAACTGCGCAAAACAATTGTTATTGCAATATTTGTCATAGAGATGAAGTGCAAAACATGATTAAGAGTATGAAATGCCATCGGCGAGTATATCAACACTACCTAAGTGAGGCCGAAGCAAAAGAAGTTCTATTGCAAATCCTGGTAAAAAGCTGCTTGGTTCAAATTTAAATTATTCTATGATTTTCTGGTACGGTCCAATTTAGGAAGCGCATGGTTCAATATAGGCGCATATATTCCTAAATTGGACTTTTACAACTTTTTATAAAATATTTTTTTAAAAAATAACTTTCATATTTTCAGAAAATATAAACTCCTAGGGCGGTTCCTGATTAAATTTAGCTTACGATGCCCTATTTTGTATTTTTGTTTTGCTTCACATTGAGCGACACGGGCCTCCTGTTCTTAGGGGGTCCAATATAGGCGGTCTTCCCCTACTATTCAGTCTTGAATGCAACAAATTTATATGAACATGGGCTCATTTGCATTAAACCGCTCATTTTATGGCATCTCTACTCCCTTTCTAAACTTTAAAATAAATGTATGCCATATTGATTGAGATACACGTAGGATATTTTTAAAAAGTGCCTTAAATGAGCAGCCGGTAATATAAAACGCCTAATATGAAAAACAGTCATTGTAAAGAGCACGAGATCTCAACCATTGCCGGTTACACCGACACACACGCATCTAACTATATGTGTGAGTATAAATTTTTGCTATTTGTGCAATTATAGCCATTGATTGAGGCTACAAAGGGCGCTCCCACTGATGACGAAAAGTTCCTTTTAAATAACCATTTAAGATTTAAGTATACTTTTATTCTTTATTTTGATCCATTTCATCAAGCTTAACCGTTACAATATTAACCAATGTGAGGTAGGTTGAACTAACACCGAAAGCTGAAAATGGCGTCTGTGAAAGAAAAATCCCAGGCCGAGGAGGTTTTTTTTGAGTGTCCACAAACATAACTTTATGTTTCAACACATGTTTCAAAACCTAGCATGACAGTTTACCCATAAAAATACTGTTATGTCCAAGCACTCACCCTCCAAAAGGCAATTGTAGATGCTCTAGTACCTGCACTGTAAAAAATGAATGTCGTTTTTACAGTATAATACAGCTAATTTTATAGTAATTTGACAGTAAAAAACTGGAAAAATTGCTAAATTTATAGTAGTTAACTGTAAAATTGCTAGTTTTAAAGTTTGTTACTGTGCATTTTACAGTTTCAAACTGGAACCTCTGCTGCCAGTATTACACCGCCGTTTTTACAGTATAATACAGCTAATTTTATGGTAATAAACCGTAAATTGCTAATTTTAGTAAAACTAAAACTGTCAGTTTTACAGTTTATTACTGTGCTTTTACAGTTTAAACTGAAACCTTTGCTGTCAGTATTATACTGTAAAAACAACGATTTATTTTTTGCATTGGTCCACTACCAGAAGTAGAAAATCATTTAACTCATTTCAAAACTATGAAAAATGCGCCATAGAAGGTGTTAAAGGTGCAATTTTTTTAAAGATAAAGATAAAAATCATTATTAAAAAGAACTGTTTAAATCTGAAGTGGATTTTATATATATATTTTGTTTCAGTGCTAGTTCTTATAAGCATCCTGTACATTATCAGTTCACGAAATAACGATCATGCATTGCTTGCAATTTTTACACAACCCCTTGGGAGACAATCCTTGCTTTCACAAACACCTGGAATGAAGACCTAAATATTAGAGACTGAATAACTACACCAACCCCCTCCGAATTTCTACTTTAGCGCTCTAAGGCGGGGGAGTTGACACTAACCGGTGATGAATTTCTCTGCTGAAAGTAAAAGTTAAGCGGCCGGAAGTAAAACTCACACCTGAAGTGTGCACGGGCAAGACGGGTGGGAATGGTTGGAGGAGAATAAAAAACAACACAAATTCCGTTTGCTGCAATTTTTGCTTTTTCCCGCCTTTCCTTTTACCACCGTATTTATTTATCGTCGTTTCGAAGGTGTTCACACCTTTTCCTGCGAATTCGAACCGCTGTTTGGCAAAGGATGATCGCTGATTCTTTGCCGGGCTGAGTTGAGAACATTCTTCAATTGCTTGATACCTACTTAGTGTTTAACATATACAGTGAATGTCGCTTATTAAAATCACATTTGTGCCGAGGATATTTGATTTCTTTAAGCGGCAGATTTTATAATCCGGCATATAAAAAATGACAAAAAGAAACGGTTTTAAAGTTTAAACAAAACAAATTATAAATTACTATTATCTATATTTTATATTAAGTAATTAAAACATAATTCAAATTTAACTTATGTGCAAAAAGTACATTTTCAAAATTACACAACGGTTTTAAAATATTGACTTATTGTTGTTTGAGAAACAGAATTTGAAAGTAAAAATCATTCTTAAATCTTGACTGTTAGGCACGTTTTTCCAGCGAACGATTTTTACTCCAACTTAATGATATGAACTGTCAACCACTTAAATCTTGAAGAGAAATAAAATTCTGGTTTATTCAGACAAGAAAAAGCGTGTCTACTCCCCTACCCCCCGTTTTAAACATATACTCTCTAAAAACTTGATTTGTATTTTATAAAACGGAGCTAATGATTTTATTAAAGAAAGGTTTTAGCATGTTGTTTTTTTTGATATAGTAGTTCTTCCAGATTTGATTTTATAAAGCGGTTGATTTTATTAGTAGCGGTCACTGTATGTTAAATTCTTCATTATATGCAACATTTCATGATAAATATACATACAACGAAAAAGTTGCAGGAATAAAATAACTTGCAAAATAAAAAATAACGAAGTTTTTTCTGAAAGTTTTTTAAAATCAAGAATTGCAGCCAGGTTTCGAAACAACTTTTTTATTTATTTATATACTCGTAGCTGATACTCCATATTTTAAAAAGTTATAATTTAGAATGAATTTGCATCTTTTCATATTTATACATACTAAATACCATACTATCATACGAACAGAACACTAATGAGCCGCAATATTTTCAATCATGAAGCAATTATAAAAATAATAAATTATCGATTTTACGAAGTAAGAAATGGTGCGAAATAGTTATAAATATAAGATTCTGTTATAACATTGATTTTAAAGCAGCAAATTGAAAAGGAAAAAATAAATGAACTTATTTAATTCATTTAAAACTAAATGGGATAATTTATTTAATTTCTGGTGCATGAAACTTTTAAGTTTAAAAAAAAGAATTCAATAAAATGCAAAAAGATTTATCATCTGTAAAAAAAATCAATAAATGAGTCATATATGTTAAATTTCAATAGATATGACGACGAACTGTGTGACTCGGTACCAGTCACAAAGATAACAAAGATGCTAAAGACAGAATGTCAAGATACGAAGAAACAATACGCAATTTTAGTTTCTCAACAAAAATTAATTATGGCTATAATATTAAAATTTAAGAATTGTAAGGTAGATATGTACTTATACATGCGTGTCTTCTACAAAGCGTTATTTTAGGAATCATTACGAATTAAGGTCAACGTTTTCTTTTCATCATAATCTGGAAAGCTATTGCGTTTGTACACAGACATTTTAAATCATGCTCCAACATAGGCAACATTTACTCAACTTTCTTTAAGAAAAGAACAAAAAGAAAAAGTTGCAAGTACCTATGTTGCAATATTACGATTTATGTTCTTTAAATTCATAAATTTTTCATGAGGTATTAGTTTGGATTAAGTTTTAGTAAGGAGCAAATTGTAGCGTGCAACAGAAGTTGAACATGCAGTTGAGGACCTCATGAAGATAATTTTTAACCAGTTACAAAAAAAAAAAAGGAAATGCAAAGAAACTGTTAGGTCGAAATTTTCATTCATCTGTCCGATTTAATATTCTTTTTAAGCAAATTGACATCATACTGCAACGGACGTAAAGGATTATTATGTACCCAAGTTGCTTTGTACACTGAAAAAAAAACGAACTGTTGTTTTTACAATATAATGCTGGCAGCCGAGGTTCCAATTTAAAACTGAAAAATGCACAATAATAAGCAGTAAATCTAGCAGTTTTACAGTTTCTTACTGTAAAGTTAGAAATTTTACAGTTTATTGCTGTAAAATTTAGCTGCATTTTACTGTAAAAACAACAGTATAATACTGGCAGCAGAGTTTCCAGTTTAAAACTGTAAAATGGACGGTAATAACCTGTAGAGTTAGCAATTTTAGTTTATTACTATAAAATTAGCAATTTCACTGTTTAGTAATGTAAAGCTTGCATTTTTATCGTTTATTACTGTAAAATTAGCAATATTCGTAGTTTCTTACTATAAAGTGAGCTGTATTATACTGTAAAACCAACATTCATTTTTTAGTGTTTATATCATAAAGCTCATAATTTTAGCAATTATAAAGAGCCCTTTTTACTCCTAAACACTTTTTGTACGTATATTTTAAAGTTTCTCCGTTTTTTGCGTCACAAGATTGTGCTCTCACATCACAAAGGTGAAAATGTTTTCCCTAACGAAACGGAACATTGGCACACGTAAAACGGGTTTTTCTGCGCTGATTTGCGGTTCGCAGTAAAACCACGCGCTCTACGTGACTGCTGAAATTTGTTACCAACACTGTGTTAACTTGATTAAGAAAAGTTAACCTATTGTTCTTGAGATCAAGCTGTGTAACCGAACTTTAACGATTATATGTTATGGATGAAATATTTCACAGCCTTTTTGCATAAGTATGATATGAGATGTGAAAGATCTAATTAAAGTGCATAACATACATTCTTAAATATACATTTAGCAAATATAAATTATAAATTATTTCTCGGCTAGTTTTATTCTCCTTTGATCAGTTTGTTATTTCTACTACTAAAATCTATTCCTTATGTAGGGTAGACCGGGTCACGTTTACGAACGGGGCACGTTTACGCAGTGCCCATTTTTCGAAATGTGTGAAAAAAAATTGTCTCCAAGAAATAAATTAATAGCTATCTCTAAAATTGAAATTATAAAAGAACAACAGTAAGGGAGAAATTCATAGTGTTAAAAATATCATCCAGATCATTAATCAGCTTCACCGATTAATCGGCTGATTATTAGCAGCCGATTAATCGATAATCGGCCAATTTGCTTATCGGTGCATCCCTAGCTGTGACCCTCCCTCCCCCTCATTTATACTATTCCATCTCATTCAAATTTAAGAGGATATATTTTATATCATACTAAAATAAAAAAAAAGTTTCTTTTTTGCTTTTGCTATCAGACTGGTCATTAAGGGAGGTCAGGGGGGGGGGTCAATTGCCCCCCCCCCCGACTTTGGGAAGTCAATGTATTTGCATATTAGTGGGCGTGTTTTTTGCTGTTTTACTGCAAAATTGCATTGTTTTTGCACGTCTTGACCCCCCACCCCTGGAAAAACTTGAAATAACGGGTTTGTTTGCCATAATAAATGGAAGACGCATTTAAGTCGATGAAATGAACCCGGCATTACTGTATTTTAGTATTTAAAATTGAGTTATTCAGTGCGTTTTTCTAAATATATATGAAAAGCTGAGACACGGTTGCGAAGATAGAGCTTGCGTGTGTTTCAAAAAATATATAACACGGCTACAAAAACAGAGAGCAACTTGTAAATTTAAAAATAGAGTTCTAATCATAAAGATACTGCTCCTTTATTATTAAAATACTAGCGGTACCCGCACGGCTTTGCCCGTGGTATAAAATTAAAAGTTCATTTGTAAAAAAATGATATAGCAGAAAAAAATACTCTATTTTAGTTATAATTCAACTATAATTCCTTCAAAGTATGATATAAAAATTTGGTATGGACCCTACACTACTTCCTTTTACGTGTAAATTTCTTAGTAGATGCCTTAAGTGCTAAAATAGTGCTTGAAGTGAGTAAGATAACAATTCAAACATTTGCATCCCTAGTTTGCCACGAAACAATGCAAAAAAATGTTTTACAATGATTAATCTCCTAAATATCGCCGATTTTTACATCATTCAGTAGATTTTTCGCAAAATATCGCCAATAGCGCCAAATTGAACCCAAAAAAAATTTTTTTCGCTAAATTTATTGCCAACTTGGCGATATGTCGCCAAATTGGCGTCAAACACTTGGTGACCAAAAGCTTGGCGAGATATCGCCAAGTGGTCGCGCCAATTCATATCACTTTGGTCTGCATTGAAAGCCCTGATTACCCCATAAAAGGGGTAAATCACCCCCTTGGGGACATTCGAATGCAACCCCAAAGATAGGTGCACAAAAATAAGCCAAAAGAAAAAATAAGAAAAATTTTGTTGCTCACAGAAACCAACAGAAATCTTACCAAAGTTTAAAAGAAGAAGAAAGTTTTCTTTCCTAACTTCAAAAACAAAATAATACATTTTCCGAAATGACATACTTTAGAAAGAACGTTGCAATATCGCAATAAGATAGAAGTAAATATACTGAAATAGAATTGAATGCCAAATTGTAAAAAAGTCGCCAAAAAAATAATTTTTAATATTGTCTTTCATTATTTATTAAATGCAATTATTGCTGCAAATTACAGTCCAACAATAAATAATCACATTGCAAACAGAGGCGGATGAAGTGAAGTGGGGGCCCCAAGCGGTAGAAGTTTTGGGGGACCCCTCCATCCCTCTCTAAAAAAAGGGGGGGAGAAAATTCCCCCCCCCCCCCCCGAGAAAAAAAAAACCAATACAGTTTACCAATATTTTTTTTACATACCTCATATAAATTTTCGTTTAGATTTAATTGTAGCAAAATCATTAATTATGTTTTCCGTGTCGACGTGGTTCAAAAGTTCCTGTTCAATATACAGTATGGCTAAGTTGTTAAGTCTCTCTTCTCCTATTTTACTACGTAAATAATTTTTTACTCTTTTTAAAACAGAAAACGATCTTTCATCTGATGCATTTGACATAGGTATTGTCAAAAATATTTTCAAAAGTGTCTCCATGTTCGGAAATATGCAAGACATCCCTCTAGCAGCTTAATAAATATTATGACACGAGAGACTTAAATTGTCTGAATTTTCAGGTGTTCTTTTGAATGAGTCCTCATTTTCTTTCAGAAACATAACAAAATGGTAACCTAAAAAAACCTATTGGTATATCTTAGTCCCTGGCTGCAAAAAAGCTCGTTCGTTTAGCTACAAGTTGCAGTTATATCTAAAACCAATGCATTCGAATTTTAGATTCTAGGACAATTTCGGGGCCCCATGGCGCATCACGGGTCGACGGGGCCCCACGCGGCCGCTTAGTCCGCGTACCGTTAGACCCGCCTCTGATTGCAAAAGTATATTTGGAGCAATTTTTTCTTTTAAACTCAACTGGTCCTAAAAATTTTAAGTATCTACTTATATTAAAAACTGAGTATCTTTCTAACTATCTTTCTAACTATCTTTCTTTCTAACTATCTTTCTATGTCACGCTTCTTTCTCCTGAACGCCAATGAACTGAAAGTCGAACCAGGTACCGATAGATAGGTAATTTTTCAAGCTTCATTAGTTTCAATCTATATAATTATACGATTTTAATTAGCGAAGATATCAATTAATAAGTAGTCAAGTTTAAAGCGATTAAGCCTAATAAATGATTAAATATGAAATCCATTCTTGCATTGCAAAACGTGGTTGCCATGCCATGAAACAATAATAAAAATGAAAATGAGAATTTTGAATGAAGGCTTAACTAAATCAAACACGAAACTCATAAGCGGGCGACTTACATAGTATTTTTATCGCTAGCTACTTGTAATATTTTGAAACATTCATTTGTTGAAGAGCCATCTACTTATATTAAAAACTGAGTATCAATGTCTGCTTTTTCTCCTTTGAGCGAGCTGAACCAAGGGCGGATCCAGCTTCTGGTTAAGGAGGGAGTCATTTTCGGAAAGGGGGGGGTCAAAGTGCAATTTTTGTGCAAAAATGGGGTGGTTTGGCAGTTTTTTCGTAAAATAAGTCCCAAAAATGCAATTTTTTGCTATATTTGGTCGGTTAAGGGGGGGGGTCATGATCCCCATGACCCCACTCTGGATCCGCGCCTGAGCTGAACTTACTGAAACTTTCCTCACCATCTTGAAGGCGCGAAGCATCTCAATAATTCGAATGATTTTTTTTATACAGGAAAAAAGTAAAGGCGTGAAGCGCCTGTTAGCGAGCCGCCTTGGCGGGGAGTAGTTTCTTGACATTTTCCTCACTACTTTCAGGGCACGAAGTGCCCGTGCAACGCCGGGCCACGTTCGTGGTACGTCTTGAAATCGAATGAACATTAAATTATATCAAATAATATAACTTCAGAATGAGGTAAAAGTTAGAGAGGGGGGACGTTATGCATCAACATGCCGCAGGAAGCTAATCTAGCTGCCCTGGCAGCTAGTCTACTTATATTAAAAACTGAGTATCTTTCTAACTATCTTTCTATCTTTCTTTCTATCTTTCTTTCTATCTTTCTATGTCACGCTTATTTCTCCTGAACGCCAATGAACTGAAAGTCGAACCAGGTACCGATAGATAGGTAATTTTTCAGGCTTCATTAGTTTCAATCTATATGATTATACGATTTTAATTAGCGAAGATATCAATTAATAAGTAGTCAAATTTAAAGCGATTAAGCCTAAAATGATTAAACTTCCAAGACATTTTTTCTTACCGTTGCCATTTCGAATTAAAACGTTAATTAAATTATTGAACTATTTAAAATTCCAAGATATTTATTTCTTTCCGTTGCGATTTTGAATTAAAACGTTAATTAAGTTGAACTTTTTAAAATGAAAGAGTGTTATTTTTTTCATTGTCATTTTGAATACGTGTTATAACAAAGTTCTAACAATTGTTTTTATTCTAATTATTAATGACATATTTTTTCTCAGTACCATTTTGAAAATGTGTTTTTAAATAAAATTGCAATTGCTGTTTTTAGAAGGGACTTTTTCTGGCTGCGATCCATAAGTAGTCAAATTTAAAGCGAATGTTTAATTAATAAGTAGTCAAATTTAAAGCGATTAAGCCTAATTAATGATTAAACTTCCAAGACATTTTTTCTTACCGTTGCCATTTTGAATTAAAACGTTAATTAAATTATTGAACTATTTAAAATTCCAAGATATTTATTTCTTTCCGTTGCGATTTTGAATTAAAACGTTAATTAAGTTGAACTTTTTAAAATGAAAGAGTGTTATTTTTTTCATTGTCATTTTGAATACGTGTTATAACAAAGTTCTAACAATTGTTTTTATTCTAATTATTAATGACATATTTTTTCTCAGGTACCATTTTGAAAATGTGTTTTTAAATAAAATTGCAATTGCTGTTTTTAGAAGGGACTTTTTCTGGCTTCGATCCAAATATTAAAAGAACTCTTTCGTTTAGAATTTTGCAATTAATTTTACCGGAAGAAAGCGGTTTGGAAATAATTGTTTTTGGAAAGGAATTTTATTTGTAATTTAGGGAGAGTGCTAAGTATGCGCTACTTGACATCGTCTTTATTTTTGAGGAAGCATGTGCAAATAATTCGAATGATTCTTTGATGCAGAAAAGCTTTTTAGCGAGCCGCTTTAGCGGGGAGTAGTTTATTAAACTTTTCCTTGGTACTTTAAAGGCGAGCCGCCTTGGCGGCGAGTAGTGAATTGAAACTTTCCTCGCTACTGTAAAGGCGAGCCGCCTTGACGGCGAGTAAACTGTTTAAACTTTCCTCATTTCTTTAAAGGCGAGCCGCCTTGGTGGCGAGTAGTTTTCTCAAACTGCCTTCACTACATTACAGCCCGTGCAACGCCGGGCTACGCAGCTAGTTAGTCATAGAAATTTCGTGCATTATTCTTCACAATGATAATAAAAACAATAAACATCGACAAAGATCAACCAGCAAACGATAAATTAAAAGCTAAATTCGTTCACTCAAGCCATTTGCTGCAATTTATATTGAAATAAATTAATAATGAAGTAAAATATGTTTTGCAGACGATAAATTTAGAATGGTATCCTGTATTTTAAGGAAAGGACTCGATTTCTCATTTGATTGACAGGTGCCATCTTATCACGGTTTTTAATATTTCATTTGACTAATTTTAATAAGGCTTGGAGTTTGGATTGTTACAAAAACAAATACATTTTTAAAATTATTAAGGGAAAAAGAACGAAATAAAAACGTAACCATGGTAACAACATGAAAAGTTGATTTCCGTTGATAAAATAATTCATTTCATCTCTATTTTCAAACAAATTTTATTCGCGAGCAAAGCCATTTTAGAATCGTTTGGCTTGCTTTACTGAAGGTAAGCCTTGAATTTCGGGATTCTAAAAACAATTGTTACAGCTCTCCTGATGATCGTAGAAACTTCGAAAAAACGTCATTTTGTGCAGAAATTTTCAAGCTTTCGAATGACATAAGACTTGAAAATGTGTATGGAATATTTCTTCCCTATTTTATCGAATTTCCTCTAAGAATTCGAATAGAAAAAGAACGAAATGGAATGTTCGAAAAATCGCTTCGAGGTGCAAAACTACATGCTACAAACTAATTTTGTGCCAAGTGGCATGAAAATCGACCGAACGGTTTTGGCGCTACGCGCGTAACAGACAGACAGAAAGACAGAAAGAAAGAAGGACAGACAGAACCACCTTCAGCTTTATTATTAGTAGAGATAGAGATAGAGAAGAGATATAAGATTATGTTTCTAAAGAAAAGTATGTACAATAATTTTTATACTATTGGGAGGAAAAGGCAGTTTTTGTATTGGGCTTGAAAAGAAGCAGTCGTAGCTGAGTTTCCTGCAATAAATTCATCGGCAAAAAGGACTGATTAGCACAACAATAAATGAAATAATAAAGTTGTAATGAAGTATTCAATAGAATCATGTTTCTTGTGCAAATTAAAGGGCGAATACGGGCCTAAAAACTGAATGGAAATGTAACAAAAGATGTATGAGTGCATGTCCTGATACTAATTGCTCTTTTATGAAATAAACTCGAAATAAATAACCTGCATTATCGGAATTTGAATATTTTCTGAGGTTAAGTAATGAATTTTTTTCACTACGTCAATATTAGTTTATAAAGCGTAATGCAGCTTAAAAAGTAATTTGGAAATTAATTTTACAAATGATATCCAATGTCTGTTATCAAATAATATGTTATAAACAATGCAGAACGTTATAATTTTTTACTCCTTTTGATTATAATTACATGTCATTAATTGAATCTCCTAAACTTTAGGTTTTTAATGTAATGTAAGGTGTCGCACATATACTTGATTCAATTCTGCTTTAATGTGTAATTACCTAATCTTTGTCTTAGACAGATGAATTTTTAATTAAATTTAAGTAATAATCATATGAAATTAAAGTTTTATAGAAATGCAATGCAAATGAATAAACATAAGAATAATGACTTTTTTTAAGGTATGGAGCAAATATTACGTGTTTTTAAAGAGTTAACATCACTCATGATAAAAGCGCATTCAAACAATTCCCGGTATAATTGCAGATAATGTAATTAGATTTCAATTTATCTCCAACATCAGATAACGTATTACAAATTCAAATACAAATCCGCATCATTAAAATTTTCATTTACATCATAATATAAATTTCCTACATTCAAGACTTTGTATTAGATACAATAAAGTAATTTCAATACAGTTCTCTTCGCAATACATTAAGAAATAGAGTGGAAAAAGGGCAAAAAATACATGTATCCTTTTATTAATTAAATAAAATTTACTTCTTTCTAAGACAAACGATAATAATAAGAAACATATGAGATTCTGATTCAACGAAATTAATAAAAATTCTAATTGCAATTAATAAAAATTCGTGTGTATTATATTGTTTTTACTGCGTAGAATACTGGCAGCAAAGGTTTCAGTTTAAAACTGTAAAATGTACCGTAATGAACTATAAAATTAGCGGTTTGACAGTTTATTACCAAAAATTAGTAATTTTACAGTTTAATACTAAAAATTAGCAATTTTACAGTTTATTGCTGTAAAATTAGTAATTTTTACAGTTAGTTACTATAAAATTAGTTGTATTATACTGTAAAAACAACATCTATTTTTTGCAGTATATAGAGAATATTGAAATGAGTGGTGTCGCATGCTTGACCTTAATATCTGTACTTTCGAACCAGACTAACGTAAGTCGATTTTCGTCACTTTTCAGGAGAGGGTCGAAACCATTTTAGGACGCATGCAAAGATTGTGACTCGCGCTCTTTTAACCCTTTAAGCGCTCAATTATTTTACCAGAAATGCTTCCAAAAAAGGCATATATTTTTTTTGCATATAGTTAAGTACCATACTTAACAGAATAAGAATATAAAGAATTTTTAAATTTTTTTTTCGTTTTCAATGTTTTTACAATATTTTTTATTTTACAATTTTGGTCACAAAATCCCGAAATATTTGCTTTTTTCAAGCACATTCTGCATGCAGTAATGAATGGTTTACAAATTATGCAAAAATTTCTCTCACACGTACTGTGAATTTTGAGGTTTACAATTTTCCGAACAGTTCGGGAAAACCAGAAAAGGAAATCTGAAAATATCGATGCCCGTACGCCGTACGGGCAAACCAGATGAGTCCAATTTCGGGTAGCACGTACACCGTACGGGCAAATCGCTTAAAGGGTTAACGCTGATAAAAAATTGTGAAGGAATTTCTTTTGTAGAATAACGTGATCATGGGTCGATGCGGAATAAGATTCTACATACAATGCAGTAATGAAATGAAAATCGCCATTACTGGACTCAAGAATAATAATAATTCTGATAGAATTTCTTCTCATACTCATGCTTCATTAAAGGGATTCTAAAATTAATTCTCAGAGGGTTGCTATCTAACCAAAAAGAATTTTATGGAAGAAGGATGGTGAGATTTTATTTGTAAACAATCATATCGGCTATTGGCTTATTACTTCTGTCTAAGCCAAAAGTTTTTTTTTTAATGAGGAGGAAGACTAAACGCTGATTTTATGAATGAAGTAAAACCATACTTTATGCAAAATCAAACGATGAGGTTCGATTACGAATTCGTGCAGGCTTTCGCCATTAAATTCGTAGCATCTCATATATAAGAAAAAAAACTTTAATTACTTTTTAATTTACTTTTTTCGTAGAAGAGGATAGATTGAAATCTATGATAATGACATCCAGAAATAAGTGCATGTGGGCAAGAACTCTTATAGGTACATATTCCATCATTTGAACCGACGTTGATCCTTCCTAGCATCTTTTTTAAAATCCTATTGCAAATCGTTCCATACTAGCAAATTTTCATTCATAGATCACCATAGTAATGCTGAAATGAGAAAATGAAGATTCGAGACAATAAAAGCAGTAAATACATAATTTTAAAAAAATCTCTCGTACGTTTCGGTATCCTATGAAGATCGTTTCCGGAAGATACAAATTAAAAAGATGTTCAGAACCTAAGAGCACAATGACAGAGATCTGTTCCGCAAACAAAAAAATCGGAGCTTTTCCACAATGTTTCAGCAGCGGTAAAACTAAACATTAAAGTCAAGCTAAAAAACATTATATGATGTCAATACAACGTCCCCTTAACGAAAATCGGAAGATAAAACCAAATCTGAATTAACCTTATCCACCAGTTGAAGAATTTAAGAAAATGGAGAAACATAATCGAAAATGCAAATAAACCTCTCTGTTTGTATTTTGCCCCGCTTCTTTTTTCTTTTTTTTTTTAAATCACTGCTGCACTGAAAAAAAAAATTAACTGTTGTCTTTACAGTATAATACTGGCAGCCGATGTTCTAATTTAAAACTATAAAATGCCAAATAATAAGCTGTAAAACTAGCAATTTTCTTACTGTAAAGTCAGAAATTTTACAGTGCATTGCCGTAAAATTTAGCTGCATTATACTGTAAAAAAACGATATAATACTGGCAGCAGAGGTTCCAGTTGAAAACTGTAAAATGCACAGAAATAAACTGTAAAATAAGCATTTTTACAGCTTATAGCTGTAAAGTTAGAAATTTTGCAGTTTAGTACTGTAACAAAAGCAATTTTACAGCTTATTACTGTAAAATTAGCAATTTTACAGTTTAGTATTGTAAAATGAGCAATTTGACTGTTTGTTACTGTAAAATTAGAAATTTTATAGTTTATTACTACAAAATTAGCTGTATTATACTGTAAAAACAACAGTCATTTTTTACAGTGTGAGAACCCTTCTCGACCTTAACCTACTTTCCGAATGAAGCCATTTCCCTCCGTAGATCACCGTTAACCTTCCGAATGGTGTGATGGAGTTATGAGGGGAGACCAGCCCATACTTAATTCTGACAGTTATGAACCCTTCACTGCCCGAGCCTAAGTGGGGCGCTCCCATAACAGGCCATAACAGCCGACGCAAAATTACACTCGGCATCAAGGTAGATTCCCGCTTTTTATGGCCCGGAGGAATAATGATATGTAGGTGACAATGACGTCACTATCGTTTCGAGAGCACTAACATCTTTATCGTGAATGCCTTTCTTTCCTTACACTAGGTATACAAAGATATTGTTCCTACACTGTAAAAAATTAATGTTGTTTTTACAGTATGATACAGCTAATTTTATAGTAGTAAACTGTAAAAATGTCTACTTTTACAGCAATAACGAATTTTACAGCCCTAAAGTGTAATATTGTTAATTTTACAGTAATAAGCTGTAAAACTGCTAATTTTACTGTAATAAACTGTAAAATTACTAATTTAACAGTTTATTACAGTGCATTTTAATGTTTTAAACTGGAACCTCTGCTGTCAGTATTATACTGTTGTTTTTACAGTATAATATTGCAAAAATTTACGGCAGTAAACTGTAAAATTTCATTTTTAACGGTAAGAAACTGCAAAATTGCTAGTTTTACAATTTATTACGGTGCATTTTACAGTTTTAAATTGGAACCTCGGCTGTCAGTATAATACTGTAAAAACAACTTCGTTTTTTGCAGTGTATTATAACAACACTAGAGATATAGAGAGTTAGTTCAGCAGTTATTTGATAATTTTGAGAGGTAAAATTACAATTTTACATATGGTGTATGGCTAGAAAAAGGGGTCGAGAGTCATTTGGTTAACGATATTTTTATTTGAAAAAAATTTAAATGAAGTTTTAGAAGTTACAAACTTTTATCAATGTCAAAACGTGAAATAAAAATATTTCATATGAAAAATGTCCTCTAGGATGTTTCCTACAAAAAAAAAAGGAAATGAAATAAAATCATTAAAAAAAAATCGTTATGTTCTTCATCTTTCGTGACATTCTGCCATTCATTCATCAAAAACGAGAATTTCAACTTAAGTATTAAGGTCTGTACACGATTTAGAATCATTTTCTTGGTCTTATTTTTTGCTATTTAATTTTTAAGAATTACCTATTTTTACTTCTCTTTTGAGCTATTCCACGGAAAACGGTCATTTTGTCCGCACGTGACAACTTAAAATAATAAATATTGTAGCATTTGAATCACGTGTTACACTTTCTGATCCTAGAATTCATCTTAAAATCCAAAGACTTAAACTAAAGGCTAGCAAAAGGAAGCCTACAGTGCATACTCTTTCAAAAAGGTGTGGGGGGGGAGGAAAAATTCTCTGAAGGGGAGGGGGTGAACAGGAGAGAAAGTGGGTATCGGGAAAATTCCTTATCATTTGCTCCATATTTATTTCTTCAGATTTTTTTTTTTAAATTTTCATTTGAAAATAGGTTGAAATGCAGGATCCAAGAATCAACAACATATCTTTCAATAGTTAAATTTAAAATAAAGAAGTGCTACATTTGAGTCATACGTGAAACACACACTGATCCTTTACCACATCTTAAACTCCAAGCACTTAAATTAAGCGCGGACAAAAGGAAGCAGACAGTGCATTCTCTCTTAAAAAGGGAAAAACAAAGAAAAATACTCGCGGAGGGGGAGGGGAGAGTGAGTGAACAGAAGAAAAAGTGGGTATAGGGAGAACCGCTTAGTTGAGGGGATGAAAGTGGATAGGGGCTGTGCTTATGGATCACGAAACACTGGATAGCAGACTGTACGAAGGGAGGGGGTGGCGAAGTAAGATGGATTACAGACGATTTTTGTGTTTTTTTGTTCTCCTTGTGGAAGTAAATTCCTGCTTCCCTTTGAGTCGATGCATCATCATTACTGCGCTTTCGGGCCGGAATTTGAACTGTAAATGCGACGTTTCTAGGGCCGGTCCTGTCATTTAACATTACCGCAAGCTTTTTTACGCTGTCAGAGGTGGCGGTATCAACATATCCGATGGACTGTCGGCCAGCGCAAACTATCCCCTCGGCGCCTTTTGCGGCCAAATGAGTGGATAAAAAGCTGCATTACAGTCCAAGTTTAAACAGTCTGGTCGAAAAATGCTTTCGCGTAAATCCCGGGCATCGTTTGAACTATGGAGTGATCTTTCGACACCTGAAAGTTGGTGTTTGAACGTATTAAAGTTTAAATACCATTGCAACATACATGCACACTGTAAAAGTGAATGTTGTTTTCCAGTATAATACAGCTAATTTTATAGTAATAAACTGTAAAAACTTCAATGAATTGCTCATTTTACAGTACTAAACAGTAAAATTGCTAAGTTTACGGTAATAAACTGTAAAATTGCTAAGTTTACAGTAATAAACTGTAAAATTGCTAAGTTTACAGTAATAAACTGTAAAATTGCTAAGTTTACAGTAATAAACTGAAATTTCTAATTTTACAATTTATTAAACTGCAGTTTACAGATTTAAACTAGAACCCCTGCTGCCAGTATTATACTGTTATTTTTACAGTACAATACAGCTAACTTTTACGACAATAAACCCCATGAACTCTTACTGCAAAGTAAATTTTTAAATTACAGTAAGACTGTAAAATTGCTCGTTTTATAGTTTATTACTGTGCATTTTACAGTTTTAAATTGGAACGTCGGCCACCAGTATTATGTTGTAAAAACTGAAGCTCATTTTTTGCAGTGCACAGTAAAATGCACCTTTTATGTGAATGATACTGTAGTTACTAACATTAACAAATAAATACAAAGTTGCAAACTACACACTATTAATGAATACAGAGGTGATGGTATTAAAGTCAATAAATACAGTGTAAATAAATACAGAGTATCAATAAATACAGAGGTGGCGGTGTCAACATGATTTGATAGTCTTTCTTTCGACTATCGCAAATCCCTTTGTTTTTCTGCCACCAACTGCCCAAACAGCACTACTTTGTCCTTTGGACGTCCTAGAAATGTCATTTCAGGACTAACTCAAAATATTAACTCATCCTTCGGACGTTTAAATTTCATCCCGCGGTAATCGAGGGACAGCCTAGGGACCGTTCAATGTCCGCGAAGTGTTCTTCCCCAGTTGGTCCCTGTGTTGTCAGCAGCCATCCCGAGGACTTAAGCCTTTCGTGGTCCTCAGGACGTTCAGAAAACATTATCCCCAGGTTGTTAAAATGATGTCAGACGTTCTTTTATTGGCTATGTCTAGGACCAAGCTTTTTGTGGTTGGTCCTTCGGACGTTAAATGGACTAATTAAAATGAACAAAAGACGTCCTACGAACTATAGCCGTTCAAATTTTGGTTCTCTTTAGAACATTAGACGGACTATACATCAAGTGTTCAACGAAAAATTTAATTAATAATTTGGCTGTCTACAAGTACTCGAGGGATCTTTTACATGCCGCATAATCATACGACATGAGCGCTGTCGATTTTCTGCATCATGAAAATCCACTGACTGGAGCCGGATTCGAACCCGCGCTTTTGGGCGTAAGAGGCCAGCGTCTTAACCACTATACCACTCTGTCGGTGGTAAAGTGTCATAATTTCAATCTTTTTGGAATTAAAAAAGCCCTTTTGATTTCAGAAATAAAAAAATAATGTTAGCTATCTTTTCGGCATTAGGGCATTTCTTCAACCTCGGTGCGAAAAACTATTGTTTTGGAAAACTATTTCAGAACTATTTTTAAAATTTTAATAATAAAAAATATTACATCAGTGAATGATTTTTAAGTAATACTAATACAATTCAAATATATTTGAAAAAAAAAACCCGTATTTTTGCCCTAAAGTAAACTATTTAAGAATGATAATAACAAATTTCAAATGTGTGTGCTTATAACAGAAAATGGTGTATTTACTTATTTTTATTTTTATTTCTTTTACAATTAAAATATGTCAATTTAAAAAAAAAATCGTCTAATAAATTTAGGGATAGTTTGTTTTTATAATAATTTAAAACTAAAATTTTTATTTTGGAGGTTTAAAGAGAAAAAAAAACGTCAGTAGAATTATATTTCACATTTTATAATGAATTTAAAAAGAAAAAGAAAGAAAAAAAGCTTAAAACAATCATCGTTTAAAAAAAAAAAATTCTTCAGGATATACTGTAGTGTATTAATATCAGTCATTATCCTAGTATAAACTTTAATAAATCAAGTTCAAATTTTGGTGTTTTAAATTTGAGAGAAGGAGAGCATTTTTGGCAAAACTTTTTTTTTTAATTTTGACCTCTATCAAAATTTGCAAGAATTTTGACTATCATGAACGTTTTAAAAATGTATGTCCATTTCCACACACAAAAATTTGAACTAAATTATTTTTGACTCTTAAAATGTTCCTCTACTTTTTTGTTCATTAATATTCTTTGAAAATACTTTTTTGAAAATACTTTGAAAATATTTTTATGTAACTTCGTTCATTTCTCGGCTTTATAGTAGTTAAATATTTTAACTTTACTTTTAAAAAAATCCAAGTTCTTCGGAACAAATCGCCCACTTTTCCATTTAAAATAAAGTATATTAGAAGTCCAAAAATTTCATAGATGAATATGGAAAAAAAAATTCACTTCGTACTCACCACTTTCACTCAAAATAAAAATTTTCGAAGTTAAATAAGTTCGTCCTATAATCGACTGATTTGACTCATTTGCAGGACATCCTAAAATTAAGACCGCAGGATGTCAGAAAATAAAGTCCTTCGTACGTCCTGAAATGTTGCAATTTACTTCAGGCTATCCGGAGGACAATAATAAAATTTGTACTTGGGACGTCCTATATGATGCTCCTTAGGATGACCTCATATCATCAAATTTTACAGTATACCATGACATAATTAAAAAAAAATATTTCGGACAAACACAAGCTTGTTTTGTATTTATTTGGTTTTTAAAATTAGTTGCAGAGCTACTTTGAGCTTTCCACTTCATATTTAATTGTAAAATTTAAAAAAAATTGTATTTTTTCAAGGAATTTTTTCCTTCAAAAATTTGTAGCATATTTTTATGTTTAGTTAGTTTAAATATTATTTTCATCCTTCGTATAAGTTTTGTGCATCATAGTTTACTGTCATTTGTAGTAAATTTCATTGAGAAAATAAAAAATAAAATTTTCCCTACAAGTTGAAAATAATGTCCTAAAAACAATTGATTTTGTTGAGACTTGAGACATCCTTAGAGATAAGTTCCCAGGACATCTGGAAAAAAAATCCGTGGTACGTCCTGAAAGGATGCGGATCACTTTTGGTCATCCTTAGACCTAAAAAAAAATAGTCCGTGGGACGTCCTTTCAGGCGCATCTAAGGATCGCCAAATTTCATCGATTTTGACATCGAACCATATTTGGACGTTCGGGACATAAAATGAACGTCCATTGGACATTTCGTGCTGTCTGGGTGACTGGATAAAACGCTGTATTACATCCCAAGTTTAAACCATCTTGTTAAAAAATGTTTTCGCGTAGATTCCAAGCATCGTTTAAACTTTGAAGTGACCTTCAATGAGCAAAAGTTAATGTATGAAGGTATCAAAGTTTAAATAATGTTGTAACAAGAATTGCATGTAGGGGAAGACCGCCTATATTGGACCCCCTAAGAGCAGGAGGCCTGTGTCGCTCAACGTGAAGCAAAACAGAAATGCCAAATAGTGCATCGTAGGCTAAATTTAATCAGGAACCGACCTAGCAGCTTATATTTTCTGAAAATATGAAAATTATTTGTTAAAAAATTATCTTATAAAAAGTTGCAAAAGTCCAATTTAGGAATATATGCGCCTAAATTGAACCATGCGCTTCCTAAATTGGTCCGTACCAGGAAATCATAGAATAATTTATATTTGAACTATACAGCTATTTTCCAGGATTTGCTATAGAATTTCTTTTGCTTCGGCCTCACTTAGGCAGTATTGATAAACTTGCCGATGGCATTTCATACACTTAATCATGTTAAGTCGTAGCTAGTTCTTGTACATGGTGTATAACTTACACCGAACATGTAACGTGTTTACTTTGAGTAGTTTTATCTGGACTACTTACCTCTAATTCTGCTGCAGCCAAATCAATGTCATTAAACACATGTCAATAAACAGGCCAAACTCCGTTTCTTTGGAATCAAATCACAGCATTTGCCATGGTCTTGATTGCAGTTTGCCCATAAGAGTTACCCAACAGTTCTCCTATGCGATATTAGATAATGGATCTCATTGAATGTTCTCGAGTCCATGTATCGCATGCTCGATTAAAATATGTAGACAGAGACTGAATAAAGACCACACCTATGTGCATGATGTGCTTAAACAGAAAGCATTATTATATCGTTCTCGTTGTCAAGTTTATTGCATCAATGTCCTTTATGTAAGTACTGTGACTATCCATTAATAGAAGGATATTCTTTTTACATTGCTTGGCTTAACAGTTTTGATGAATTGTTGTGTCAACTGTGTGAATTATCGTTTGTGATCCAACCTTTTTTTTTTTTTTTTTTGAACAAGAATATTTCTCACCAGAGGATGCTTTTACGGTAAATTCATACATGGAACGTAATCTTTTGAAAATAAGCATGGGGAGCTGTATTTTCTGTTCACCACTCATTACTGCTCCAACATGGTGTTTGCCTCCTATACGTCAATATATTTTGGGACTTTTGAACAGTGAAAAGACCAGCTTCATCTACATTGAACATTTTAGTAGCATATAAATAGTTTCCTTTTAAAATCTTTTCGAAAATATCAAAGAATTTAATATTTTTCTCTCAGTAAACCAGCATAAATTTTATTTGTTAATAACTATGTTTAACAACCTGAAACTTCAGCTTAATAAATGAAGAGAAAAAAAATATACATTTTAAGAAGTTGCAGCTTCTGCTTGATAAAAATGTGCTTGATAAAAAAGTTTAAATGAATATCGTGAATAGGTTGTGAAGTATGCTTAAACTAATTTTAACTACGCTATTAAATAAGATGAGTCACTTATTTTATGTTATGATTAATAAAAAGTCTTGTTTAAAATCATATTCTTAAATTGGACCACCGGTCCAATATAGGAAAAAATTTTTGGTCCAATAAAGGAAAACTCGCCATTTTTTATTCTTCAGTTCATTGCTCTGTTAAAAATTATTACAATCGCGCATGTAAATACATCAATGTAATCCTTATTAAACACAGATTATAATACTGTAACAGCATTTTACCTCAACTCACAAGTTTTTGAGTTATCCTTCTAGAAACAAGTCCGCGAAATAAGATTTCGCACGTTTTCAGCATAAATCTAGCCGTAACTCACGCTAAACAGTTCGATGCGTGGGGAAACTTCATACACATTGGTTTTATTCCTAAAACTTTATGTTTTTACTGTTAAAGTGTAGCACAGATCTCTGTACTAGATTTTAAGCCCGAAGTCCAATTTAAGCAGTGGTCCAATATAGGCGGTCTTCCCCTACTACTAATTCATCTTGGTGAGCTTTTGAGTGAAGAAGTCTGCATTTATTAAAGTTGATGCGATATTTGATCAGAATTTTTATCAATTTTTGGAGTATGCACTTTCACTGCACAATATATATATTTTTTCCATACAGTGGCAATTTGCGAAATTTGATCTATTGACTGATTAAAGTTTTAACAATATTGCAGAAGACTCTTTTATATTTTCAAGGGTGCACTCGAGCATGTGACGGAGTTGCTTTAGAAAATTGATTAGGAACTAACAACAATTAAAAACAAGTACAGGATGAAGTTGTACGTTTTTACCAAAACTTAAAACATTATGAAAATTTTTTAAGAATGACACTATTTACATTCAAAATCACCCAGCTTTTGAAATTTTACAATTGCCAAAAATTTCTTTGTCCATTTAGTGTTCGTACTGTTTTTTTTTTCTTTTTCATTCCTTTGGATTTTATTTGTGGCTTCAAAAATTTAAGTTCGATTACCTTATACCTTTTGTCAAAAGTAATTAAAGACCATGTTGCAAAAAAAAAAAAAAAAATAATAATAATAACAATAAAAGAAAATTAAAAAAAAAACACTAAAAATACGTTATCGATATAGGAGTAAAAATATACGTGATGAAGTAACTGTACTGCCCGATTTAAAGGAATAAATAAAAGGAAATTTATTAACTTTGCATATAAGTCTAATAAAAAAATAGACATACAGCATTCCGTGAAAGTATAAATAAAAACTTCCTGACATAGTTGAGGAAAGAAGTTTTAATTTGTCATAGTAAATGTTACATCTTTTTTCCCAAAATTAAACTCCAAACTTTTATTCTTACACGCAAAATTACAGAAACGAATCAGTTTTTATGTCTAACAACTAATTTGAGCACGTAGTAAGTAATTATGTAGGGTTACTAGTGACTAACGTAGTGACTTCCATCAAATTTAAATAGACAAACAATTTTGAAATTTCCATCTTACTAAAATAATTGAAGTACAAAACTGTTTCAGGCAAACAAATGAAATGTATTACATTGTTACTGAGCAAAATTAAATAAGTAAAAGCCCTTAACAGCATGCACTTAATATTTATGAGCAAATTAAATGAAGTCTTATATTTTAAATTTTCAATCGTCAAAACTGCTACAATAATGTTTATTTGTTTTCAATCAGAGTTTTACATTTTTTGATGTAGATTATTTTCCTTCCTGTCTCAGGCAAAAGATTTTACAATCGAACGAAACTGTATATGAAGTTTATATTCATTGCAAAAAATGAACGGTTGTTTTTACAGTATAATACTGGCAGCCGAGGTTCCAATTTAAAACTGTTAAATTCATAGTAATAAACTGTAAAACTAGCAATTTTAGTTTCTTACTGTAAAGTTAGAAATTTTACAGTTTATTACTGTAAAATTTAGCTGTATTATACTATAAAAACAACAGTGTAATACTGGTAGCAGAGGTTTCAGTTTAAAACTGTAAATTGCAAAGTAATAAACTATAAAATTATCAATTGTTACAGTTTATTACTATAAAATTAGCTGTACTTTACTGTAAAAACAACATCCATTTTTAGTGTTTGAGCTGCTTTGCGGTTTGGCGATGCTTTGGTGATAAAACAAAAAATGTTTCTAGCTCTCTTTAAAGCCTGTGTAATATAAGTTAGTGGTAAATATCTATGCTAAAGATACAAAAAGACAACTCATAACATTCATACCAAAGTCTCCTGTAATGATTTGAATTGAATAGGTATTTATATTTATGCGTGAAATAACCGGACGGTAGAAAGAAAAAGCGCATTCGAAAGAGAACATTCCTATTTCTCTCTGTTAGTTGTCAGAAAAAACAATGCGATTACTTAAAGACTCTCATAGGTCAAATTGGCAACAGTCCTTAGCTCCTGTCCACGTCACTGCTTGCGTCATACAGGGGAGCGAAAACTAACGGCTGCCGCCTGTCAAAGCAAACACAAATAGGAAAAAAGGAAGCAAATCATTATCGACATTTCCATATTGCAATATGTTTTCTGTCAACCTCCCGTTTTATCCTCCAACGCTCCCTGCTCTCGCCCTCTCTCCTCATTTTGAGGTAGACTCGTAAACATAAACCCCTCAAATTCTGAGAGTTCTTCATCACTATCCGCACAGTTTATGTTCACATTTTTAGTAAAGGACACTCTGAAAGAACTGCATTGCTTACATAAGCTAAAATAAAGACTATTAAGGCAATACAGTTTTATGCATTGAAAGGAGATAAAGTTCTTTCCATTGATTAATTCATGGGACTACCAGTAAAAAGTAAAATCTTTAATATTTCATTCAAAAGGTACTAAAAAATCTTATTTTTTTTTAAATATGTTTTGAGATTTTGAGACATTCTAAATCCACATTTTTTTAAAATCTATAAATTATTCAGAAAACTAAAAGAACCCAAATGAAGTTTTCATTGAAATTAATTTTCATTTCCTGTCTTTTCTGAAACACACATCGAAGTTTTCCTTTACGCAAACAGCGCTAGCAAAAATGAAAAAAAAAAAAAAAAAAGTATCTACTTTACATATTAGAAACTGCAAAATGGTAATTGGTTATACACTGTTGGGATATAACGCTCCAAAAGCTAGTGTACATGCAATATGTGGGTTTCAAACAATGATGTACCAAAGTTAAGTAACGAAAATCTTTTTTTAGGGGGACGAGTTTCAAACATTCAACTGTAAACTATGTTTAAGTTAACTGTTTCCAATATTGGTGGATCATATCCTTCTGCAGTATCTAACAAAGAGATAGAAGTTTTTTAAACGAATTTCCACGATGTGTTTATCAAGAGATATAATTAATAGAATAATTTTTTGAGGCGGTATGGAAATGAAAAAAATAGCAAATTGTGGTATGTTAAACTGACACGATTACCTCTGAGCAGCTGGGTCATAGATTGGTAAAAAAGGTATTGTTACAGTTTCGCCTAAAATAAACTTCCCGCAAGTAACACAAGAATACACCTACGCATGTCGAAATGGATTTGGAAAGAAAATAGCATGCACGTGCTTAGGAGTTAAAGAAAATGGATACTTTCACGAAAACTAATTACTTTCTTGTAAATCTGATTTGTATGTAGGAAATGTGCATTTTAATTTCATATTATTCAGCTTCAGATCAATGACTGCACATATTAGCTGCTAACGCAATTAAAGCACCTGTAACAAACACTAATAAATCGTCAAAGTGGATCTGTCAAGCATTTAACTGGATGTGTCCCTGCATACATCTATCCTCATGTATAAAAATATAAAAATTAATAAATAAATGCAAAAAAAAAACTTTAAACTCAAATAATATTTCACTCTACGCCTTTTTGGAACCAAATTAAAAGTTTATAAACACTTAATTATCCAGCTGGTCTTATGGCTCCCTTTTAACTACACACCAGCAGCTGTTAATCATTATCACAAGCAGCGAGTAAAATTTAACATTCAAATGATTAAATGTATTTTAAATGCCTTCTTAGTACTTGCCATTAATAATGACCTCCAGTTCAGGTCCTGCCATCTATTCATTGGCGTATTAAAATAAAACTAATAACAATAATAAAAAAAAAATCTTGCACGAATCCAATTAATTAGTAAGCGAACTGTAACTTTGAACCACTCTCCAAAGCAGAAAATCTCTCAAACATAGCGAGCAATTAAATTAAAAATGAGTTCCCCGAAAAGTAATAAAAATAATCTCAATAATCTGCTTATAAAATCTGAGAAATTAAGAAGCTTAAGAGCGAGTCATGCTGATATATCATAAAATAAAATTATACCGATAGGTTTGAAAGGAGGGGAAAAAATACGAAAGAAATTTGACTAAAAAAATGTATCTCCCAATCTTCGTAAAATCATCCCATCATCATTAGGATACGGTGCAATTGATTACACAGATAGCTTAAACCGCAATTTCGGTGCATTTAATAATTCCGTAATTAGCCGTTTTTCAACCCATTTGCTTGCACTTTCGCTTCCATTAAAAGCAAATCACTTCAAAACAGTCTTCGCCGTAATTGATATAAGAGGATTAATAGGCCCTTCTCTCTCTAAAGTGAGTTTTAAGAAATATGATTTTCTTCATTATTTGAAATTTTTTTTCCTCTTGCGGAGCACTTCATATTCTTATAGGAACGATAATCTCTTTCTTAATATGGGAAGATCTTGGTGGCGTAATAAGGAAAAAATACACTCCCCACCGACCCCCTCCCCCTCCCGATTCCTTGCATTAATAACACTCATAAGTGATTCGAAACATTAAAAAATGTTAAAACCATTTGAGAAATAATATCGCAGTCACTAATTTTGCCTTGTGAAGTTAATAAAATGCGTAAAAATTTAATTTCTTAGCTTTGGTCTTTTTTTTCTCACCATCTTTTTTTTTTCTTCTTTCAGCGGGATTTGTATATTATTGTTAAGTGATGTGTTGAAATCAAATCTCTATTTAAATTTAACTTCTCTAATGTCTTTATACAAATTAGTTTCTTATGGTAGCTTAAATATTCGTTAATTAATTGTAGGCCCACTCATGTGGAATTGAGATGGTAAAAAAATATTAAGTCATTTATGAATAAATATTGAAGTCAGCTGTTTTTCTTAATGATGCCAAGAAGATGAATAAACGTCAAAAGAATTATTTTTCAAAGATGAATTAATAAAAGACTGTTAATTTTTGAAAATGGAGAAGAAAAAAAAGAATAATTTTATTCGACAATCAACTTTTATTATATAATTAACGACGACGCATAATCAGATGAAAAACGTTTTAAAGTCAAAACGATGACAATTAACTGTTCAAAAGCGAAAGTCAAAATTACAAGTGTCTTATTTTTAAATATACTTTATGCTTTTATTTTTTGTAAGACATTGATTGTAACAAACTTTCTATTTTATATGCCTTAAAAAAATTTTAAATACGAATATCTTTAAGCAATGTGTTGAAGGCAAACTGGACAAAAAAAAATCAATCCAGCGAAATCTAACGATTCTACAATTATTCAAAATGATTGGTATTACTTTATTTTTTATGAATTCATCTATGTAAATGCAAGCGTAAAGCTTGTATTCAAAATATTCTACTAGAATTTGTTTTTCGCAAAAGAGAAAAAACAAATGTTAGGCGTGTATTCATTGATTTCCGTCCCCATGTTTTCTGTTAAAGAGAATTTAAAAAATGTTTTCGAAGAAAAACCATATTTAAAGATCACATCTTTTGAAAACAAAAATGTACAATAATAATAACAATTTGCCAGTTACGTTAGTTCTTAAATAACATTTGAACACATGCATTAAGTTATTTAAAAAAATAAGAATTATATATACATATATATATAAAAGCAAACTTTAACTTGTCTATTTGAAGTTTTCTTGTTGAATAATACATCATCATAATTGCATACTACAATTTATATTAGTAGTGCAAACGTCATCTTTTTTAAAAGTTATTGAAAAAAACGTGTATAGAAAACATGCAAAAAGAAAAACAAAAAAAAACAATTCTACATACTTTTTTATGCTAATAAAAACAAATAAATAAGTAAAACAGATGAATTTTAAGTGACTATTTGAAGCTATTAAAATGTTTTCCATAATTTTTCGCATATTGTAATATGATACGTAATTTTGAATTACAAACTAAATTTACATTAAGGACTGATTACATTTTACGGGACGATATGGAAACCGTTTAAGTTTTTCAATGAAAGACAGAATGGTTGAAAATTATTGTAAAAGTCAAAAACTTTTATCGAGTTCAGAATTTTACTTTTTTTTTTTTGACGTGATGTAATGTGTTTCTGGGAAATAAAATAGCAAATCTAAAATTCTCTTTTAAAATATTTTAGTATTAAAAAAAAAATTAAGAATTTCGCTCTCAATAAACTGATTGAAGCATTTAAAGTACTTTTAATCAGAACTCCTAAAAAGGACAAATCAAATTATCCATCTTTGAGTTTACTTTTCATTTAGCTCTGTAAAATAGATTATAAAATACACACCAATATTTTATAGTATTTTCAACACCTTTAACCAGATAAAATCAGTTTAAGAGGCAGTTAAAATGATACTTTCTAGCTCGGAACAGAAAAAAATAACTGGTGAAAAAAATCAGTCAAAAGCGACAACACCCATAGCAAGATCGAACCTACGATCTTCGCCGTTCTATCCAACCGCGCCATTTTAGTTTTCGGATGTAGTTTATTGAAGTAATGTATCATAAAAAAGGGAAACAAACGGTGTTTCTAATACAAAAAAAACTGCTGATCTACTTCTCATCGCCGGCGAGCGTTGGCGTCGGCGAGCTTTAAAATGAGGGGTAAATCACGGAATTTTATAAAGTTTAAGAAAGTTCTCGCGTCGCAACAGAAAAACAGGCTAGAGAAATTATGTATAAGATTAATCACAGAACTTGTAAAAATATTCAACTTTCCAGAGAATTAGAACCTGATAATATTTTTGGCACGTAAGGTAAGTGAATATTAACTTTCATTAAGGCTACAGTGGAAACAAAAAATGTTTTTCTACAATTATTGATCTAAATGTCTAACGTTTTGTGCTTGTATATTTATTACATCTAAAAGCATAAAAAATTGGCGCAACAACTATGAATACTTTTCTTGAAATTTAGAATTAAAAAAGAAAAAAAAAAAAAAAAACGAAAATCCCAAAATTTCAAATTGCTCCATGAGTCACAATTTTTTTCAAACTTTAAATTTTCACTAAATTTCCAATCATTAGGCATGATTGCATGAATCTATGCATTGCATGTAATGTTTCATGAGAAAGTTAATAACAATGGCTGAAAATGAAAATTTCTGAATTTTTTATTAAATAAGGTAACTTTAACAAGTCTAATTTCTAATTTTACAGAACTGTAATGACTAAAATTCATCTATGAAATTATAACTAGACAGTATCTTAATGTATTTCTAAAGTTTAGTTATAATACAATAAATATTGTAATGCATGGAGCAATTTGAATTTGGAGCATTTGGGGATTATCGTGAAAAAAAAATTTATTTTAAATTTCGAAAAAAGTATTCATTGTTTTTGCACCAATTTTTTTATGCTTTTAGATGCAGTAAATATACAAGCACACAAAGTTTTAGACATACAGATCAATAATTGAAAAAAAAAATCTTGTATCCCCTGTAGGGCAATTCCATGCAAGTGTGGAAAAGCGTTGGAAATATAAAACTACAGCAATGCGTCTGTTTTGCATATTTTTTTATTTAAAAATGTTTGAAGTTTATTATTTATACTAATTTTTTGTCAAGAATGTAGTATTTTTAGTTTGGCAGCACTTTGAAGTTGGAAATGAAATATTTAACTTTTGGTAAGGCAAATGATCAATCTTTCAACGTTGGTAAGTTTCAATTTTTTGCTTTAGATAACTGTTTTAAAGGAAGAATATTGATTATTACACTTTAATTCAATATTGTGAATTGCTTAAACGAATGTTTTCACTTAAATTATGTGATTTATATAAACTTCAAAAATGCACTGTTCTATGTAACGTAAGTTACCAAAAACATATTAAAGTTCATGATGTGCATAAAGAAAGGGCAATGCAATGTTAACAATGCTATATTTTCTATCTTATAAGTGTGTATTAAGCAAATAGTTAAAGTTTTTTTTTTAATATTGTTTATTTAATTTTTTGTGCTACAATCAAAATGTGTAACGTAAGTTACCGAAATATGCAGGTAATGTAAGTTACCTAAGTAGGACTTAAATACTTGCGTTTATAAAGAAAGTAAATTGTGAAATAAACCTATGTGGTTAGTAGAAGTAATTTATTCAAGAATTCCTTTAAATGTACTGTATTTACTTAATTTAAATTAATCATATTTCTTAAAATATCTCTATTTGTTAATAAGATTACAATACACCTCTATTATAAATTACATGTTTCTTTTTGGCTTTTAAGATATTAATTATCTCTAAACTATATCACTGCATTCGGAATATTTAAGAGGTAATTTACTAAAAATTATTCAGAAATGGACTTCTGTTATGCTTTAAAGTTTTGAAATATGTTTTGGAAAAAACAAATATAAAAATATTTTATCTCTTACAGGTGAAATATATTTTATTCTGCATTAAAATGCCACTGAACTCTGCAGAAAGATGCGCTGTAAAAGGGGTATGTGAAAAGTCATGTGGATATTACAGATTCGAAAATAAAAGTCACTCTTGATGGTACTAAAATATGTAGAAAAAGCAAAATTTATCAAAACTATTTTCTGAAGATCCGCACATTGACAATCAACATTTGAGAACTAGAAATGGACAAACTGTGGGGTTTCGTTTAGTTAAGTATTTCAAGGAACAAGAAGAAAAAACAGAGATAAAAGCCGGTGAATGGTGTGTGATGAAGTACGAAAATACATTGTATCCTTGAGTTGTGACAATTATTGAAGAAAACGAGTTTAAAGTAAAAGTAATGGCTGCTGTTGGAACCTATTATATATGGCCAGAAACGACAGATGAAATTTATTATGAGAAAACGTGATTCGAAAAATTGAACCTACCTGAACTTGTTAATAACAGTGACCAGTTTGCATTTAAAAGTTTTATGTTATATAATATTTTCGATTGTTCATTGAATTTGGTATTAAATTTCTATAAATTCAATTTATAATTGTTAATTTTCAATATTTTGATCTAAACTAAGCTGTAGTTTACATTCATTAATTTTTGTAATAAAGATTTGGTTGTAAGTAAATTTTGTAGCGCAAGTTACTGTAACGTAAGTTACCCAGTCAAAAATTCCCATAATTCCCAATTTTTGAAATAAATTTTTAAATTAATGAAAATCAATTCCTGAGCATTATAAGGAACTGATAAATTATACTTCAAACAAGAAAACAGCTGTAATAGAGCAGAAATTTGCCTTGAAACCAATTTTCATATTATGTCATTCCCTTTTTGTGTAACGTAAGTTACTGCCTTAATTTTGACTGCTAAATTTTGAAAAATTTTAATGCATCGAATAATTTTGCATTTTAATTTTCCTTTTGACTGTCATTTTCATAGAAAACTTTTATTCACGGTTTGTATGACAATATTTGTCTGTACTGAGGTGCTAAATGCCTAAGCGTTGGTCAAAATGTAACGAAAGTTACCGTGGAATTGCCCTGTAGCCTCAGATTATTAATTGTAATTTTTTTCGATTTATTAAGGCATTTCGCGATTATTACAAATGCTTTTTAATATAAGTAAACTAGGGAGAACTGAAAACCCTGCAGAACAGTTCTAAGTATTCACACAGAAAACGGTCGAAGAGTCGTTTAAGTTCAGCACTGAACGAGAATCATTATTGAGCAACCTCAAACAAGAGCGGCATATAAAACAGAGAATTGGATGCTCTAAAATATATCATCTCTATTTTGAAGAAAATTGTAGAAATGAAGTAATTTTGGAGTTTTATTGCTATAGTTATCTAGAAAAGAACTTAATTAAAAGTAAAACTACTTAGTAAATAAAAGAAAACTCATTCCTGGAATTATTTTTGTTCAGCCATTAAAAGAACTTCATAACTTTATAAAAGAACAAATACAATAACGGGCTCAGGATGAGAAAAATTTAGAACAAAATATCATAATAGCGAAGGGAACTAAAGAGTGTATAACCAATGGTACCCTCGGGACGTGTATTGAGCAGAGAAGAACAAAAACATAATAGAATGATTCTCAGCATAGAAAAGAAGTAAATACACAAAAAAGTAATAGATTGGAAAAAACAGAACAAATAACAGTCACAAATAAAGTGGAGAGTACAGAGGAATAAAAATAACATTTTAAAAGCAACAAACTATTCGTGTCAAAAAGTATGCTCGTACAAAAAAATAGAGCAAAAAAATATAAATAAAAAATAAAGCTGCCAGGATAGTAAGTTATTGAAGACGTCCGCACAAGAATCAATATACAGATAAAGAAAGAAAAGGAATTATAAGGGGAATGAAGTTCTTCTAAAGTAAAAACTTAAAAACTGAGATGAGGCTGATAAGAGAAAATGAAAAGAATTGATATATAAGTTGATCTTTTTCGTTGTAGTTTTTTGACAATTGTCAACAAGCCTTAGAGAAAAAGCGATTGGAATTCTGATGAAAGGTTATGATGTAAACGGCATCAGTTAGGTCTTTTAGTTCTTCCCTTTGCGCTATTTATTGATGTTTTATTTATTTCCTCGGGCATCCGATGAAAGTTAGAGTTCTGTAAAGTTTTTCTTTTTCTTCCTTTACGTCATTATACAGACGAAATGGATTTGTCGTGACCGTTATGAACATTTTCTGAAGATTCTAAAGTTAGATTATATTTCCGCGCATAGAGATGAAACAGCATCAGATGATATCGAATAATTTAGATAAAAGTTATATGAAGAATTTATTTGCCGAAAGTTTGATTCAATGAGTTATTTAAAGTTTGAATGATGTATGGAAGGTTTAAATGTTTTAACTTTTAATTGATTTCAAAACCAATTCATGCTTACAGTTATTGTCGATATAATAAGAGAATAAAAGCAAATAGACTTAGTTCTTGAATTTTAAGTCTACTTATGTTAGTACCAGCTTTTTAATTTTTTACCTTGCATTTCTTCGATATAAATCAAACACAAGGTAGGAAATAAAAAAGAAGGATTAAAAAATACATTTTCTCAAAAAGAATAGCTGCTTTAAAAAGAAGTAAAAAAATAAAGATGTCCAACATGTTGTAGAGTAGCCGTCGCTTATACGAATCACGTTTGCTCCAAACAGTTTTGATTCGATAAAGCGGCTGAATCAATAAAGCGGCTAATTCAATACAGCTGGATTTTACAATGTTTTTGGCGATCTAATTCATTAAAGCGACTGATTCAACTAACTACTGAGTCGATTAACCGGCGTCCCCCTGTGATTTATTGTTTTTGGTTCTTTTTTCTTTTCTGTCTTTAGGGAGGGGGGGAGCAAAAATATTTAACTTTCGCTATTTTAATTTTTACTCACATTACTTTACACAGCAAATTTTATGCAATTTTAAGTATTTTTCACCATGAATTTTGAGTTAAAATATGAAATTAAATGTTGTTTTACAAAAAAATGTATTTATAAACAATCATAATATTTTTTGCCAATAATTAAGATTCTAATGCCTAAATAGCATGAAAAAAAACTTTTATAAACTGTATGTATATACATATTCGATAACTTATGCAATAAATTTTGAACTTCGGAGAAACATATATCCCATAATTGTCCTTAAAGTGCTAAGAATCCATTAAAAGTACATAAAAAATTTTCACTTTCAGAAAAAACTTGTATTTAACGTTCTTAATATGTTACAGATAACTGACCTTGTGTGATGTTTTACTGTAAGAGCATTAGCAACTACTTCTTATAAACACCGTCTATGGTTTGGAACCTCATTTCAACTTATATTAGCTATAACGTTAAATTATGTAGCTTAAATTTCGCCGAGAATACATGAAAAGGTAATTCAACTGGAACTATGAACATTGGAAACTGATCTGGGCTCCTTGTGCATCACAACAAAATGAAATATTGAATATTGAATAGATATTTGTCAAAAATGTCAATAATATAAATCGCACTAAAGTAGCATTTTACATTGAACAATAGACAACATTCAGACAACAATTGGACAACATTTTGTCCAAAATAATGTCAATAAAAATTAAATCGCACTAAAGTAGCATTTTACATTGATAAAATTTGTAATTAAGTGAAAAGAAAACTACACCCTGTGTTGAACCCCCCCCCCCCCGGCACCACTTTTATAAAACTGAAAATTACAGAATTATTTGTATTGACGGTTGTTTAAAATAAATTAGAAACGTTTCTATGAAAACCGAATTTGGTGAATGTCAACTTTACTAATTAATGTTAAAAATAAGACCAAATGTTTCGTCCTTCGCCAATGTGTTTGCTCTGCTATTGTTGACATCAACAGACAAATGTCAAAATTAAACAAATTTCGGTCTTTTACAGTAGCAAATACATTTGTTCATAAACGCGCTACTATTATGAATTTAACAAAAAAAAATATTAAAAATGCAACATTTTACATTTAACTTAAATTTTTAGTTATAACTAGAAAAAATAAACACTGAAACTTAATCAGTAGAAACATGGAACGGAGTTATCACTCAACTTTTCTTAATTTTAAATGGTTTTAAATACTTATAAAACAATTCATTAAATTACACATGCCAAAACAGTTTTATCATAATAATTTTTCTCAGTACAATAACTTGAATATACTTATGTACATTATAACAAAAAGAAACAACTAAGTGAACATTTCAGCGAATTCATTTCATAAAAGAAAAAAAAAACAAAACTAAAATGCAAATCTAACTAATAGAAATTAAATAGGCGCCTCTTCAAATCTGTCTAAAATAAGTGCTTAAAAGTTTCTTCATTTTTTACTAAATAAGTTAAAAGTCTGTTACCTATCACGAAGAAACATCTCTTAAGTTGGAAAATGTTTTTTGCGCGTCATTCAATATCAGTTTTCCCAAAAAGTACTCTTCTTTCTTCAAAAAATATTGAGTTAAAGAACAAGAAAAAAGCAATGGCTTTCGTCCTCACGTCTCAAATCTTTATAAAGTAACACAGAAGCACTTATTGCTTTTAAACCCGCAAAATTTCATCGCCTTTCTGCTAAAAGTACAAAACAAGAGACGAAAAAAAGATAAAAAACCACAGAGGATTTCAGTAGATTTATTGTGACTTGAAAAATAAAATATATTTTTTTCTTTCCGAGCCACTGAAAAAAGGTCCTCTAAAATAAAAAAGCAAATAAATAACGTAGGGGATGAAAAAAAGAAAAATTTGTCAAGTAACCTCAAATGTTTCATCCCCGGGGTTTTAAAGGATATAGTTTTTATTTTATTTCCCATTTTGCAGACATGTTGAGCGGATAGCTTTAAAAAAGGATCTTCAGTCAGATCTTTACCAATAAAACCGCAGCAAACGATAAATGATGTGAAAGAGTTTTTCGATGTTACCTCCCGGAGTAGGAGAGATTTATCTCAACTTTACTTGTCATCGAGTAAAACCTACGTTATAAGTCTCTAAGACACTTAAAGGGGATTTTGAAGGCTTAAAATGTCTCTTTTAAAAAATTATACGCAGGCAATTATCAATGATTATTTTATTACTCTCTTTATGTGTTTAAATCTTCCTAAGTTGTTTTACATATTTTGATACTTTTAAAGTATGAATAAATTCTGATCAACTAAGTATGTATAACGTGTAATTATACTTCAGTTAAATGAAAAATTATTCACAAAAGAATGACTGAATTTTTTTAAATGAGCTATTTTACTGACTAGTTTTACGTTAATGATTAAGCATAGAGTATATAAGTGAGTTATATTAAATATCAATTGCTTGAAACACCTCCTAATATTTCTACTTGAAGTAATTGAGTCAATTTTCAGAGGAATGATAAATCAATTTATTAAATAAGACAATTTTATGAATTCACATCAAACTTCAAATTAAAGATGCAGTTGTAATCAAGGTACCTATTGAATTTATTTTTCTTTAACCACACATTACTTTTGAAATTTCTACTAAATAGTTAGAATTTACGAAAGCACATTCACAAGTAATATTTTTTGACACAGTGTCATGATCTTATATTTAAGTTACTTTGAATAATCGAAATGAAATGAAACGAATGAAGACTATATTATTACATGGATAGTATAAGACTAATAAATGTTGCAGGTTTGGAATAGTTTCACATTAAAATAGTTTACGTTCTATTCAATCAATTATATTTATTGCTGAGGATGAAAGTTTACTTGCTATTTGAATCTCATGCATATTAACATTCTTAAACTTTAATGGCAGAAATTCTGAACTTTAAACTTCAAATAAACATTAAATATGTATGTAAAAATGTTTTAAAAAAATATAATAATAAAATTTATTCCATTCGTGACAGTGGACTCACAAATATTGGACACATAAACGCGTGACTGAATTTAAATATATAATATTGATCTGCAGATAATATATATACTTTTAAATGAGTGCCTTACGAACAGCAAAGCTTAGTTAAATGCAAAGCAAATTAAGAAATATTAAAACTTTTGATTAGAATGTGTGTATTGTAAAAGCAATATTAAGAAAAATAATAATTGCATCTTCTGCTGATCCTCAATTAAGATTAAAGACTTACTGTTTGGAAGATCCACTTAATTTTCATGAAATTAGTCAACACCAAGCAATAGCTTCTAAAAGTTCAAGAGCATATATAATTGTAGAAAAAATGCAAATTCCAAGTTTAATGCCGTAATATAAAAACAAAGTAAAAAACGACACACACACACACACACACACACACACACACACACACACTCAGACAATAATTTTATAATAGCAATCATGCCTACAGCCAGATCGTTTTCAGCAATTCTCTGCAAATATAATAAAACAAAATTTTTCATAAATATTTTATCCTATTCCGTTGAAGACATTATTTTTATGAAACTTTTAATAATGAAGAGCCGTATCATACAATTTTTCTAAAATATTTGGAGCATTTTAAACAACGACTTGGAAATTTAGTTGATATTCTCCGGGGATGGTTAAGTGAGGATTAGACTAGAAAGTTTTTTGCGCAACTATCAAGCTTGAAAACAAAGAGATCTGCCAGCAAAGAAGAAATCCAAATGAGCAAACGTAACAGCGAAAGCAATTTGGTATCTTATTCTCTATTCATTAAAGATAATAATGCCATCAATTTCAGAGATAGATTAATACAGAAACTCATAAAATAATGGCAAAGAAAAATAAGCATTGCAAAACATTCATCATTTCGATGGATAAATCAAACTCTCTGAGCAAGATTATGAAACATTATTGCGAACAAGGAAAGAGACTGAATAAGTTAAATTAATGCATCGCTATTTCTCAGAGAAAGTTAGCAAAAAGGCAACTGCGTTGTACTTTGTGTGTTAAGGAAGATTGAATCTCGGCGTTCTTTTGTTGCGAAAACTATTGTTTCAGCATCAAAGTTCGATATTTATAGAGGATTCTTACAATGGAATCATGCAGAACAAAATTTAATTCGACCGATTCTTAAAAGAAAATTTTCTGAAAATAATTACGGTGAGTAATTGGCATATTGAAGTTGGTAAAATCATAATTAATAATGCAGCGTGCTTAATGGATAATTTCGTTTCTTTTATGTGATCGCTGTTTAGGCAGCAAATGGTTCATTCTTACTGTCTTGAAAGTAAAAGTGCATGTGAACGAAAGAATGCATTCCACAGTTGAAGAACAAAATTAATTTCTATTAAGTTTATCTGCACGGAACTTCAGTTATGAAATTGAAAATATTTCTAGCTGAAAACTCTTGAAATTAATTAGGGGGATCTTATAAATTCCGTAATATATAAATAAATCTGAATTTAGTAGTTAATTGAAAATTATTTTCATGCCAAATAAATTTTAATATTTTTTTCGCTCTGTTTATTTGTGTGCAGTAAAATTTATTCGTGTATTTTTTTTTCTCACTGCTGTTGACTACAATGACTACGAATAATTTGTGTGAATGACTCAAACAGAGGAATGAGAGACAAGATAAATGCCAAAATATTTCACTCAGTTTGCAGGATCACCTATATGCACTATTTTATCTATGTTCTTAATAAGGTAGTTCATACAAGTCACAAAATGACTATTTTTATGGATCAAGGTGTATCAAAATGCAAGCCATTTTCAAAATGCAATGCCTGAGCAGTAATATTTTATGGTGTATTAAAAATAATGCTTGCTATTTTTAAAATAAAATTTTTCCTTTAAAAATAGCAAGCATTATTTTTAAAAATATTTATTAAAATTGTTGATAAAATTTTAGGTCTATTGATGATCAGTGCCGTAGTTATTTCTTTAATTTTAATGATGTTTCGAATTCAAATATTTAGTACAAATCGGCAAGGGCCATACAGGCAATGGGAAGTTTTTTAATTTATTTCTGTATTTGTTAATTAATTTCTTTAATTTACACATGAATTCTTGCTCTTTCATTAATGAAATCATTTACTAATTAGTTCACACAATCCTTCACTAGTTCATGAATAGTTTATTAATTACTTCATGTACTTATTTAGTTATAAGTTTATTCATTCATTCCCAGAAAAAAAAAATTTTTTGTAATCAAATAGAAAATATTTCATTAGAGAAATATTTTAATTAACATTAACCCCATGTACTGAGCTAAGTTACAGTCTGCATTGCTACTTGAAAGTATAAATTAACAACCAAAAATGAAAAAAAAAATCCGCACAAGTTCTAGTATGAAATATGTATGAATGTTCTATTCTTGTATGAAACAATATGGTTCAGTTTTAAAATAAATTTCGTACTTTTTCATTTAAAAACTATACTGTTTCACTTTGCCAAACATTCCTTAATACAGAAAAAAAACTGCGCATATATATGAAATAAGGTTATATCTCCGATTAAATTAACTAACAGTTATATGTATGTTTTATGCTCCCAGTACTAAAAACTATTCCACTAATTGGAACATTTCAACAAAACAACGCTTTCACTTTAAATATTGCGTTTATTTCAATGCAATTTCACTTTAGATAAGTGTGCAGCAGGTGAGAGAGAAAAATTATTTGAAAGTCTGTGAAAGCAATTGCATGTAAGAAAGATATATCTATTCACTTTTACGCTCTTCATCAGCCTGTTTGACATTTCAAAGCTGAAAACTGTCGTTAATAGCCGATAAAAATCTCTTAAATGGTTTCCATTCTCCAAGCAACTATAAAAAATTCCCGTCAGCAAAAGCAAAGTTTAAGAAAAAGAGCCCGCTCTTTGAAAAGAAAAAATTCTAAAAATAAATAGCGTTTAAATCTCAGATCTTCAAGCATTTAAGTAACAAAAACTTCAAAATAAATAAACCCCGGAGATCCCCGAGTTTATTCGCGATTTAACAAAACCTCCAACCTCAAAAAGAAAAGAAAAAACATGAAATAAAATAGCTGAATAAAAGCGTATACTTTAACGGAGGGAGGAGCAAAAAAGAAAAAAAATCCGCGCTATAAAATCCTTTTTCAATCCTGTATCAATTCCAAAGTCAAACATTTCCCCTCGGTCGCAACATAAGAAAGGGGGACGCAGCATCACACGAAGAGGGGGGGAGCAACAGAAAGTGAGAGTAATTCAAAAGGTCAACTTAAGCCACTTCAACACTTTTAAATTGGTTTAAAGGGAAAATCGTTTGAACATCACTTCAAATCTCCCGAGGAAACTTTTTATTTCAATTTTATTCTTCACATTTTTTTTTCTTTCTTTAAGGTTTTTTTTTTAAACGTTTGCTGTTTCATTGTTGTTGAACAGCGATGCAGGGAGGGTTGTTTTTGCGCGTTCCCCCTTTTTCCAAACTGTTGCTTGCCGAGTATTTTTTTCTATTTTTCAGTTTTTCTTTTTACGTTTAACGGTGGAGTGTTTGTATAAATATTTATTTGTCTCTTCATTTATTTATTTATTTTTTGCCTTTTTAAGTTAATGTAAATTACCAAATTACCTACTTTTTTTTGTTTAAAGTACTTGAAAGAAAAGAAAACTAACAGGTCTTTAATGAATATTTGATGTCGTAATTTCGTTTTAATTATAATTTGTTTGCTGAGTATTTCATAAATAGATTTTATTCGGATTTTTAAGTACTCCATAAAAAAAAAAGCTTTAGTTTTTTTTAGTAACATAACTTTCAATTGGCACGATTTTTTTTTTGAAGAAGTGTTTTCCAATTAAGTAAGCTTTTTTTAACCGCTTAATTTGATTTTTTTTAAGGGCGAAGGAAAATAAAGTCAAAAATACCATAAAAAACCATACACATATTTTTGGCTGGGTGGGTGTGCATGAATTTTAAGATAAGTTTTCATGAAATAATAAAACTGTTATAACCATGAGCATAATATATCTTTGAATTGCTGTCTTAAAAAGAGGCGTGAAAATGTTATCAACGTTTTTTTTACAAAATCGGCAATACAAATCACGCATTATAAAATGGATGCTGCCAAAAAAATCAAGTGAATTAATAGTTTAAGTGATAATTTCTTATAAAATAGTTTCTTTTGCAATAAATGTACTGAATATGAACCGATTATGAGAGGAAAAAAATTGTTCCAGTGTTTACTTTTTTTGCCACTCATTCTGAAAAGCAAATGGCTGATTCTCCGCAAATAGGTCAAATTAATGTCCACCAAGCCTCATTATATTATCATTGTTCTTAAAATAAATTTAGCAGACTTGCATAATATGGTATTTAGAAGTTATTTTGATAGCTTTTATAAATTAGATACAAATACATTAGTTAATAATGTAGTTGAAATTACTCATTTGTCACTTCCTCATACTGTTCCCTTACAAATCTCAGCTTTTTTAATTCATTTTGGTAATATTAAAGTCTGCATGCATTATTTATTATTCAATAATTTGTTTTTATGTTCAAATCGGAGCAATAACATGGCATTCTTACAATTTATTACTAAAAATATTAACTTTAATATCATTATTTAATGCTTCACTCCTATAAAATCCCTCCCTTACTGACTTATCAAGCTTCCTATAACTGCTACTAGAAGGCACATAAAAATAGTTAACGGATCCAGAATGAAACCGGCAGACTGACCAACACACATTTTTTTCATCTCAAAATCCTACTTCCCAGTTTTTAGCCTACTTTCCCGTTAAAAACAAAAGAAAGACAAAAAAAGTATTAAAAGTAGCTTAATGCATCTAAAAAATATCGCCAAGTCCAAAAAATATCGCCAAGTAAAAAAAATATCGCCAAGTCCAAAAAATATCGCCAAGTAAAAAAAAATAAAAAGATAAATTGAATATCGAAAAATTAAAAATTTGAAAGTAGGGTATTGAGATGGGGAATTTGTGTGTCGGTCGGTCGGTCGGTCGGTCGGTCGGTCTGTCTGCCCCCCCTTAATAACTTTTGAATAAACATTCCGATTTGGACAAACTTTTTTTTGTTGGAAAGATCTCGGCGAGTACAGCTCATTCCCGTATTTGATTTTTCGATTTGAACAATTTTTGGTTCAACTCTGAACCGTTCAAAAAACCGGTCCCGCGATGCTAACTTTTGAGTGAACAGTCCGATTTGAACAAACTTTTTTTTGTTCGAAAGATCTTTTCAAGGATCCTTCATTCCCGTATCTACATTTTCGATTTGAACAATTTTTCGTTCAACATTGAACCGTTCAAACAAGCTGTCACCCCTAATAACTTTTGAATGAACAGTCCGATTTAAACAATTTTTTTTTTGTTCGAAGCATCTCGGGAAGGATACTTTATTACCGTATTTAAATTTTCAATTTGAACATTTTTGGTTCAACATTGAACCATTCAAGTAACCTTTCCCCACCTAATAACTTTTGAGTGAACAGTCCGAATGGAATAAACTTTTTTTTGTTCGAAAGATCTCGGCGAGTACAGCTCATTCCCATATTTGATTTTTCGATTTGAACAGTTTTTGGTTCAACTTTGAACCGTTCAAACAACCTGTCCCGCGATGCTAACTTTTGAGTGAACAATCCGATTTGAACAAACTTTTTTTTGTTCGAAGGATCTCAGCAAGGATACTTCATTACCCTATTTAAATTTTCCATTTGAGCATTTTTTCGTTCAACATTGAACCGTTCAAGCAACCTTTCCCCACCTAATAACTTTTGAGTGAACCGTCTGAATGGAATAAACTTTTTTTTTGTTTGAAAGATCTCGGAGAGGCTCTCCCATACATTTCCATATTTCGCTTTTTGATTTGAACCATTTTTCGTTCAATATTGAACCGTTCAGAAAAAAAATTAACATTAGCGTCTACGGGGAATTTAAGTTGAATGTTGATTCTGAACTTAAAGTCGGATTTCCTTCAAACTAACTTTGTAAGAAAATGGTTTTGATAAATAGTGTTTGTAAAGTACTTTTCTGAGTAATCTTCTGTGAGGACTTTGATTCCGACTCCGACTCCGCAAACGTGGCGGAAATGCAGGCTCAGAAAAAAAAATGACTGACTGTGCAGACGATTTTTTGTTTATTTATTCATTTGTTTTATTTTATTTATTATTATTATTTTTTTTTTTTTACAGACGATTTTTTTTGTAACAAAAATTTTTCATTCACGAGAACATTTTATTCTTTAATTATATTTAACAACTGGCAACCGATTAAAAGTGAAATTCGAGACATTTTATTAAGGGACGAGTTTTTTTTTTCTTTCTTTGATAAAATACGTTTTGATGCTCTTTGTACTTTTATTTATTTATTTATTTATTTTATTATTATTATTATTATTTTGAAAACAATGGAGGATTTTTTCTACGGAGGAACTGTAACAGTTGCACTCTTTAAAAGGTGCGACAAAGCTTTATTTATTCGTTAATTACTTTTTACGTGTCTATTTCATCTGATGAGAGGGGTATAGTTTGCTTTTCGAAATCAGCTCTATGTGCTAAAAAGGTATGTTTGACATAATTTTCAGTTTCAGATAATCAAGAGAATAATGATCAGATGCGAGAATGCCGATGTCGATGTACGGGAAAGTAGGCTCGTTTAGTTCTTGACAGAACTTCTTGTTAATTTTGCAATAGGTATTTAACTATTTTAATTATTTTTAATTTTTTTTTGTACTCAGCAATATTTTTACGATACATTAAGCCACCTTTCAAAACTTTATTATTATTATTATTTTAACTTTACCTCAAAGAAGGCTAAAAATCAGAATATTACCATTTGAAAATTGCACAAACTTAATGTGTACGAAAAACATTAAAAGTTTTTTTTTTCGGGCGGAGGGGAGTGATATCACAAATTACCACAGAGGGTGACATGCGTTATAAGAACGCCGCTGATAAAAATTACTTTTTAAAACAGAAAAATGCAATTATATACCGCTTAACAGTAGTTATTAGTCATCTTTCCTTCTTGCTTAAAACAGGGTGCAGTAGGAAAACTTATGATGCAGAAGGATGTAACGGAGCTGTGAAGGGAAGAAAGTTTGCGAATTGAAGAACGACGAGATAAAAGAGAAGTATGTTCTATGTTTTGTTGTGTTTGTGCGACATAGATACTGTTTTTGTCCTTAGTGCTTGATCTAACTAAAATGCTTACAACTAGGCTTTGTGCAGACCCTCTATTACGGGAATTTTTTGTCAAGAACAAATTTACAGAAAAAATTTCAAACATAAGAACACGTATAACGTTCCGTCTGTAATTTAAATAATTATTTATTGAATGTAATGCATATTTATAATATCATGATTATCTGATGAATTTAGAAAGCACATTAGAAGAAATTTATAAGGCAAAAACAGCAGCAATAGTCATTTATTTTATTGCCATTATGTCAAAATTTCAAGCTACAGTTTACATTTAAAATATGTATTGCGTCATGCTAGTTAATTTCGAGGAGTTTTCTTTTGAATACGCTTTTATTAGTTTCACATGCTAGTTTGTATGTATGTATGTAACAATGAAAAAAAGATAAAATTCACGTTCTTTATAAATATAAAAGTAATAAATTTAACACTATTATTAATACTAAAGGTTAAACTATATTACATGTTGATGTATTATAAGTATTTCAGTTGTTCGTATGTAATCGATGTATGTTGTATGTATTCACGTTTTGCAAATATAAATGTATTTAATACTATTATTAATACTAAAGGCTAGACTATATTGCATGTTGATGTATTATAAGTGCATCTAAAAGCGTATTTTTCAGTTTTTTTAAACTAATTTAAAGATTATTTTATAAATAGTGCCTTCTTCTATTTCCCGATTTTGAGTTACTTTTTATCAATGTAGAAATTTCTCTCTCTCTAGTTTAAAAGCGATTTCCTCCCTATTTTTTTTTTCTTTTCTTTTCAGTTTGAAACCGATTGATATCAGCCATCGGTAGACCACATTCAGAGGGGAAAAAATTGACTGCAAAGAATGCCAGAAGTTACAATATCTCGTCGAATGACTTTTTTTCTTCACTTCACATCAATTTTTTATTTCGTACTGTATTTCTTTTTCTTTCTCCGTGCGGTTAAAGGTGTCGATTTATCCGCGGGGCTTCAAATGTCAAACAAAGAAATCTCAGTTTGAAATAAATAATAAAAGAAAAATAATAATGCTGAAAAAAAAGACGGAAAAAGGAGATAAAGGAAATGAAAGACAACTTGAAAGATTTTGATCCTCGTGGGGATGTAGAGAACCACTCGAAAACGGATAATAAAGAGATACACTTGAAAACGTGATGGCCGGCTTGAAAATTGAGCCCAAAACATAAATCAAGAACAAAGCTGAAAAAATGAAGGGATTGCTTTTGTGTTATATATATATAAGGATACACAAATATAGCTATCTATAAAAAAGTTTCCAATAGAAATTTTCTTTATCTCAAACTCTTTCTCTCTTGATAGCCTTCCGTTTTTTTTTATTAATTTTCTTTTTCAAGTTTTATTTTCCAATTTTCGACCACGCGATTTCGAGTAAATAAAAGTAGATGGTAGGGCTTATGTTTTGGCGAGAAGCTTAAAATAAATAGAAAGTTTCGGACAACATTCTGGAGTTGTAACATTGACTGTTAAACTTTTTTTCTCTTCCACTAATATATTTTTCCATTTCAGTCGTCGCAGTTTGCTCAGAGATTTATTTGAGAGAATGTTTGTACTTCACTTCATCAACTTAGCGTTATTTTATTGTTATTTATTTATCTTTTGAATGCCGGCGAAATTTTTCGATAAATCTTAGTATGAGACTTCAAGACATTTTTGTTTTTATCAAACAGGATGTTCTTTAACCAATAAAAATATGTAATACAAAATTGAGAGCTATAAAAAAAATAAATTTAGTTTGAGTGTCACGAAATAATTTGTATTCGATTCGAATATGTACATTCTTTAATATCTTACACAAGGGCTTTGAAATTCCGATTCACATTGTGTGACAGAAATGAATCAGTTGTTTTTCAATTGTTGCCAAAACAATGAAAAATAACAGTAATTATAAAATTAAATTAATTCCACCTTTTAATTGTTGTCTAAAGCTGAAAAATAATAGTAATTACAAAGATAGATTTGTTAATAAATTTAACAAATTAATTTCAAAGCAGAACCTACGTAAGCTCACATTTGTGAATTTTTGGGCATTTTAAACTTTTTAACCAATGCATGTTTTCAAAGAATTCTAAAATTTAAGTCAAATAATCAGTTTGAAAGCGTTTTTACAAGTTTTGAAGTGAAAATTTTTATGCTTTTGTTTGTAATATGTATATGATTTGACGCATATGCATACAATTTTACGTCAATACATGGATGATAAACACAATTTATGCTATTTAAAGGTGATGTTTAAAATGTCTCCCTGTTCTGCAAAAATTCTGCTTTAATCGTATGTTTTTACGATACACGTTCATTTTTTTTCTCTTCGTGCCTTTATTTGACTACGCATTCACAGGAGACAAGGCAATTCAACATTTGAGAAATTATCAAATATTTTTGTTTCCTACATTTATGTGAGTAAAAAAACGTAAAATAATTGAGGGAAATCTAAACTGAGCAATATGTAAAAAAAATAGGCACATCAATTACAGTACGGGGAGACAAAAATGTTTGATTCTGATGATAGAGTGGTTTGTTTTTGTTACATTTAAATTCTTCAATTTATTTCCCATTTTAGACTAACTAGGCATGACGAAAAATAGACACTTAGTGCATTAATTACAAATTATAATTCCAACGTTTATGAGGCACTAATACGCTTATTTTCCCATTGGATCTTTTTTGGCTTAAAAATTTTCTTATTGGTATTCGGATAATCCGCGTTGTTTGCTTTTTAAGCTGTTCGCTTCTGTTCGCGTTGCTTTTATCGGATGTCTGTGCATCCATAAGCTCCCAATTTTTCGCATTGAAAAAGGCGTTCCTTGTAAAGTCGAAACATGTGTCTGCAGTATCCCTGCGTAATAGTGCCTCATGATCGTTGGAATTATAATTTGCAACTAGGCATCTTTTAAGATAGTTACCTATGTTGAGACTTTATTTACTATGAAAACTTGTAACGTCTAAACTCTCATGAAGGAGCAGACTTTTGTCTCTTCATTAACTACCTGTTGATTTCAGTACCCGAGTAAGTTATTATTTTGGCTCGTTAGATATAATTAAGATACATAGGTTTGTATTTATAGTAAAAGTTCAAAGATCTTAATGAACTTATGCTAGGGAGATTTTCGCATCCTATCGGTGAGATAAGTCTGAGGATATCTTCGTCGCAAAATAGTTTCATAATCTTTTATTACAATGTACAAAAGGAAATTGTATTATACTGATCGCCATTTTAAGCCCATGCATTTACTAGTTAGGTTTAATTCTTACTTCAAATAAATTAAGAAATCTCGATTATATAGCTCATTATATTAGCATGCAAAGAATTAATGAAGCCTTTGAAAGTATACTGGGTTTGAAAATGATGAAAAATCATACATAGCGCAATTAATAACTAGTAAGATAAGTAAAATCAAAAGCACTTCATCAGAAAACAAGTAAGTATAGTGCATTAAGTATAACAAACTGGCTGGTGCATCGGAGATACATCTAATTCCTGCTACACGCTGAAAATTAATTTAATAGCTAATTACTATATGAAGTTGTTTAAGTTTTTCTTTCAATTTTGTGCTTAACGTATAATGAAATAGTAACTTTTTAGCTATTTGTACACGCTTACAAAATGAAAAAAGAAAATTATGCTTTTAAAATAAATAAAGAAATTAAAGGTTCAATTACTGCATGAAGCTGCTTTAATTTTAATTGCGATTTTTTATCTAGATGCTTTGCTCTTCATCAAAAGCCATGAGTATCCAAAGAAGACATTCGTTTTTAGGTATTTATGTTGCATGTTATTCTATATTTATTTCATATCGAAAGGTGTTAGGACATATAAAAAAAGTAAGGAACTTAAAAGTCTATTTTATCTTAAGAGTGGAAATCAATATAATTCTTGGAAACAAACGTATTTGCTAGTGAGGGATGCACAAATTCAGTTAAAATCAAAAATATATCTTTTCTGACTGCTTCTTTCATGATTAAGTCTTGCCTTCTTCACTTTCCTCAAATGTAGTCAGTTCCTGCTCAAGAATCGGCCGAAACAAATCCTCCGCGAGTCAGTATTTTCTCCACTTTTAGAAGCAGAAAAGAGAATTGCAATTTCATCTCTCTGAAGAAGAAGAAGAAGCGGCAGGAAGAAAGAAGAGAGAGAAAGAAAGAAAGTTAAGGAGGAGAAGGCTAAGAAAACGAAGGACTGACAAAAACGAGTGCAGAGAGCGACAGATCGGGAGAAGCGTCCAGCGCTGGAAGAAGATTGTGTGCGGAGTGTTTTCGCCCCTGCGCGAACTCCCCGATCAATACTTGTAGGGTTTTGGAAAATTGATATGATATATTACTGACCGAGAGAGAGGAAAAGAGAGAGCGATAGAGAGGGAGGGAGGCGACTGGCCACTCTAATTGTAAAGCCCAGGCTGAGCCCATACATG